>LR738710.1:796853484-797007564 GCA_902687465.1 Secale cereale | reverse complement strand
GCAAGGTTGTTTCCGAAACGCTGATTTTTTATATAATTTTTCTGGATTTTTCTGGGCAGTTCTCGTAACGTGAAAACCTGAAATACAAAAACAGCCGAAAACAGAAACTGGCACTAGGGTGCACTGGATTAGTAAGTTAGTCCAAATATGATCAAAAGTGTATGGAAGTGTATGAATATCATAGCAATATCACCCAAAAGTGGCATGGAGCAAGCAGAAATTATAGATGCGTTTTGGACGTATCAAGCATAAAAGGATACTTGAATAAGAGTTTTTCAATGAAAGACCTCGGTGAAGCTGCTTATATATTAGGCATCAAGATCTATAGAGATAGATCAAGACGCTTAATTGGACTTTCACAAAGCACATACCTTGATAAGATTTTGAAGAAGTTCAAAATGGATCAGTCAAAGAAAGGTTTCTTGCCTGTATTACAAGGTATGAAGTTGAGTAAGACTCAATGCCCGACCACTGCAGAAGATAGAGAGAAAATGAAAGTCATTCCCTATGCCTCAGCCATAGGATCTATCATGTATGCAATGTTGTGTACCAGACCTGATGTGTGCCTTGCTATAAGTCTAGCAGGGAGGTACCAAAGTAATCCAGGAGTGGATCACTGGACAGCGGTCAAGAACATCCTGAAATACCTGAAAAGGACAAAGGATATGTTTCTCGTATATGGAGGTGACAAAGAGCTCGTCGTAAACGGTTACGTCGATTCTAGCTTTGACACTGATCCGGATGACTCTAAGTCACAAACCGGATATGTATTTTTATTGAACGGTGGAGCTGTCAGTTGGTGCAGTTCAAGCAGAGCGTCGTGGCGGGATCTACGTGTGAAGCGGAATACATAGCTGCTTCGGAAGCAGCAAATGAAGGAGTCTGGATGAAGGAGTTCATATCCGATCTAGGTGTAATACCTAGTGCATCGGGTCCAATGAAAATCTTTTGTGACAACACTGGAGCAATAGCCTTGGCGAAGGAATCCAGGTTTTACAAGAGAACAAAGCACATCAAAGACGCTTCAATTCCATCCGCGATCTAGTCAAGGAGGAAGACATAGAGATTTGCAAAATACATACGGATCTGAATGTTGCAGACCCATTGACTAAGCCTCTTCCACGGGCAAAACATGATCAGCACCAGGACTCCATGGGTGTGAGGATCATCACTTTGTAATCTAGATTATTGACTTTAGTTCAAGTGGGAGACTGAAGGAAATATGCCCTAGAGGCAATAATAAAGATGTTATTCATATTTCCTTATATCATGATAAATGTCTTTTATTCATGCTAGAATTGTATTAACCGGAAACTTAGTACATGTGTGGATACATAGACAAAACAGTATGTCCCTAGTATGCCTCTACTAGACTAGCTCATTGATCAAAGATGGATATGTTTCCTAGCCATAGACATGAGTTGTCATTTGATCAACGGGATCACATCATTAGGAGAATGATGTGATGGACTAGACCCATCCGTTAGCATAGCATTATGATCGTTTAGTTTTACTGCTATTGCTTTCTTCATGACTTATACATGTTCCTATGACTATGAGATTATGCAACTCCCGAATACCATAGGAACACCTTGTGTGCTATCAAACGTCACAACGTAGCTAGGTGATCATAAAGATGCTCTACAGGTGTCTCCGAAAGTATTCGTGGTGTTGGCATAGATCAAGATTAGGATTTGTCACTCCGAGTGTCGGAGAGGTATCTCTAGGCCCTCTCGGTAACACACATCATAATAAGCCTTGCAAGCAAAAAGACTAATGAGTTAGTCACGAGATGATGTGTTACGGAACGAGTAAAGAGACTTGCCGGTAACGATATTGAACTAGGTATAGAGATACCGACGATCGAATCTCGGGCAAGTAACATACCGATGACAAAAGGAACGACATATGTTGTTATGCGGTTTGACCGATAAAGATCTTCGTAGAATATGTAGGAGACAATATGAGCATCCAGGTTCCGCTATTGGTTATTGACCGGAGATGAGTCTCGGTCATGTCTACATAGTTCTCGAACCCGTAGGGTCCGCACGCTTAACGTTTGATGACGATCGGTATTATAAGTTTATGAGTTTTGATGTACCGAAGGTAGTTCGGAGTCCCGGATGAGATCACGTACATGACGAGGAGTCTCAGAATGTCCGAGACATAAAGATTGATATATTGGACGACTATATTCGGACACTGGAAGTGGTCTGGAAAGTTTCGGAATTTACCGGAGTGCCGGGGGGGTTACCGGAACCCCCCGAGGGAATGGTGGGCCCTGGTGGGCCATATGGGAGAGAGAGGGCAGCAGCCAGGAGGTGGCGCGCCCCCTCCCTAGGAGGAGTCCGAATAGGACAAGGGGAGGGGGGCGCGGCCCCTCTTTCCCTCTCCCTCTCCCTCTCTTTCCTTCCCCCTTCTTCCTTCTTTGGTAGTTCCTACTAGGAATAGGATTGCAATCCTATTCCTAGTAGGATTGCAGCCCTAGCCGCACCATAGAGAGCCGGCCGGCCTCCCCACTTGCTCCTTTATATACGGGGGCAGGGGGGCACCCAAAGACACACAAGTTGAATTGTTCTAGCCGTGTGCGGTGCCCCCCTCCACAGAAACACACCTCGGTCATACCGACGCAGTGCTTAGGCGAAGCCCTGCGCCAGTAAATACATCATATCCGTCACCACGCCGTCGTGCTAACGAAACTCTCCCGTGAAGCTCAACTGGATCAAGAGCTCGTGGGACGTCATCAAGCTGAACGTGTGCTGAACGCGGAGGTGTCGTACGTTCGGTGCTTGATCGGTTGGATCGCGAAGAAGTTCGACTACATCAACCGCGTCACTTGACGCTTCCGCTTCCGGTCTACAAGGGTACTTAGACACACTCTTCCCTCTCGTTGCTATGCATCTGGTAGATAGATCTTGCGTGATCGTAGGAAAATTTTAAAATACTACGTTCCCCAACAGATATCACAGCCGCCGGGTTAAAACCAGGACGTTCCAGGAGGGGGACTTGGTACTCCGGCTCATCCAGGACCAAACAGATATGCACAAGCTATCCCCACCTTGGGAAGGGCCCTTTGTGGTCAGCAAGAATCTACACAATGGTTCATATTACCTGGTGGACGTTCGAGAGCACAAAGACTCACGGACATCAGAAGAAGAGACAAAGAGGCCATGGAACATCGCTCTCCTGCGGCCCTACTACACCTGAGCCATGAGCTCTGCTGTATCCTATGTATATATTATGATTAATGAATAAACCGGCACCCTTGGTAAACCGGGGGATCAGCCTTTTTTCTTCTAAATATATGTCCTGTGAAAATTATTATAGATATTTTGAAGTAAACTATTTTATGCAGAAGGGACCAAACTAGGAGGCTACGGATCACATGTGACTCCTCGCTAAAAGTCTTTTTTGGTCCGGTCTACATGAATATCTTCGTATCAAGCGCCCTTTGGATAAACTCCATCGATTGGCAAAAAAACCTGTTCTTGTCCCTAGGGTACTTCCTTTGATGGCAGATGCAATATTTCCTGCCCCTTGGAAGATACATACCCTTTGATGGCAAAAGTAAAGTTCTTGTCCCTAGGGTACTTCCTTTGATGGCAGATGCAATACTTCATGCCCCTTGGTTGATCATTCCCTTTGATGGCAAAAGAAAAAACTTGTTCTTGTCCCTAGGGAACCTTCCTTTGATGGCAAATGCAATATTTCCTGCCCCTTGGTTGATCATTCCCTTTGATGGCAAAAGAAAAAACTTGTTCTTGTCCCTAGGGAACCTTCCTTTGATGGCAGATGCAATATTTCCTGCCCCTTGGTTGATCATTCCCTTTGATGGCAAAAGAAAAAACATGTTCTTGTCCCTAGGGAACCTTCCTTTGATGGCAGATGCAATATTTCCTGCCCCTTGGTTGATCATTCCCTTTGATGGCAAAAGAAAATATGTTCTTGTCCATAGGGTACTTCCTTTGATGGCAGATGCAATATTTCCTGCCCCTTGGAAGATACATACCCTTTGATGGCAAAAGAAAAGTTCTTGTCCCTAGGAGTACTTCCTTTGATGGCAAATGCAATATTTCTTGCCCCTTGGAGTACATCCTTTGATGACAAAAGAAAAATAGTCATAGCCCTTTGGGTCGCACCCTTTGATTGGCACATAGGGAGCCTGGCAGCTCGCAAAAAGCCTCGACTACATGGTTTTATTTGCAAACCTGTGTTTTTGTGTTTGTGATCTTTCATGTGTTTTTCTATGGTTTTTTTATCCGGAGCTGGACAACTTAAAAGTTGACCACATATTTTCAAAAGTCTGGACACAGAGCTCCAGCATTATTTAAACCGGTCGTTCCTGTAAACCCGGAATAATTATTGGGTCCACCCCAACAGAGCCAAGAGCTTCCTCAGAAACTACAATGTTCGCCGGATTAAGGATATCAAGCATACTTAATCAAAGGTATGAAGTTATTTTGGTATAAAACAGACACTCGTTTGATATATATGAGAGCAATTTAATCGGTCCGGCGGTAAACCGCTGGGACATCTTTTCAGTGTTATCTATGCAGATACAGATAATATAAAAGATCAACCATAGCAGACAAGAGATTAAGATTCGCAGATGCCTAATCAAACATCTGACATCCGGATCAAGACGGACAATGTTTCGAGCTATCCTATTACAAGGCACGGCAAGCCTGAACGGATTAAAGTTTTCTCGACAAAAGAGTACAGCTGCTAAAAGTTAAATTGAGCGGCTTATGCTTCTTCTTCCTGCTGCGAAGGCTGAGGATCGACCTGTTCCAGAGCTTCTTCGTCCTCTTGAAGCGGCTGAAAGTCAGGAACGCGCCAATCGATTTTGGATAAAGCACGGAAGTACATCTCTTCAGTAATAAGATCGGACGGATCAACATCTGGGGCGAAAGTGTGGGGGCGCACTGGTGGGATTAGATTTTCGGTATCATAAACCGGCCGATCCACCCGCTCATTCTTTAAATCATACGCCAGATGATACCTGGTCAAGTCTGATTCATCAGCAAGCTTGCTGGCAAGAGGACGCATTTCCTTAGTCAAAGCATGAAGGTCTTTGCCAGAGAAGGCCGATCCATCTTCCTTGGTGCTGGGGTACCCGTTCATGGCTTCTTCCGGATCAAAGTCCAGAACCCATGCCTTGGCTCTGGTCAGCGCTACAAGAGAACCGGCTCGGGCAGCAGATTTCTTCACCTCTTCCAAGCGTACAGGCAAGATAGAAAGCTTCTCCAAAGTGCCTTGGATAGTAGTGGGGGCCGGTTTATTAAAAGACATCGCACTTATAATCCTTTGAGCGCCGGAATACAGCTGCTCAACCAGAGTATAAGAGACCTTGAGTTTCTTCCGGAGGTCATCCCCAAGATGGGTGACGCGTCGCCCTGCATATGATTATCACAGTTAAACCGGAACGAACTAAAGATTGCAGAGATGAAAACATATGCCAGTTAAGTATTTACCAAAGACGGTAGAGGTCATAAGCTCTATTTGTCGCTTTAAACCGGTCAGCTCTTGTGTCACCGGGTTGAGGGCCTCTTCAACATCCTTTGCTCTTTTTTCAAGAGCATTCCTCTGCACTTCCCAAGTTGTCCGCTCCGCTTCAAAATATTTCTTCAATTGTTCAGCAGTGGTTAAGCTCAACGCCAGATCTTTTTTGGCCTTGGCAGCAGCAGTTTCAGTCTCAGCAAGTCTATTCCGGAGCTCAGTTATTTCTTCAGCCCTCCGGGTCAAGTCAGCCTGCAAGAAAATCAAGTGGAATAAATGACGGTTCAGACAAGTCTCAAGCACATAAGCAAGTTATCTACTTGACACTTGGGGGCTAATGGGCAGTTGAAGTATCAAAAGATGACAATTAAAGACAAGTCTCAAGCACATAAGCAAGTTATCTACTTGATACTTGGGGGCTAATGGGCAGTTGAAGTATCAAAAGATGACAATTAAAGACAAGTCTCAAGCACATAAGCAAGTTATCTACTTGACACTTGGGGGCTAATGTAAGATCATTTGCACACAATTGGAAGTACCGGTTCACCTCCAACAAAGCTAAACCGGAACTTGGGGGCTACCATGGCATAGACAGAAATACAAAAAAGGCAAGACAAAGACAAGTAAGATACCTCATATTTGTCCTTCATCATGTTAACCAAGCCCATTTCATATTCACGGCTGGTATGAAGCTGGTTCAAATACCCGGAATAAAGTTCCTGGGCGCTCAGTTCAGCATAATTGGACAAGTCCGTGCTCCACTTGCCCTTCTCTTGTTGAAGTTTCTCCGCTTTAGCAGTATGCTTGGCTAAAACGATAGGCTCAGCAGGAGCGGCAAAACCTGCACCGGTTATCTGAATATCCGGAGAAGAAGTAGCGGCCGGCTGTGAAGGAGCGGCAGTACGAGCCGGGCTAGCAGGGTCCGGACTATTCTGAGGAGGATTAGCCCGGGCAGGACTTGCCGGTTCAAGAACATCTTCAGTATTTGTACCTTCAGGAGCAGTAGTGTAATCATGGTCCATGGGAGCAGGATCATCTAATTGAATGGCAGGCTCGCTTTCTGGAGGGATGACTTCATCCGGTTCAACTACCGGATCAGCAGTAGCAGTCTCAGCAGCAGTTTTGCTGGCCTTTGCCTTTTTGCTAGGCTTGGGCTTGCTGAAAGGAATTGAAAAAGAAATCTTTACCTAATAATAAAGAAAGTTCGGTTTCAGCCCGTCCGTCGTTGCTAGCGATTTGTGCACTTTTTGCAGAAAAGCCCTTGACTTTTATAAAAATAAAACCGCAGTCCAAAATAAGTGAGAAAAAGACGATTCAACAATTCGCTGTCTTCTGGTCGCCCGGCTGGGCCTTTGCAGATGCTACGTGCTCCTGCCTATTTCATCATACGTTCCAATTAATAGTCCCACTCTGCTTGTTTACATCGAATCCTAGCAACTTATATACGTTCACGAGTTACAAAATCAACATGCCAACAAAAATAGGATGAGATATGGTTCATCTGTAGCTGAAGAAAGGTCTCTGACAGAAAAAATTGGAACAAAAAAGAGGAGAGGCGCACCACCAATGGAAATGAGCAAAGAGATGATCTAAAGATACCAAAAATCATAGTCCGACGAGCAGGACACTGCCTTCAGGACCGCCACAGCCGCTGGGTCCGGGAGGGTGGCCAGGGAGGAGAAGGGACGGTGTGTCGGCCTCCCAGGTTGGGGCTGGCTGCGGTTGGCCTCCTGCTCCGGTTGTTTGATCCCATCGGGTGCGTCGGCGACCTGCAAAGAGACGGCCATGGCGGGGGAAAATCAGAGAAGAGAGGTAGCAGGGAAAGAGGGTAAATAAGCGAAGGGAGGTGTGGGAGTAGCGGTGCCGGGCTTCAGCGACGCAGGGACTCGGGCTGGAGCGGCGTGGTCGAATGGATCTGGTTGTGTCGGATTCATCCATGGCGGCTGGGACATGCTGCTTGAACAGAGAGACAGAAGGGTGAGAGAGAGAAAGAACGCGAGAGAAGGGAGAGGGAAACAGCGGCAGGGCTCACCGGAGCACATGGGGGAGCGGCGGAGGCTGTCTTCATTGGTGGCGAGCTTGATGGCCGAAGCTACAGCACGGGCGGCGAGTGGCGAATGGTGGGGATCGGGGAACTTGTCCTGTGGTGACGGCGCTAAGGGAGGACGAGGAGGGGATTGGGAGGATCGATCGAGTGGGGCTGAAGCGGTGCGGCTGGCTAGGGTTAGCTAGGGCGAGTTGGGCCTTGGGCCGGCTAGCTGCCTGCTGCTGAGCTTTTGCAACGCAGGGAAGCTGGGCCTGCTCTATTCTCGCGTGCGTCGCTGATGGACACAATCGATCTTGTCTCTCAAAAAAGTAAACAATTGATCATTACGTGAGGAGCACATGTGGACGAAGGTGAGGCGTGTGTGTGCGTGCCCTCAACGAAAAGAGCATGAATCTACTGCTCTGATCTGCTAGCTCGCAGGCTAGACATACATGTATTGCTACTACTGCTATTCAACCTCATTCTGTTTGACAAGCTTTGTACATGTCTTACTTATGGCGAAAATTGATTTAGTGCCTTCGTCGACGGTCGAGGTTCGTCAGCGTCTACAATGATCCATGGCCCGATGTCTTCACTGTCACCATGTAAGCTTGATCAACGGGAAGATGCCTTACTGTTGCATGCAGTGCATCGTGGACGTCCGAAGGTCCGACCTTCACCAGCTACGTGCCCCTGCCATGTACCCCATCGGAGTTGCTCATTTTGATCATAAAACGGCATTGGCGCATTCTACTTCCTGATGAGTGAAGGATGTTACGCCGGCCCTGCCGCATTCTGCTTCCAGATGAGTGAAGGATGTTAGGCCGACGTCAACGAACGGTGTGGCTCGTCCTGTTTAGTGCAACTACTATGAGACAGAGGTGGTGGTGTCGACGCCCATGATTCCATTGTACTTTGGGTTAGGGGTTTATGACATTTCTTTTCCCCCGTTGCAACGCACGGCCATATTTGCTATAATAAAGAAGGAAAGGGGAGAATTTAACGTAGACATGAACAGAAACAAAAGTAGGCGGCGAATTGGATCTTTTTTATAATTTTTCTATTTTCCTATCAAGTTTAAAGTGGGGAAAAGAAAGAAGACGTGAACTCTTTTTTAGCCGACTGGAGTCCTAAACATGTAGGAGTATGTGTCGAAAAGGATGCATCTTTTTTGTCAATTGTTTTTTTTCATCAAGTTAGAAATTGGTTGCAGAAGTGTAAAAATTTTGGCCGCTCGCAAACATTAAACAATGCATGGCTGTTAAAGTAAGTAATTAATACATGCAGTTTCCTTAAAAAACAAATAAAAAAATGTACAGTGGATGAAAATAAATAACAAGATTATTTTCACAAATATTAATGAGGTAAAATGTGAGTACCCACAATTTTTTTAGGCCGACAATCAGTACACTTTCATATGCCACATGTTTGAGCATGACTATAGCTAGCTTGAGAAGAAAAGTTAGTGCAAGTCTCGAAACTCCATGGTGTGGCAATTGTTTCACTTTACTTTGTTTCAGTTCACAAATATTAATGGGGTACCATTTTATTTTTATAGACAAACTCAATTAGTGCATGATAGGGTTACATATGTGCAAAAAAAAAGTTCACTCACAAACATTAAAACTTTTTTTGCGGTGTTACAAACATTAAAACTTAGTGCATGGCCGGTTAAATTAAATAATTAACAAATGCAGTTTGGTTAATACAAAATCAAAAAGTGTATAGTGGATTAAAATAAATAACATGATTTTTTCGTGAGTAAATAGCAATAATATGAGTAGCAAAACATTAATTTAATTCAATTATATAATAGATAAATCCAATTGGTTGCTCATGTAATGTTTTGATTCTTTATTGAGGAAAATCATTAATTTTCTTCATAATCTCAAAGTGATTTTTTCCCGCAAAAAAAAAAATCTCTGAGTGATTTTGTTAGCTAGCCAAAACATTTAGTTGCATTAAAAGGTCACAAAAATTGATTGTATGTACTATTAATAATCTATGTGCTATTTATTATTCATGATAGGAAATTATGTTAATAATCATGCGCTACTCATTTCTAGCAGCGTTTGCTTTGCTCTGTAGCAAAGTACAAAAGTAGCCTTGGGCACTACGACAACTGTCAGTGACAGTGGGAAGGAAGATAGGTGATGACACGGAAGGGCGTCATGTGAAAAAAAAGGATGTGGACCTGTTGAGGTCTTGAGATTATGCTTATTGAGATAGGGGCATGCAAAAAAAAAAATCCCGTTGCAACGCACGGGCATTTTTACTAGTTAGAATCATAAAGGCAAATACAAAAGTAAACCGGATGAGATAAAAAGACTTACCCAGGGACAGTTTTCAGAATCGGGACCTGTGTGGCAGTCGATTCGCCGGAAGATGATAAAGGTGTCTCCTGATAGTTAGGATCAGACGGTTTAAGTGGTTTGCGTATAAGTCCGGCCTTGGGATGAAGAAGAGTTGGAGAAAGTAAAACCTCAGAGCGACGCCTCCGAGCCGGAGTGAGAGATATTCCGGAAGACTCGACTACATGGCCACTATGGCGTGTAGTCCGGCGAGCTTCGTGTTGTTGTTTCTTCAAAAGAAAATTAGGGTCCAGTTGAGCGTAAGGATGAGAAAAAGGGTACTTCCGAGATGCCTTACGAATCTTGGGCACCGACGGTTCAGAATCTGAAGAAAGAGTGATTACCTCAGTTTCTGCCGCTTTATCAGCCTCAGCCAAATCCTGTGAAAAGACACTGTTAACATAAATCTGGATAAAAGAGATCAAAGCATATCAGGATCAACTCATACCTCAGAATCCGGATCATCTTCCTCAACATGTGAACCGGAGCCAGCAGCTGCCTTTTTCTTCTTAACAGTGAAGGTTTTCCGGCGTGGCTGTTTGCCTAACTTATCCTCAGGTTTCCTTTTCCAAAAAGGATCGTCGGCCTGTGTACAAGATGAAAGATAAATGGAAGATAATTTAAATGGACGGATTAGAAGCAAACAGAAGAGATTAAAACTTACTGCTGGTAGTTTGTTCTTCTTATAATATGGAGCCAATCCGATTTTGCTACATTCCTCCAAAGAGATGTTGAGCATTTTCTTAGCATATTCAATAACTTCCTTCTTAGGAAGCATTACATCGGTATGGCGTTGAGGATCATCCGTCTTTCCGCTATACAGACACAATAAACCGGAGCGCCGGCTTAGAGGAAGAATGCTCCAGGCAAGCCAGCAGCGGACGAAATCCACTCCGGTTAAACCGTTGGCCATAAAGGCCTTAAGCTTGGCAAGCTGAGGGGCGAACCGGGGCCGTTCCGAGGAGCTAAGACACTGCGGCAATGGATGATCTTCAGGAAGACGATGTTCGCGATAACCCGGCAGTGGGTTCTCTCCTTCAGGTGAAGTATCTTGGCAGTAGAACCAGGATTGGTTCCAGTCCTTGGGGTGTGTATGGAGAGCAGCGTGAGGAAAGACCGCATCTCTTCTCTTTTGAATACTAACCCCGCCAAGTTCTTGATGAGGTCCGGAGTAAACTCTGTCCGCCGGTTTAAGTGGAAGAAATCCCGGAACAAGTCGACTGATGGCTCCTCTTGAAGGTACACCTCGGAGAAGACTTGGAAATTGCAGATGTTTGATACGGAATTTGGACCTATGTCCTGAGGATGAAGCTGAAAAGCGGCCAGCACGTCCCGGAAGAACTTTGAACCGGGGGGACTAAAGCCCCAGGCCATATGATCAAAGAAAACAATAACTTCTCCTTCTTTGGGGGTAGGGGGGCATTCATCCCCTGGGGCTCGCCATTTCAGAACTGCTTGAGGGCCCATAATGCCAATTGAAGCAGCATTGACTAAGTCCGCTTCCGTAATACGGGAAGGAACGCAGTTGCAAGAAACGAACTGCTTGGCAGACATATGGGCAGAAGGAAAGCGCTGAAAAGGTAAAGTGTAAAATACCGGATTATACAAGTGTTGCAGCGTAAACCGGATTGTGTTATCATAGTACATCGACGGTTTAGACAGGAGGCTAATGGCATTGACAACCCGGAAGCAGGTGGGAAACAAGCTGCTACCGGTTTATGATAACAAGAAAGAAGAAGCTAAACCGTCGGGTTTATGGTTGATGCGTTGCAGAAGCAATATATGATTGGCCAAACCGGCGAGTAACTTGCGGATCTATCAAGACGAAGAAACAGATTTCTACAGAAGGCTAAAGTAAAATAGATCTGGGCAGTAAGAAAAGGAGGAAATTTACGCAAGTTTATCACAAGAAGAACTGCGAAGGTTTTCTACAGAGCAGATGAATCTAAGGCTTGAAGCTAAAAGTACCGAGTTTAAGTTCAAACTACGGAGCGGGGGTGCGTTCGAAACAAACCCAGGGCTCGAATCTACTGCGGAAACAACCTATAGGATGAACAGACAGAGCTTCGAGGTCTCATGGCGGAAGCAATGGAGGAACCCTAGGTTACAGATCTGCAGCGAGAGAAAAGGAATACCTGAGAATGGAAGAGACGGCGGCGGAATAATCTGGTCGCGTTTCAGGGTGATGCAGCGGCCTGGTCGACGACGGCGACGAGCTCAAAGGCAGCGGCGAAGCTTCGGGCGACGAAAAAAGAAGAAGAGTAGAAGGAAGGAAAAGAATGAAGGCCCAGCAGTATTTATAAAGGCTGGGATGTGAAACGGCAAGCGCGGGATTTGAGGAGGTCAGAGATTGGACAAAGATTCTATTGTCGCCTCGATTTTTGGGATAGCCTTTAAACAAAGGTAACAAACAGCTGTGCGCAATAAATGCGGAGGTGATGTCATGATCGAATCAAATGATTTCCACGGATGACGTCATAGCCGGTTTACAAAACAGAGAAGATACAGGGAAGAAGTTTATGCAAAATTTAGAAGACTGACATGAACAAGTTCAAATCATTCTGGGGCCTAATGTCAGGGATATTACTAGCAGGTATAAACCGGCTAGGGAGATCCGGATTATGGTAATGTAGCTGTGTAGTTAAAAACTCAGTAGAGGTTACGGCCCATGAAGGCTTAGGGCCCATGTGTAAAGTTTACGGTTTGTAAACCGTCCTATCATGTAACTTGAGATACAAGGGAGAAAGAATAGAGACCGAGGCGGACACGATTATGAGCCGGCCTCGGGACTCTGTAAACCGGACCGGGCGTTGCCTCCTATATAAAGGAACGACCCGGCGACGGTTCAGGGACAAGCAACGATCCGTCGAGAGACAGGCAAGCAATCTGCTCCCTGTTCATCGACGCCCAAGCAATACCAAACCAAACTAGACGTAGGCTTTTACCTTCATCGAAGGGGCCGAACTAGTATAAACCCTCTGTGTCCTTTGTGTGCTTTTAACCTCTTCAAGCTAACCCGTGCGATGGTTCCACAACTAAGTCCGCTAAACCGGACATCTGCCGTGCTAATTCCACGACAACGCCCCCTACCTGGCGCACCAAAGATGATGGCGTGGAAGCACGATCACCTATGGGGCATGGGTGCCCCTTTACGATTCGGCAAGTGCTAGGTCGCATTGCACGAAGAGCACAGGCAACATGGGACAACATGGTGATGGACAACTCTCTTTTACCCAGGTCCGGGCCGCCTTGCAGCGTAAAACCCTACTCCTGCTATAGTGGATTGATCTGAAGGAACATGAAGGCTCGACGTGCTCTAGCCCGGCACGGTTACCTCGGAGAGAGTAGCGTGAGCTTACAAGTGTTGGGGGCCGAAAGTATTCGAACCCTTTGCAAGGTTGACTCGGTCCTCCTTTTATAGCTTAAAGGGCGACCAAAGTGGCAAAATAGTCATTTTGGAGTGATTAGATAACTAAGAGTGCTATCATACCTAACTCTGGCAGTTAGGACAAAGTGCATTAAATGCACAGCTATGTCTCGTGTCGAGGTTGAACCCCGGCAAGTCTGCGACACCGCTTATCTACCTCTCCATCTCATCTTAACACGCCTCCTGGCCAGGTCTCGATAAAGTTAATCACTTTCCTCCCATGCCGCCACGTGCTTCACAGGATCCACCTGGTAGCTTAGCATATTGACACCGCACCGATTAGTGACTTGGGTGCGGTGAGGTGGAGCGGTGGCGTTTCGGTGGAGGTTTTCCGCCAAAGGGGGGGTGGCGGGGCTTGGTCTTGGCGGCCCCGGCAAGCCTGCCGGGGCGATCTTGACTCTCTCCTGGGTTCGACATTGACCTGGCCGAAGGCTCCTGCCCGGCAAGGAGGTTTTTCCAAGGCACTCTTCTTCTTGGTTTGGTCTTCTTTGGTTGATAATATGTTCGGCAGGGGCATTCTGCCGGTAAGTCTGCACACCGCTCGGGAGCAAACGAATACCCCTATTTGTGTACACTGACATCATTATATCTACGTTATTGATCCGGTCTTAAAGTCATATGCACCTACTACGTGTTAGGATCCGCACACGCCAAGGTTACAATAATTGAATTCTTTTCGGTGATTATCATAGTTTGAGGAGTTCACGTATTCACTATGCGTTAATGCTTTGTTCCGGTTCTCTATTAAAAGGAGGCCTTAATATCCCTTAGTTTCCTTATGGCACCCGCTGCCACGGGAGGGTAGGACAAAAGATGTCATGCAAGTTCTTTTCCATAAGCACGTATGACTATTTATGGAATACATGCCAACATTATATTGATGAACCGGAGCTAGTTCTGTGTCGCCCTAGATTATGACTGTTATATGATGAATATTATCCAATGATATCACCGATCCAATGCCTACGAGCTCTTCACACATGGTTCTTGTTAAGTTACTACTATCGCTACTACTGCTTTCGAAATTATCTTACTATTGTGCTGCTGATCACTTTGCTGCAGATATTTAATCTTCAGGTGTGGTTGAATTGACAACTCAACTGCTAATACTTACAAATATTCTTTGGCTCCCCTTCTGTTGAATCAATAAATTTGGGTTGAATACTCTACCCTCGAAAACTATTGTGATCCCCTATACTTGTAGGTTATCACGGAGCGTCGCCGCCGCCGCATCTCCGTCGCCGCACGCAAGCCGGGGCGCTGAAGTGGCTCAAATATGGGAGTCGGCCACCGCCGGCGTTCGAACGCCGCAAGCTCGCGGTCCTCCGCCGCGCCTCCTCCGGCTCCTCTGCCACGGGGAGCTCGTCCGCGGGCGCCACGAGCTCGCGGCTCCCTCCGATCAAGAGAGAGCCAGAGGAGCTCGGGCCGCTCGCCGTCAAGCTCGAGGCCGGCACGGACCCGCCGTGTCGAGGCATCATCGGCCCCAAATACTACCTCCCCCGGAGCAGGAGGACCACCTCGAGCGCGTCATCATGGAGCACTCAGCGAGGGAGGAGGAGGAGCCGACGCGCGCCGCCGCCGCGAGCTCGAGATCAATCATCATGGAGTACTATGATGTTGTATGATGAATAACTATCTATGATGTAGTGGGATGATCAAGTATGTATGATGAACGTCGATGCAAGTTTCTTCCGCGGTTTTTTTTTCTTCAAAAATTACAGTTTCATATACGGGGTATGAAGCAGCGCAGGAATTCGCCCCGCAAATCTGATTTGCATCAAACTGTTAACGAGTTTTCCGAGTCCGACTTTTACGCGGTCCGCTAGAGATGCTCTTACCACCTCTATTTATTTTAACGTGTACATGCATGTGTTAGTTTGCCTACTTTGTTGAACTATATCAATAAGTACATTGTTGAACTTAAATATTGTTATTGTGTCTATTTAGTACTATTTAAAGTTGATTTAATTAATATTCTTAAATTGGATTATGCTATCATTTTGGTTGGGATCGTCGTTGTACAACTTTTATTACAAATCTGAAAATCGAATAATGGTGTCACCACAACATGGAATGCCACTATTGATAAATATTACTATTGGCATTAGCCACCTGGCACACCATTACCCTCCAAAATAGTGTTGGCATAGGATCCAACGCCAACACTATTCTATTTATAACGGCGTCATATTGGTGGCATCATGTGTCCACGTCAGCAAGGCCATTTTTGGCACGATATAGCTAGGCTTTTCAGCACTAGTGGTAGTCGTGCCATGCACGCAGAGAAAGAAGTCGGCTTCGTGAATGTCAACGAGATGGCAGCCCGCACGTCCGTGCCCGCTGCCATCATCGAGGAGAAGTAGAATACGGGAGGTCGCCGTCTCTTGGGTCCCAAGAAGGCCATCGCCGGCACGTCGCCGGCCTATACAGCCGGTGACTTGTCCGATCTTTTTCTCTCAGACCACCCTAGGCATACCCATCTGGGCTTCACGGAAGCACCTTCCCCTCCGGCTCAAGCACCATCTTTGCCACTCCGATGAGCGTCGTAGCCGGACATAGAAAAGATACGTTGGAAGAATATGCAGACAAAAGGATCTGCCGCGGCCAGCCGTAGACTATCATAGTGTATTCGTGTGGTGGCAGTGAAGCTCTGTGTGACTGCACGTGCACATGGGTTTACCTTTTTAGTTAAAATATGTCCAGTTATCGTCCGGTTTGTACGAAATCCGACCTTGTTTGCACGAATTCCATCGGGTTTGTTGAAAAATAGTTTGAAATGTACGCGGCTACGGTTGGACGACGGTCTCTCATATCCGTGTCCACAAACCGATTCTTCCTATTCGCGAACGGATGCGGGAGAAAATTTACGAGTTGCTGTTGAAGATGCATGCCCTAAAGGCCCGATTGTGTGCGGTGCATCACAAACTTTTACTACGGCCACCCGCCAAACAAAACGTCTTTACTGCGGTGAAGATCGTCACCCCGATCCCATGGAAAGGGACCTGGCGTGAAAGCCAAAACCGGTGCGGACGTCCGGTACGGGCTTCACGTGCCGCCAGCCAGGCCATCTCATCATCGTCCGTGGAGTGAGCACAACTTCACCCAAAAGAGGCGGATGTTTCTTTCACACACAAGCTCGAAGATCTCCTCGCGCGCAGGCTCGCAGAGACGTACATACAGAAGAAAAGAAAAAAATCCCCACGGAGACGCAGACGGCAGGTCGCGCCTGACACAATGCAACTTTCCGTTGCCTTACGGGTGATGCAAAGGGTTAAAGCCAAGCCCTCCCGCTTTTGATCTGCTTTGATGTGGTTCCATGCTTTGCATTCCAGGAATGAACATGTGTACGTAGGAAGTAGGAGCAGGGCCCTCTACCGCCCACGCCGCATGGGCCCGTACTGGCCATCTTGCCCTGCTTCCTCCACATTTTCTTCGATGCTGTTGCCACATACGCGACAGAACAAAATGCCGATGTGGATTTTCCAGTGCCGATCAGCCTGACCCCGGAGGAGCGAGACAGTCTAGACAGAGCAGGGCTGAAACCCAGATGTCTCGGCGCGGCAGAGATGCATGGCAAACAAACACAGGCAAAGCCTGAAACGAACTGCCTGACTGCCTTTGCATGGATGCAATGCATGGGGACGAGGGGCTGCTAGAACGAATAAAACTTTTCGCCCATCACCCAAAAATATCCGCGTTGCACCGCGACAGGATAAGGGAACAGCGGGGAGGGACAGCTCGTGGGTTTGGGATAGGATCGCTGGGAGGGAAGGAAGGAAGGAAGGAGCACGGGGATGTGGGGAGCGGTTAAAGGAGGAGGGTGGCGGTGGACCATCCGTCCCTCGGTCCATGGGATGGGAGGCCACCTCACCGCCGGATCATACATCGGATGAGGGCACCTGTACGCGGCGAGCATCATGGATGTTGCGACTGTCCCTGCCGCTGCGTAGGTGTCCGGTTGGCTCCGGTTCGGCTTTGCTGGACAGCTGGTGCACGTGACGGGCGGCCAGGAGGCATGCCGCTTCCCCCTCCATCACCCAATCTTAGCTGTATAGTCCTACTACATGTTGATAAGTGATGTGATAAATGAGTCAACTTTATGCTCAAAGTGTTCTTTACTCCTACTGTACTACGTACTTACTTTGCATGCGGTTTGAGTTTGAAATTTTGAGCTAGGTTTGTCCATGTATGGACAGTACATTGCATGTCCACATGCGATGCGAGAGGACGCCATCCCAAAACATGTCTCGTCACCGAGACACCGAGTCGTTGGTTGCACACAGAGCCATCAATACATCCAATCATCCCCATCTCTCGTGGTACTACAACAGTGCCATTTCCTCCTACATTGACAGCATTGTGGCGCACCGTTTCGGAGAAAAAAAAAACAGCATTGTGGCGCTCCCTTTCTCACTACATGAGCTCCAAAAGCGACTCCACATCGTTTGCGGCATCGAGCCCGCTTTGCTGACTTGTCGCGGGAGAAGGGGGAGCCAGCACAAGTTTCCACGGACAGTTGGCCTGTTAAATCCCTGCACTGTGTCTGTGGTGGTACACGGAATAACATAATTTTGCCTTTTTATCGATCTCGCCAGCTGTTTCCCCACAGTCAGGACCCACGTTTACATATAAAGAACACATCGACAGAGTACTCTGCGGGTCCCCTGGTCATGGCCTTGTTGAGTTGAGAATGAACCGTTGCTGGATGAACAGCAAGAGCGTCACCCCATCACATGCTCACAATCACAAGTCTAGTCGCGGTGACCGGATTACAGTGCCATGACTCCGGTTAGTTACGCTCGATCGCTCTCCATGCACAAGAAGTCACAGCACTGCATGCATGCATGGCTCCACCTATGTGCACGTCTCGGTCTTTTTTGCCCCAGCACCCGGCTGCCCACTGTGGCAGGCAAGAAGCGACCGCGGGCGCCGTCGAGGCCACTGCATGATGATTTGCCTTGCCCGTTGGCCGGTCGGCCTCGGCCGCACTGTGCGCGCACGCGGCGCGAGGGCGCCCAACCGGCAGCGGCGTCGTGCATGCGGCTGGCGCGTCCAGTCCAGGGTACGTACCTGGATGGTGGTTGGCGGCCGGTGAGGCCAAGGCCGAGCAAAAATCTCCCATTCCCATGGCAATAATGCGAATGGCACGTACGTACGTGGACCGGCGGACGACGTCTTTTGCGGCGCGGGGTGTGCCGGTGGGTGCGACTGCGAGCCGACGGCCCACGTGAGGACGCGCTAAAAGTCGAGTTGGTTGGCCCGATCTCGGGCGCTTGGTGCTGGGTAGGGTAGGGTTTACTTCGGCTGGTGGTATCGGACGGAGTACGGGGAGGAGTGGGGAGTGGAGGCCGGTGGGCGTGTCCCCGTCCGGCCAGCCGTCGTGGTGACCACCCAGCCTATACGGCCGCAGCAGCGCATGCGCCGACAATCTGTCTCCGGAGCCCTTTCTTTTTGCGGGTCTTTGCACCCAAAAACCGTATTCGAATGGGGAAAATGTAACGTTCTTTCGATTGCAACCTTGTACTGTAAGAGTTAGGCTGTGTCTAGGTCTCGACTGAGACCTAACCAAGTCTCAGTCAAATGACATAACGAAGTTTAAGTCGACTGAGACATATCAAAACTGAAGAGTTATTACTACTGCTCTTTACAAGTTACAGAGTTTGCATCGGCGAGCGGGTGCATGCAATGGTCCAAATGTCATTTGCCTGCGTCGCTGCCCTGGCTCCGCAGCGCGCACACGGCCGCACAGACGATTTCCCGGACCAAACTGACGCGCAGTACTCCTGTACGAGCAGAAAGCTTTTGGAACTCAGCCACACGTATAGGGCAAACCAAACCAGAAAGGCTGCGTACCACGCGAGACGTCACCCATTCATCCCACCTCACCACACCCACACGCGACGTTGCCTGCCAGGCTCCTGGCTCCTGCTTCGAGAAACCAGAAGAGGGAAAAGATCGCGCGAGCCAGGCCTCCTCTCGCTTGGTCGCTGCCGCCACCAGCCACCTGACGAAATGGAGTAATTTTCGGGGTCAACCACTCGTGTATTGCAGAACCACCTTGCAGCCAGCGGCAATGGGCATGGGATGTGCAATGATTCGTGTATCTGTGGACGTGCATAGGTGGTACGTGAGGTGGCGTCCAAGCGAGCTGCGCCGTACGCGCACTTCAAACCGTGTGCCGGCCATGTGCGAGGGAGGCTCACAGTAGAAATCAATCACAAACCCCGGGGCACCAGCAAGATAAGACTGGGTCTCGTCGTGTTTGAATCATCTCATCTCATGAGGCCGGCCTGTCCAAAGATCCACATGAACGCGGGGTCCCTGGGCCTGCGTAACAGTAATGCAATGGGCGGGCTGCGGGCCCGTCCGCAGTCGCGTAACTCACTACCGGTAACAGTAACGCGCGCCGCTGCGTCGGGTAAAAACAGGGGAAGGCGACGAAGAGGCCGGGAACAGCGCACACACGGTCAGGGTGAGGACTCCGTTCCTGCGCTGGCGGCTGGACCTGCATGTCAGTGTCAGGTTTGCATCCACGAAAAATAACCAAAATGGTGTCCTTTTGAAAAAAGTGAACTTCCGGGTACCGGCCCTGTGGTCGGGTGTGCAAGAGGGCGCTGGAAAATGAAAATAGAGGGAGGCGACTGGGCGAGTCAAATGGTCAGAGACGCCAGCCTGCTTCCCATACGCAGAAAATTGAATGACAAGGGGGGGTGACTTTCTTGCCATGTCCGCCTGCTGGGCACAAGGAAACGGGAGCCCAGCTGTAGCATCAGTGATGCATAATAAACGGGAGTACGTAGTAAAAAATAAATCAAGCAGCAGTAAATTACGTACTGTACAGCAGTACAGTACCCGTCGTAGCTAGCAGGAGCACAGTAGCTGTATCTGTACGTGCTTACTAAATTTTACTCAGAGCTACTGTACCGCCTACTCATATGACACAGTACTAGTACTAACGCAGAATTGATACCACTGGTATACTGACCTGTGATGGGAGTCGGGGTCCACTGCATACCGCAATGCCGCCGGCCGATGGACGACTTGTTTTGCTTTTTTTTTTAAATATATTTTTGTGATGATGATGATGATATGGGCGGGTGGCGGCTGGCTCGACTGACGCCCAGCTAGGCTAAACTAGCTGGCTAGCTGTGGCCGTCAGGAGGCCAGATCCCTTGTGGGTGACAAGACATGTACCAGTAGTACCCGTCAGACCCTACGCGCGCAGCAGCTAACCCATGCCATGCACGCTTCCATCCCCGGCAGCAGCACCTGAACTCACCCTTAAAGCTGCCATTATCAATAACTCAACACCTTTTCCTTCATAAAAACGAAACAACCAATCCTTCGAGATACACTGTTGGTTCAGTTTTAGCTTCACCAATAACCAAACCGAACCTTGTATTATCTGCTATATATATAAGTGAACCCTTGTCATGTTGACGTGGCGGCAGCAACAGCACGCAAACGATGATGGGTCACATGCATGCAGCGAACATCGGTGCCAGTCGAAGTACGCAGCACTCAAACGATCATGGCTGCGAGCTTGCGTGAGCCGAGGAGCGACAGGTTGGAAATGGCGACGGAGGGCCCATGGAATCATGGAACGGAGCCAGCCCCTTTCGTCTCACGTCGGTCGGTCGACGTCGACGTCGACATGGACATGAGCGGGGCCGCCTCACGTGACGCAAAGCGACCCGGCAGAGGGTCGTGGGAAAGGAGGCGGCAGAGTTCAGTTTAGTCTCAGTGGTTAACGTCCTCGCGGTGGTTGGGTTTGGTTGGGTGGAACGGAACGTCGTCGGCCAGTGCGTACGACGGCTGCTGCCGCGGATGCGCCGACAGGCTCGCCCGCTCGGGCCTGCGGGGGGGCGTAGGAAGAAAAGGGCTAGCGCCCGATCCCTGGCCCTGGGTGCACTGTCGAGGCCGTTTTAATTTCTGAAGCGTGTTTGTACGACGATCTAGATTCTCTGTTCATGGGTGACAATGATGTGTGAACCACTGTGTCGTGACATCTCTTCATTTGTGGATCCAGACCCCGGAATAGGGTGTGGGGTATGTTCATCGTTTGTTCGTTGTTTAGGGCAATTTGCAATAGCTGTCAAGTCCCCGCCAAAAAAAGTACAGTGGTTGTTAAGTCGTATTTTAATCATGCCAATGCCAATGAAACTATATGTACAATGGCTTTTCACTTAGGGCCTGTTCGGCTCTCCGCCAGCTCCGCGGATCTGTGGAGCACGCATTTTCCAGCTCCACCAATTCAACCTGCAGAACCGTCGGCTCGAGCGGAGGGATTCCGAACGCTCCCTTAGTCTTACCGCTACTAACTTGGTATACGTAAATATCCGGTGAAAGAAATCGTACAAAGAGAGCATCTCTTAATTAAGACAAGACGAACCATTTTCTAGTTTCTCTCTTCCTCACCTCGGTATTTATCCTATGTGGTTGTCTTAAAATAGCACCGTTGTACACGCCTTTTATGGCAATTGGCGTTGTTCGAAGTATCACATTTGATTTCATTCCATTCCAAGTGGGGAAGCAGCAACCAGTAGCTTAGCTGCCAGCCACATTGGCATCCTTGAATGCGTGAGCTATGTCTCGCTTACTGCGAGAGCCAGCTTTGCCTCGCATGAAGCGGCTCGACTATGTGCTCGCCATAGCGGGTCGACCCAGTATAGCCATTTTGGAGTATTTAATCAAAAACTATCACAATTCATCAAACCGTATTCATAAGCTACCACTTTACAAATTTGTATCAAAAATTACCAATTTTTCTTTAATTTTTAACTAAAAACTACCACATCGACTTAATGACTGATTAGCCAAAAATTAAACCTGATTAGCACAGCCAGCCGGAGCTAGCTAGCTCACGCGCTTACCGTGGCCGACCGAAGCTGCTAGTTAGCGACGGGGACACAGCCAGAGGTAGCTATCACGACGGGGACGCAGCCAGAGCTAGCTAGCTGGCTAGCTCACGCACGCACTGCGGCGGCCGGAGCTAGCTAGCTATGCGCGACCACCGCTTGCTGCTGCAACTTGCCGTCGCTCCCGCTTGCCATCCGCCGCTTGCTTTCGCCACCGCCGCTGCTTGCAGTTGCTCCCGCTTGCCACCGCCGCCGCTGCCGCATGCCTCTGCTTGCCGCTGACGTGCTCGCCGGCAGGACCTGATTGCTTTTTATTTTATTTTACAGGGACCCGATCGCTTTTAAAAATAATTGTAGGGACCTGATTGCATTTGTAAAATGGACCTAAGCGCGTTTAAAATGAATGAAATGGTTGATTTACAGAGATGGTAGTTTTTAGGGAAAAATTAGTAAGAAAGTGGTAGTTTTCGATACAAATTTGTAAAGTGGTAGTTTGTGGGCACGGTTTCACGAATTGCGATAGTTTTTCGTTAAATACTCGCCATTTTGGGATGGTCCTATAGAACGATACAGATCGTGTTGAGAATCTATCATGTACGTTTTTTGCCTTTTTGTGTTCTTATCTGTTTTATTCATTTTCTTTTGTGTGTGTTTCTCTATTTGTTTTAATCGGTTTTTTATTCATTCTAGTATTTTATTTTTTTGTTTTCCTTATTTCAACATTAAATTCATGTCAATTTTGATTCAAATCCAAGTTAAATAATTTTTTTACTGTACATGTTTAGCATTTTTTAAATGCATATTGAACAATTTCTGAATACACCTTAAAAATTCAGATGCATTTTCAATATTATTCAAAAACATGTTGAACATTTTTTAGTATAGCGGACATTTTTCTAAAACACATTGAACAATCATCATAAATGTCATGATTTTCTTAAAATATAAATCATAACATGTTTTAAGTGTTAGAACATTTCTTTAAATATTACGAATAATTTTTTTGAATGGTAAAAAACATTTTATGAAAACATAATGGTAAAAATCATTTTATGAAAACAATGTGAACACTTTTCTAAAATTTATAAATGTTTTTGAAAAGATATTTTTTGAAATACTTTAACATTTCTTTTTTTGCGAGAACGCTTTAGCAATTCTTTAAATGTCACGGATATTTTTTGAATGGTAAGATTATATTTTAATTGCGTGAACAATTTTTTTTAAAATGTCACAACTTTATTTTTGAAAATCTTTAAGAGATACCACAAACAGGTTTTGATTGCGATCAACATTTTATAAAGTTACATGTATTTTTTTTACACTGCATGAACTTTTCTAAATGTGCGATGAAAAAGCTCTGAAGAATGTATGTAAATATCTATTTAGAATATTTGAAACATATAACTGAAAGGAAAAAAGAAGACAAAACGAATAAGGAATGAAGGTAAGTAAATTAGAAAAGGTTGCATACCTATATTGGCACTTCCCACTAATGGGTTTCCTTTAGGCGAGGAGAGCTGCCGTCTTGTAATAGGCAAGACGTAGTCACGCCATCCATGCCGATATTGGTATGGCCGAATTGCGGGTCGTAGAATGTGCTCAGTTGACACTAAGTATAGTGTTTCATGGAGAGCTCCTATGTGCCCCGCTTGCTGCGGCAAAAAGCAAAGAAAATCCACATACGGCCCGCACTTGGCATGACCAATCTAACGGTCTGCTAGTAGCTGTAGAGACACCGTTTATCTTTTGTTTTTAATGTTATTTTTTCTTTTTTGATTTTTTAGGGGATTTTTTCTCCTTTGCTGGTTGTCATGAAAATAATTATTTGAGAAGTACTTTTTTCAAAGATCACTTCCACCTTTCTAGATTGTGACAAGTGGTGCACTGTATATGCGCCATTTGTCGTAATCGGTGAGTTTTTTTTCTTAGATCCCTTTATTCAAAATGATTTATCTCTTAAACCACGGGACCAAATCCCGAACCATTTTCACCGTTGAATCGCTCACATCGAGATCTTCAAAGCTAAATCGAATGTTGATAGGTTTTAACAAAGTTTTTTTTTAAATAGGCAAAAACCAGATTGGGAGCACCTTTTTCCTTTTCCTTTCAGAAAGTTGTTTCCAGGAGGCATGACCGTGCCCTCGCTGAAGCAAAATCGTGTCTTTCGCGAAAAAACAAAAAAACATATTTTTTTTTCGATTTCGAGAGTCACGGCCGTGCCTCTCGCGGAAGATACAAAAGAAGGGAAAACACGTTTTTTTGTTTCTGAGAGGCACGACCGTGCCTCTCGTGGAAAAAAAGAAAACAGTTTTTTTTTCCGTTTCCGAGAGGCACGGCCGCGAAAACAAAACCGTGCCTCTTGAGGAAAAAAAGAAGAGAAAACACTGTTTTTTTCATTTTCGAGAGGCACGGACATTTCTCTCGCAGTTTTTTTTGGGTCCAAAAGATAAAGAAGACCGGCGAAAAACCAAAAGCCAAGAAAACGCATGGAAAACATCTAAAAAGCCAAAAATACGTGCAAAATATGAATAAAATAAAATTTAGATGAAGTGCCGAGAGCGCGACACGTGATGGCGACTGAGAACGCGACACATGGCGGCGGCTGCGAGTGCGCCAATCCCCAAGTGACCCTTAAGAAGGCTGGGAACGACCGCTCCCCGGTTAGTTGCTCTCGATTTTCATTCGGATTTCTTTTTTTTAAGGCAAAGCAAAGCTTTATAAATCAACTGTGGGTGGGCATATCGCCCAACACGCGATCAACGACAATGGGCGGTACATTGGTGTTCCACTTCATACAAATGTCTGGCAAACACATACGACCTATTTGAGCTAGCTCATGTGCAACAGAGTTTGCCTCCCGCCGGCAGGCTCGTATAGTAAACTTGGAAAACCACAACTTGAGCTGTAGTTTTATGTCTTCGATGGCTACAGCATAGGGTGAAGAGTCCGTCTTCCTGACGTCCAGAGCATCCGCGAGCAGCTGCGAGTCTGTTTCAAAAACCACTCTAATGGCCCCGAGATCTGCCGCTGTCGCCACCGCCGTGGTCATTGCTCCAACCTCGACAGCGAAGGCATCCGCCATATGATCGAGCCGACCCGCCCGAGCTATTATCACATGCCCTTCATTGTCCCTGGCCACGACGCCCCACCCACCCAGACTTCCTCCCAGCATGAAGGCCCCATCAAGGTTGATTTTGATCTCGTCATTAGCGGGTGGCGCCCATGCGATTGAGGTCGCTTTACCTGACTGGTTGTACACCTCCTCATATTCCAGTGCATCACACCTCGTTCGCCGGACTACCTCCGATATCTGGACAGGCAACTCCCCTTCCCGTATTTTGTTCCTGTTATTCCACCAATGCCACCAGAATATTACTATAAGCATCCTTTTCCTCTCATCTAGCTCCTACAGTTTATCAAGCATTGCATGCACCCCCCTGATGCCTTCAAGCTGCATGCGTTCCTTCTCAAGGCTCATTGCTCGCCATCCCTCCTTGACCGTTTTGCATTTGATGAACAAGTGCGCCCCATTCTCCTCCTCCCGCCCGCAAAGAAAGCAGCGAGAGCTCTCCAGCTTCATACCTCGCCTCGTCAGGTTAGTGCATAGTGCCAAGGATTGGTGTTTCATCCGCCAAACAAACATCTGCAACTTAACAGGGCAGCGCATCTTCGATATGCGTTTCCAGGTCAGATCATCATGTCTCTATAGCTGTCCCGCGCCGGCAGTACTCGACCCAGGTGGCCCAGTTCGTGCTTGATTACCTAACTCAACATGTAGTTTATAAGCACTCTTTACTGAGAATTCTCCCTTTGTATCAAAGTGCCAAGCAATAAAATCATCTATCCCCTCTCAAAGGGGAATGTTTAGAATCTGTTTCGTGTCCTCCTCACAAAAGGTGTCTCGGACAAGCGTCTCATCCCAGTTGCCGGTAGCTGGGTTGATGAGTTCATTGACTGTAGTAAGAAGACTTGCCCCCCGTGGTGTGATTACTCGCCGTGACCATGATATGGGTATCCAAGGGTCCGACCAGATGTGCATCGTGGATCCATGCCCGATCCTCCTAATATAACCCTGCTTCACAAGGTCCAATCCATGCAGAATGCTTCGCCACGAATAAGAGATTCCATCATGGGCCTCAGCATCAAGGATGGGCCATTCAGGGAAATATCTCGCATGCAAAACCATTGCGCAGAGACTGTTGGGGTTTTGGAGGAGTCTCCAACCCTACCTAGACAGCATCACCATATTGAAGCTGTGCATATCTCGGCATCCCAAACCACCCATTGCTTTTGGCCTAGCTAGTTTGTCCCAGCTTATCCAATGCATCGGATTTTTCTTGTCTTGTTGACTCCACCAAAATTTACTCATTAGTGTATTCAATTCTGCGCAAAATGTTTTCGTGAGGTCGAAACATGACATGGCGAACGCTGGTATAGCTTGAGCCACGGCCTTCACGAGCACTTCTTTGCTTTCTTTTGCTAGGAGCCTCTCCTCCCATCCATGGACTCTCCCACACATATTATGTTTGATGTAACTGAACGCCCGTCTCCTCGATCGGCCAACATGGACCGGGAGGCCGAGGTATTTCTCGTTCCAATCCTCATTCTCTATTTCGAGGATGCCCTTAACCGATGCCCTCTCAACGTCATTAGTGTTCGGGCTAAACATGATGGCGGATTTCTCCGTGTTGATGCACTGCCCAGAGCACTCCTCATACAATTGTAGAACATCATGGAGAGCCGCAGCCTCCTGCTGCTCCGCTTTGATCAACAACATGGAATCGTCCGCAAAAAAGAGATGTGACACGCAAGGCGCCCTTGGGTAGATTTTAACTCCATGCAATGCACCCTACTGTTCTGCATCCACAAGCGCTGCTGATAGTCCTTCCGCACAAATCACGAACAGATAGGGGGACACCGGGTCTCCTTTCCTAAGCCCCCGTGATGGAGTGAACTGTTGAGTAAGTTCACCATTTACTTTGATATGGTAACGCACTGTCCGCACACATTTCATTTACTTTGATATGGTAACCCATCTTCTGCTGAAGCCTAGCTTGCTCATCATGGCCTCTAAAAAACACCATTCTACCCTATCATAGGCTTTGCTCATGTCTGCTTTGACCGCTGCATATCCAACCTTTCCGTTTCTCTTATTCATTAGGTAGTGGGATAGCTCATAGGCTATAAGAACATTATCCGTGATAAGTCTTCCCGGCACAAACGCGCTTTGGTTTTCTGAAATAATGTCAGGAAGAATAATCTTAAGGCGGTTTGCAATGACTTTTGAGACCAACTTATATACCACGTTGCAAAGACTAATTGGTCGTAGATCCTTGATTCTTCTCGGGTTTTTAACTTTTGGTATGAGCACTACCATTGTATTATTCCACCCTTTCGGGATTTCTCCCCCGTTCAGTACAGCTAGCAATTCTTCCACTACCTTGTCCCCCATAAAATGCCAATGCCGCTTAAAGACAACTGTCGGCATCCCATCAGGCCCCGGCGCCTTGAGGTCGCCGATGTGGTCCAGCGCCGCCTTAACTTCTTCCCGAGTAAACGCTACATCGAGTATTGCATGCACGTCATGAGTCACACACGGTTGGACCTTGTCAATCAGTTCAGGCAGACGGTGGGGTTTGGATGTCGTAAAAAGTTCCTGAAAAAACGAACACACGTAGTTAGTAAAAGCCTCTCCCTCCTCTACTACAACACCATCCTCCCTTTTGATCTCCTTGAGTCTATTTGTTCTCTTTCTTGCCGATGCCACGGATTGCAAATATTTGATATTATGATTGCCCCCCTTCAGCCACCACATATGAGCTCGTTGCTTCAACTTCGGATGGTTCTTCTCCTTTAGATCGTGAACTAGTGCGCGGAGCCTTGCTTCCTCCTTGATTTTTCCTTCCGACACCGGCTCCTTCATACACCGCTCCAGCTCCCTACGTGCCTTCTTAATCCTGCCCTCAAGCTCTCCCACCACCTCTCTACTCCACGTACCCATCTGCGTCTCCACCGTTCTCAATGCTTGGGTCACATCCCCCCTCCCCCAATTCGTCTCCCATGCATCCTTGATCACCTCCTCACACCCCTCCTCCTGCAGCCACCAAAC
The DNA here is from genome assembly GCA_902687465.1 of Secale cereale. Classification (NCBI taxonomy): domain Eukaryota; kingdom Viridiplantae; phylum Streptophyta; class Magnoliopsida; order Poales; family Poaceae; genus Secale; species Secale cereale. The sequence continues at coordinate 796,979,294 of LR738710.1, read as the reverse complement.
CTCAAACCTAAATTTATTGTCTCTAGACCTCCATTTCTTGTCCACCCCGTCCAGCTGCACAATTATTGGCCGGTGATCCGAATGTCTCGGTTCTCCATTGCTGACTACAAACTGCGGGAACATATCACACCACTCCTTATTTGCTACTGCCCTATTGATACGTCCAAAATGCATCACTATTTTGTATCATAATTCATCTTTATTCATTGATATATTTCACGTTATGATGATGTTCTTATGTTGTTTTGGTCTATTTTACATAGTTTGCAACTTTCCGGTGCCGGAACAGCATACGCAGGATTCAGCAGGAAAAAGTGGATACTGAGTTGCTGAAGAAGAACACCTCCAAATTACCTGAAAATTGACGGGAGGTATTTTTCAGACGAATAACGAAGACACGCAAAAGGGGAGTCAGAGGGGGGGCACAGGGTGCCCAGGCGGCCTGGGGGCGCGCCCCCCTGGCCGCGCCGGGGGGGGGGGGGCGCCTGGAGCCACTGGCCCACCTCTGGTCGCCCCCTTTTGCATATATGTTCTCCGTCCCCCGAAAACCCTAAGCACGGGACTTTTTACGGAGTTCCGCCGCCGCTTCGAGGCGGAAACCTACAGAGAAGAAAAGGGCATCTCCGGCGGGCAGATTCCGCCGGGGAGATCACCTCCCGGAAGGGGAGATCGTCGCCATCGTCATCACCATCATCACGGGCATCATCGAGATCATCATCAACATCATCCCCAACACCAGCACCATCTCCATCTTCATCCAAATCTCATCTTTCCATCGCAACTCGTGTTGTAACTTGTACTACCTATCCTCTCTACTCCATCGGTGTTGATTACTACTTTGTGGTGAATGCTATTGAGTTTTGTTGGAGAAATATTATTATGTCCAGATTGTTTATCACATATTTATCCCCACTGATCATGATCTCTTTTATGTCTTGTGAGTAGTTACCTTAGTTCTTGAGGACATGGGGAAAGTCTTGTTGTTAGTAGTCATATGCTGTTGAAGTAATATGTGTTGTTTGATACTTAAGTTGCGTTGTCATTCTACTAGTGGTGTTGTGTGAGTCGAACACCCAACACTTCGCCTTATTAAGGACCTAGGGGAATACATTGTGTATAAAGAATGCTTATGGTGGGTTGCCGGAGTGACAGAAACCTGAACCCCAGTTCGCACGCTTTTGCATAAGGGAATAATGGATCCTCGATCGTATTGCTATGGTTAGGCTTTTGCCTTAAATTCTATCTTGTATTTGCGGATGCTTGCAAGGTGTTTAATCATAAGAGTGCATTCATCTTAGTCTAGAGAGTGCACTAGTATAGATCCACCCACTCAACACTTATCAACACATAACATAGTATCGATACAGAATATGGCGAAAGCACATGACTACCTCTCCCGTGTGTCCTCAAGAACGCTTTAGTCTTTATAAATTCAGTTGCTAGGCCTCTCCTTTGCTAAGAAAGGATTGGGCCACTTGTTACTCTCAGTACCTTTTACATTACTTGCCTTTACATTCCTGTTGCTTATATCGAGAAAACCCCTAAAAGTTATCTTTCAGTGCTTGCAGTAATGTCTTGCTCAGAATCGCTTATCAATACGTTCTGCTCCTCGTTGGGTTCGACACTCTTACTTATCGAAAACGCTGCAACAGACCCTTACGGTTGAGGGTCATCAAGTACCGTTTTCTGGCGCCGTTGCCGGGGAGTGTAGCGCTATTGGTAAAGTGAAACTGGTAAGAAAGTCTTTTTATAATTCTGTTTTTATTTTTGCTATTGCTGCTCTTTGTCCTTATGGATAACCCTATTATTGGAGCGTTGCTTGCGGGAAGACGCCCCACACCTGTGGTGGTTGATCCTCCCCCTACTGAAATTGTGCCTTATAAAATACCAGTTGGCATTATCAATTATGTTTTGGCTAATCGTTATGCAGGAGACAGACATCTCGGTGAACACTTGCTATATTTGTCACGACTATGTTCATTATTTAAGCTTGCAGGTGTATCGAGGGAGTTTGTCATGAGGAAATTGTTTGCCGTATCCCTTATAGATAAAGCTTCAGATTGGTATGGGCTTCTCGATAACCCACACTTGCTGGACTGGCAGGAGCTTATGTCTCTCTTTTATACTAAATTTTATCCTCTTCATGAAATTCGTCGAGACAGGAATTATATCTATAACTTTAGGTCTCGTGACGGAGAAAGCATTGCTCAAGCTTGGGGGAGATTGAAGTCCCTAATGCTCAAATGCCCTATTCATAAGCTTCCCAAGGAAATTATACTTACAAATTTTTATGCCAGGATTTCTCGTCAGGATAAGGAGATGCTGGATGCCTCCTCTAGTGGGGTATTTCAGAAGAAGAGTGTTGAAGAAAGGTGGGATCTCCTTGAAAGAATCCAGAGGAATACTAAAGATTGGGAAATTGATAAAGGTATTGAACCCGCTATAAATTATGAACATGATTATATTGAGAGCTATGTGGAAACTGATTACTTCAATACTTTTTGCTCTAAGATTGGTCTTGATTCCCATCTAGTGATTGATTTATGTAAGAATTTTGCCTCTCATGTTGATTCTTTTAAAAAGAATAGAGACCAGCACCATGCACCTTTTAAAGAACCACCTATTGATATTTATGTTGCTGAGCCTATTTTGCCTGCAGTCATATATGAAAAGCCTCCTTTTCCCACGAGGATAAAGGAACACTCTCTTGTGACAAGCATAATAAATAAAAGTGAGAGAAGAGTTGATGAACCTGAGGACCAGATCAGGGTCGATCCTCGAGTTGCATTGATTAAAGACCTTGTTACTGATGATGTTTTGGATTCCAATATAACTTTTTGTGCTGTTTCCACTAACCTTGTCACAACCAAGAACAAAGGCCCAATTTCAGGTACTCCAGTGGTATCTGTTAAAATAGGAGATCACAATTATTATGGGCTATGCGATTTGGGATCGAGTGCAAGTGCTATTCCTTATTCACTCTATGAAGAAATCATAGGTGAGATTTCCCCTTGTGAACTTGAAGAAGTTGATGTTACTATTCATCTTGCAAATGGATCAACTATCTCTCCTATCGGAATTGTGAGGGACGTTGAAGTCCTATGTGGAAAGGTAAAATACCCTACTGACTTTCTGGTACTTGGTTCAGCCAGGGACAATTTTTGTCCCATCATTTTTGGTAGACCTTTTCTTAGAACTTGTGGAGCTATAATAGATTGCAAGAAAGGTAAAGTTTCTGTTGAATTCGATGGTGAGCCATATGAATTTATTTTTTCTAAGTTCTCTAAGCAACCTCGTGGTACTGATTCACCCAGTGATGATAAAATTATTGAAAGTATTGCCTCTATTGCTATTCCCCCTGACGATCCTTTGCAGCAATACATGGAGGACCACGAGAATGGTTTACATATGCAGGAAAGAAATGAACTAGATGAAATATTCTTGAGGCAGCCTGCTATCCTGAAGCACAACCTTCCGGTTGAACCTTTGGGAATTTTATCAAAACCGAAAGAAGACCCGGTGTTCGATCTTAAACCTCTTCCCGATACGCTCAAGTATGCTTATTTAGATGAAAAGAAAGTATATCCTGTTATTATCAATTCTAACCTTTCAGGATATGAAGAAGAGCGATTATTGGAAGTACTTCGTAAACACCGAGGCGCAATTGGCTACACCCTTGATGACCTTAAGGGGATTAGTCCATCTATCTGTCAACATACTATCAACCTTGAGCCTGATGCTAAACCAGTCGTTGATCATCAACGACGGTTGAACCCGAAGATGATGGATGTCGTGAGAACTGAGATTCTCAAGCTTCTAGCCGCAGGTATTATCTACCCTATAGCTGATAGTAAGTGGGTAAGTCCGGTACATTGTGTTCCTAAGAAAGGAGGTACAACTGTGGTTCCTAATGATAAAAATGAACTAATACCTCAGAGAATTATTATTGGATATAGAATGTGTATTGATTACAGGAAGTTGAACAAGGCAACCAGGAAGGATCACTACCCGTTGCCGTTCATCGACCAAATGCTTGAAAGGTTATCCAAAAATACCCACTTTTGTTATCTCGATGGTTATTCTAGCTTCTCTCAAATTCATGTTAACACTGTCGATCAAGAGAAGACCACTTTTACTTGTCCTTTTGGTACTTATGCTTACAGACGTATGCCTTTTGGTTTATGTAATGCCCCTGCTACTTTTCAAAGGTGTATGTCTGCTATCTTTCATGGTTTCTGCGGGGATATTATGGAAGTCTTCATGGACGATTTCTCCGTCTATGGAACTTCATTTGACCATTGTCTTCACAACCTTAATAAAGTTTCGCAGAGATGCGAGGAGACAAATTTGGTACTCAACTGGGAGAAGTGACACTTTATGGTTAATGAAGGAATTGTTCTTGGTCACAAGATTTCCGAAAGGGGAATTGAAGTGGACAAAGCCAAGATCGAAGCTATTGAGAGGATGCCCTATCCAAGGGACATCAAAGGTATTCACAGTTTTCTCGGTCATGCAGGTTTTTATAGAAGATTTATTAAAGACTTTTCTAAAACCTCGAGACCCCTCACTAATCTTCTCCAGAAGGATGTTCCTTTTGCGTTTGATGAAAATTGTAAGGAAGCTTTTGAAATCCTTAAGAAAGCTTTAATAACTGCTCCTATAGTACAACCACCTGACTGGAACTTACCTTTTGAAATTATGTGTGATGCAAGTGATTTTGCTGTTGGAGCTGTTTTAGGACAAAGGGTTGATAAGAAATTGAATGTTATACATTATGCTAGTAAGACCCTTGATAGTGCTCAAAGAAATTATGCTACTACTGAGAAGGAATTCTTAGCTGTAGTTTTTGCTTGTGATAAGTTTAGGCAGTACATTGTTGATTCCAAAGTTATTATTCATACTGATCATGCTGCCATTAAATATCTTATGACAAAGAAGGATGCCAAGCCAAGGCTTATCAGATGGGTACTCCTTCTCCAAGAATTTGATTTGCAGATTGTTGATAGGAAAGGGGAAGACAATCCGGTAGCGGACAATCTTTCAAGAATGGAAGATATACCGCATGACCCCATCCCAGTTAACGATAGTTTTCCAGACGAGCAACTTGCCGTTGTAAAAATACAACCTCTTTCCGACCCTTGGTATGCAGATTATGATAATTTTATTGTTGCGAAGTATTTGCCTCCAGGTCTAACATTTCAGCAGAGGAAGAAGTTCTTTCATGATTTGAGGCACTACTTTTGGGATGACCCACATCTTTTCAAAGAAGGTCCCGACGGGATCGTGAGAAGATGCATTCCGGAACATGAGCAGAAGGACATTCTCAGACGGTGCCATGACAGTCCCTATGGAGGACATCATGCCGGCGAAAGGACTGCACATAAGGTTCTTCAATCAGGTTTTTATTGGCCTACTCTCTTTAAAGATGCTAGAAATTATGTTTTAGCCTGTGATAAATGTCAGAGAGTTGGTAACATTAGTAGAAGGAATGAGATGCCTATGAATTACTCACTAGTGATTGAGCCTTTCGATTGTTGGGGTTTTGATTTTATGGGTCCTTTTCCTTCTTCGCACAAATACACTCACATTTTAGTAGCAGTTGATTATGTGACCAAGTGGGTTGAAGCAATCCCCACTGAAAGTGCTGATCACAAAACATCTTTGAAAATGCTTATAGATGTAATTTTTCCTAGGTTTGGTGTACCAAGGTATCTCATGACCGATGGAGGATCACACTTCACGCACGGAGCTTTTAGAAAAGCTTTGGCTAAATACGATGTTAATCATAGAATTGCTTCACCTTATCATCCTCAAACTAATGGGCAAGTTGAGCTCACCAATAGAGAGATAAAGTTGATCTTACAGAAAACAGTAAACAGAAATAGGAAGGATTGGTCAAATAAATTGGGAGATGCTTTGTGGGCATATAGAACTGCTTACAAAAACCCCATGGGCATGTCTCCCTATAAGATGGTGTATGGCAAGGCTTGCCATTTGCCATTAGAGCTAGAGCACAAAGCTTTTTGGGCTGTTAGAGAGCTTAACGCTGACCCAAAACTAGCTGGTGAGAAGCGTCTCATGAACTTGACTTCTCTAGATGAATGGAGGAGTGAAGCTTATGAGAGCGCTAAAATGTTCAAAGAAAAGGTAAAAAGGTGGCATGATAGGAAGATTCTGAAACGTGAATTTAATGTTGGTGATAAAGTTTTGTTGTTTAGATCCCGTTTCAGGTTTTCTCCAGGTAAACTACTTTCCAGGTGGGAAGGACCATTTCATATTGAAGAAGTTTATCGGTCTGGCGCAATTAAGATTAATAATTTTGAAGGCACCAAACCTCAAGTTGTGAATGGGCAAAGACTTAAACATTACATAGCAGGAGACCCTGTCGATGTTGATGTGAATATAATATACACAACAACCCACGAAGAACATGTTGCAGCCCTGTTTCAGACGCCAGCAGAAGCAAAATAAAGAAAAGGTATGTAGTACGGTAAGAAAACACCGCAAAACATCATAAAAGTTCCGTATTACGAGTTTTTGCAAAATTAGTAAAATTCCGAGTCGAAGTGGAGCCGGAGACGACCACCAGGGAGTCCAGGCGCCCCCCTGGCGCGCCCCCCTAGGCTGCGCCGGCAGGCCGCCTGGACACCCTGGAGCCCGTCTCCGACCCCGCTTTGGTCCGTTACCTTCCTTTCTGTGCATAAATTTTTCCTATACATTTGCCCGGGTTGTTCCGGCAACGTATCTTGCGATTTCGCGTGTTTTCTCTTCGATCTATTTCTACCAGGAAATCTTTCAGCTAAATCTAGGTGCCATGGCTTCTCCAAGTTCCCCCAAGGACACGTTCGTCGTCAACGTCATCAACCCTTACCTCGCTGAGGTGAAGAAGCACCCTCAGGTTGTTCAGATGAAGGAAGGCGTCCTTCATCAAGAAGATCTGAAGGGACCTATCAAGGAGGGGAGCGTCCAGGCCAGGCTGGAAGAAGTGGAGCAAGAAGTCTTCAAGTACAAGAGGATGACCGAGCGTGGTGTCGAAGCTAACTTTGACATCACCAACGAGCTGAAGAACTACTTCCTGAAGGAGATGAAGGAGATGTGGGAATGAATCGCCGCGTCTGAAGACAGAATTATAGAGCTACAAGGGCAAATTAATGATCTACATAACCAGAACTATGAGTATGAACTAAGGTTTCTACGCATGGGTTTGGGTGCTGAATGCAGGATCCAGGAGACGAGCTTCTCATATGAGACTGGAGAACCCCTTCCATGGAAGAGTTTCGCCAAGAACTACTTGATCAACGCCAACAAGGATGATGAGTGAAATCTCCGTGGTAATGGCATTCCCTTGGCTTGTTCCAAGCTTGGGGGAGTGCCCGGTATCTTTATCTTTTACTTTTTGTCTTTTAGGAGTCAAGTAGAGTCGTATCATGTCTAGGGAGATTATTATATGAGATAGGTGTGTGCATTGAGGTCTATCACCCCTTTGGTGAAGAATTGTATCCGTGAGCGTGGAGTCGTCTATGATAGAATATTAATGAGAAGTTTATCGGTTCCTTTTTGTTCCTTTTTGCTGCACTCGGTATTCTCTTCACGCAATCGACCTTATATGATGATTCTTATGGGGAGTATTGACCTTATGTCAGGTATGGCTATGAAACTTTATTTAATCTTGGCAAATATAGCTTTGGTCATAACAACAAGCATGATTTTCTTAAAGTATCAACATAGCCAAAACCTTTATGTTATTATGCTTGAAGTGTTATGTTGACAAGGAAGACAACTTGATGTGTTATGCTTATTTCAATGTTCATGCTTTATATTGCTTTGCATCTTAGTCATCATCAATTGTCTACTCTCTTAAAACCTTTGCTAGCCTAACTCTGTACTAAGCGGAATTCTGCTTGTGCATCCATACCCTTAAGCCAATACCTTCCATATGAGTCCACCATACCTACCTACTCGTGGTACTCCACTACCACCTCCTAAAGTATATAATTTATGTGTTATCCTTAAATGTTCAAAATCTTTTATTTTTTGCCCCTGCTTTAGCTCATGAGGAAGTAGTAGCTAATTCATGACCTTTTTGAGTTGGACAAGCTTCACCCCGGGATTGCATGTATAATGTGCAAACCCATAATACGAAAAGGAACTGGCATTGAGTGCGCCCGGCTTAAAAATAATATAACAAACAAACCCTCCTTCACGCTTTGTTCATGAGAAATCAGAAAACTTTGGCAGTGATAAACAAAGGAGAATAAGAGGATGTCATCGTCCTCATACGTGAGCCATTCCTCGAAACTTGTCCAGTTCAAGAAGTAATTGAGTTATCTATTAGCATTCGTTGACGAATCATGCACCTCTCAAAAACTTGTTTTCATTCTGTTTGATTTGAGGATAGCACATGAGTTTTCCCTACTACCCTCGAGCAGGGCCTATCTTTTAATTTTAAGATGAGTCAGTTATTGCTACTTCCCTCTATTTCTCAAAGAGAGCAGACATTTGATGTTGATAAAGATTCATTCATATAAAGCTGCATTAAGATTTGTCATATCATATCCTTGTTGACATTATCATTTGATAAGTAAGTTGTTTGTCATGCCCAGCTAAGGCAAATATCTTCCTTTGTGTGAACACTTTCACTTCTTGCTTATTAACATGTTATTTCCAAGAGCTTCAATTAATCCCATCAAAATATAAGAGCAAAAGTTAAAATTATTTGTTGTTCTTTGACCAAAGGACATGTTTGCCATGATATAATGAGTTTCCATTGGTCCTACTTTCGAATATAAGTATTAACACTATTTCATAAGAGCCTTATGAGTTGAAGATTGCTGCTGAGGATATTTGAGTTGGTGAGGAGACTATGATGCTTCTTGTCCGTATTCTATTTATCGACACTTCACTCTCTAAACTTGTGGACAGGTTTACCGAGTTCATATTCGCCTGGGGACAAGCGAGGTCTAAGCTTGGGGGTGTTGATACGTCCAAAATGCATCACTATTTTGTATCATAATTCATCTTTATTCATTGATATATTTCACGTTATGATGATGTTCTTATGTTGTTTTGGTCTATTTTACACAGTTTACAACTTTCCGGTGCCGGAACAGCATACGCAGGATTCAGCAGGAAAAATTGGATACTGAGTTGCTGAAGAAGAACACCTCCAAATTACCTGAAAATTGACGGGAGGTATTTTTCAGATGAATAACGAAGACACGCAAAAGGGGAGTCAGAGGGGGGCCACAGGGTGCCCAGGCGGCCTGGGGGCGCCCCCCTGGCCGCGCTGGGGGGGGGGCGCCTGGAGCCCCTGGCCCACCTCTGGTCGCCCCCTTTTGCATATATGTTCTCCGTCCCCCGAAAACCCTAAGCACGGGACTTTTTACGGAGTTCCGCCGCCGCTTCGAGGCGGAAACCTACAGAGAAGAAAAGGGCATCTCCGGCGGGCAGATTCCGCCGGGGAGATCACCTCCCGGAAGGGGAGATCGTCGCCATCGTCATCACCATCATCACGGGCATCATCGAGATCATCATCAACATCATCCCCAACACCAGCACCATCTCCATCTTCATCCAGATCTCATCTTTCCATCACAACTCGTGTTGTAACTTGTACTACCTATCCTCTCTACTCCATCGGTGTTGATTACTACTTTGTGGTGAATGCTATTGAGTTTTGTTGGAGAAATATTATTATGTCCAGATTGTTTATCACATATTTATCCCCACTGATCATGATCTCTTTTATGTCTTGTGAGTAGTTACCTTAGTTCTTGAGGACATGGGGAAAGTCTTGTTGTTAGTAGTCATATGCTGTTGAAGTAATATGTGTTGTTTGATACTTAAGTTGCGTTGTCATTCTACTAGTGGTGTTGTGTGAGTCGAACACCCAACACTTCGCCTTATTAAGGACCTAGGGGAATACATTGTGTATAAAGAATGCTTATGGTGGGTTGCCGGAGTGACAGAAACCTGAACCCCAGTTCGCACGCTTTTGCATAAGGGAATAATGGATCCTCGATCGTATTGCTATTGTTAGGCTTTTGCCTTAAATTCTATCTTGTATTTGCGGATGCTTGCAAGGTGTTTAATCATAAGAGTGCATTCATGTTAGTCTAGAGAGTGCACTAGCATAGATCCACCCACTCAACACTTATCAACACATAACATAGTATCGATACGGAATATGGCGAAAGCACATGACTACCTCTCCCGTGTGTCCTCAAGAACGCTTTAGTCTTTATAAATTCAGTTGCTAGGCCTCTCCTTTGCTAAGAAATGATTGGGCCACTTGTTACTCTCAGTACCTTTTACATTACTTGCCTTTACATTCCTGTTGCTTATATCGAGAAAACCCCTAAAAGTTATCTTTCAGTGCTTGCAGTAATTTCTTGCTCAGAATCGCTTATCAATACCTTCTGCTCCTCGTTGGGTTCGACACTCTTACTTATCGAAAACGCTGCAACAGATCCCTTACGGTTGAGGGTCATCACCTATCAATCCGCTCACAAATATATGTCCGCGGCTCCTTGCTATGGTTCCTCCAGGTGAAAATGTCTCACTCATACCCAATGCCACTCAAGTTACAATGGTCCAGTGCCTCTCTGAACGCATCAAGGTAGTGTTGTGGCCGATCTGGACCACCCACCTTCTGATCGATAGCTAGGATTGCATTGAAGTCACAGAAGCACAACCACGGCCTTTGTCCTTGATGTTGCTGGTTAAGAATCCTTAGCAGCCTCCATGTTTCTATTTTCCTCTGCATTTCAGATTCTCCGCACACCCCCGTAAGACGCCAGATCGATCCATCCTCCCTAGTTACATCCACATTCACATGCCTCCTCCCGTATGACCGTAGAGTGACATCGACTTCTTTCCTCTAGAACAGTGCCACCCCCCTACCGCTTCCTTCATCCTTCCAAGCAACCATGTTGGCGAGCCCCAAGAACCACCGAAATCTTCCCAACTCCTTATCCTTCATTCTAGTCTCACACAGAAATAAAATATCGGGCTCCTCTGTTTTCATCCGAATTTCTATTAGTAGAACAGAGGAAAGCGACGAAGGTGTGAGCTGGAGTGTGGCGAGGGATTTCGCTTTGCCTCGTGATGGCCGACTTATTCTAAGGCCCAGTTCTTTTGTCGGTTCTTTCAAAATCTTGATCGAATCTTTCCCCATCTTCTACAGAATCTTGAGCCCATATACTTTTTGCAATTCTAGATAGTTAGGATATAAACATGTAGAATAGTCCAAAAAATATTGACTCAAGATTCTAGAAAAAACTAGGTAACCATCGAAAGAACTTTGACCGCCGCATATCCAACCTTTCTGTTTCTCTTATTCATTAGGTAGTGGGATAGCTCATAGGCTATAAGAACATTATCCGTGATAAGTCTTCCCGGCACAAACGCGCTTTGGTTTTCTGAAATAATGTTAGGAAGAATTATCTTAAGGCGGTTTGCAATGACTTTTGAGACCAACTTATATACCACGTTGCAAAGACTAATTGGCCGTAGATCCTTGATTCTTCTCGGGTTTTTAACTTTTGGTATGAGCACTACCATTGTATCATTCCATCCTCCTGGGATTTCTCCCCCGTTCAGTACAGCTAGCACTTCTTCCACTACCTTGTCCCCCATAAAATGCCAATGCCGCTTAAAGACAACTTCCGGCATCCCATCAGGCCCCGACGCCTTGAGGTCGCCGATGTGGTCCAGCGCCGCCTTAAATTCTTCCCGAGTAAACGTTGGATCGAGTATTGCATGCATGTCATGAGTCACCCGCGGTTGGACCTTGTCAATCAGTTCAGGCAAACGGTGGGGGTTGGATGTCGGAAAAAAGTTCCTGAAAAAATGAACACACGTAGTTAGTTAAAGCCTCTTGTAATGCCTAGGATGGGACTATACCTCCTACGTGCTGAGGCACGGCTTAAAGGTATAAGCCCATTCTGGAATGATCTCAAGTTCGGTATCTTTGCACTTCTCATGTAAAAATAGGGATGAAAAGCAAAAGAGATAGTTGGCTTACACTCGCCACGTCACACAATACATTACATAATCAATCATCATCCAAATAACATCACAACCAGGCTACGGGTGAAGATCCAAATGAAAGATACCAAATACATAAAACCACAGGTTCGAATCGCCCCTAGTAGAAACCACTACTGATCATCGGGATAGTGCACGTAGTAACGGCTACGTTCTTCATCGTACTCCCAGTATAGCTCTATGCCGTCACCTGAGTAGTTCACCATGGTACCTGCATCTGGTGTGGTGTAGAATCTGTGAGCCACGGAGGACTCAGCAATCCCGTTCCCGGGTAGCAAAACTATCTAAGCCTTGGGTGTGGAACAAGGCTGAAGAAAGAATAAAAGGCTGCAGCAGCACTAGCACTAGCTTACATATTAAGAGCGAGAAGAGAAGTGCCACGAGCATCAAAGTGATCACGAAGTGATCCTAACTAAGCACGTCAATCATAACCCCACCGTGTTCACTTCCCGAACCCCTTTTGGAAAATGACCATCACGGTTACTCACGCTGGTAGTGTGTTCTGAACATGGTGTCAAGTTTTCTACAGCCGGATATTAACAAATTACCATCTGCCACATAACCGCGGGCACGGCTTTCGAAAGTTCAAAACTCTGCAGGGGTGTTCCAACTTGGCCCATTACAAGCCCACGATCCGTGGAGTCGCAACTCCAAGGTGGGAAGGCCCGAGTATTCTCGGAATCCCGAGCTCAAGATACTCCGTCTAAGGTAAGACTAATCCAGCAAGACCTCCCGGCGTGCCGACACCCTGACAGTAGCCGCGCGTATCTAGTCTCAGGCCACGACCGGATGAGCACATCATACAGTGACCAAAACCCAAGTTGCCAAGGGGGGTACCGCACACGACTCTAGTTTGGACCAACACTCAAATCGAGCACTGGCCTAGGGGGGTTGATTAATTAATCCTCGGGTTAATTACTCCCTCGGCAAGTTTTTAGTTGTTAGGCGAATGGAGTACCAATGTTGGGCCTCAGTGGAAAAGACTTAGCGCTAAGCAGTTTATCGAGGGGGTCCCATAACCCCAACCATGTGAGGAACGCAAAATCAAGGAACAGAACACCGGTTTATACGGTTCCTAGGATGGCATGAGTGGAACAAATCACCGAGCAAGAGGCTCAGCCTTCCACCCATTACCAATATATAGATGATTTAGTTTAAGAATTTATATAGTGTGATATCCCAACATAACTTCAACATGAAGCAAGAATCTTCAAATCTTCTCCTGCAACTAGCAATGATATAAGAGGGGTTGAGTGAAGCCTACGTAGCCAATCAAAGGTTTGCATAGGTTGGGTGGTTAGACAGATTCATGGTTACAATAGGAGGCTGACAGACAAAACATGGGCATCAAGGCAATAAGCTAAAGAGCGAGACTTCTAGCATTAGGCAAAGATAGTAATGATATCTGGGTCAGGTCATCTTGCTTGTCGAGTCGTCGATGGCATCGTAAGACGGCTCCTCGTTCTCAACCTCGATAGTAACCTCGTTCTCGTAGTCGGTCTCGGCTTCCGGCTCTACTCAACACAAGAACACACGAGGCACGAAATCAAACAAGGTGCAATGCGCAAACTACAGGATACATGTATGATGCACTTAGGAAGCACCGCAGATGCACTTAGGATGCACAACATGACAACATAGGAAGCACAGAGAAACAGCACAAGAACAAGACAATATACTCAAACAAGTAGGATGCAAGACAAGTCTATTTAGGATGCAAAACATGGCAAGGTAGGAAGCACAGAGAAACAACATAAGAACAACAAGTTTAAATGAGGCCAGAAACTACCTAAGACAATCCGGTAAGTCCTCATATGCATAGTTTGAAATTAGTCCAGATCTGAACAAACCTTAAGTTAAAGTTTTTAAACAGCGAGTTAACATGCACCATGATAATCTACACGAAATTCTAGTCAAGTTTCATATAAAGTTTGTTTAAATCGGAGCTGCGGTCTAAAAGATATGATCAAAACAAATAAGCATGGCAACGGTGCAAGATGCACCCAAACATCAAGCAAACATACTCCAAACATGTTAACAAGATGATATTATGAATCAAATGCAAAAATACACAAGTTTCATGTAGGACTTGCTCAAAACGGAGCAACGAACTAAAAGATACACCCGAAACAAGAAACAATGCAAAGCTGAAATTACCGGCCACATAGCAACTTGGAAGGAAGATATATATACTCTACAACACTCAAACATGGTGACAAGAAGCATGGAAATGAAGTAGACATATGCTACAGCAAACAACTCCATTGGAGCAACTCCATAGGAGGCATGGATCAATAGCAACAAGCTACAACATTTTGATCATGACAATAAAAACCTGACAGTAATATTTTATAGCAACTTGGGAGCAAGAATTTAATAGGCTACAGTAACCCATATGAGCAAGTGAGGGCATGGATGGATAGACAACAACATATACAACAAGGAATGATCAATGGCCACCCCAAAACTAACATGGATTTGCCTAGAGCATCAAGCAAACATAGCATCAGGATATTACAGATTCCAGACTTAGTGAAATTTCACTAAGTGTTAAAACAGTAACATTATCATGGCATGTTTGCAAGCATGTTTGAGTCACCTCAAGGCATATCATGGCAAATGGTTTGCACCACAGCATAGATCACATGATGGGGAATCTAAAACATATGAGCATGTGACAAGGGGACAAACACATCAATAGCAACGAGCTCCTCAACTAGGCATCTCGTAACAAGTTACAAAACCTAACAGCCACATGCACTTTTGCAACAGAGATAAACATGGCAATATGAACTTTAACATGCATGCTATAGCAACCAACATGTAGAGCATCTCATGATGAACATTTTGACATATCATTTGCTTCATTTGGATAAACATGCACCAAGTTATCACATCTCAAACATGGCATGAAAATAACAAGTAGCAGCAGTTTATATCAAGTAGCACTCTTGTCACGAAGATTAAGACATCTAGATGGACTCAAACAAGCATGACACAATGGAACAAAACGTAGTACACATCACCACGATCATTTTGACATGTCATATGCACAAATTGGACATACACACAAAAAGTTACAGATGTTCAAACATGCAACAGAATAACACATGCCAGGGACTAAACTGTAAATAAGCAATTATTCGAGAAAAAGGAAAAAACACCGGCGGGAAAAAAATGACATGGGCCGGGTCTGGGGCACTGGGCCTCACCTCGCGGGCTCGGCCCGAGGTGGAGGAGGCCGGACGATGTGGGCCGCGGGGGAAGGCCGGCCCAAACGGCAGAGGCGGTGCCTCGTGCGCTCCCGCACGTGATGGCTTCTCACCCCTCGTTGGTTACCCCAAATGGAAGGTTTGAGATGCAGTGTAGCGGTAGTTTTCCCTTGGCAAAGATACCAAGGATCGAATCCCCTGAGACTCCAAGGTTCAACAAGAAGGTGTCAACTACTAGCGGCGCAACTAGCGATTGACCGGACCTGCACACAGATACAAATAACTTTGCTCCCAACGAGTACAGAGAGGTTGTCAATCCCTCCGGCCTTGTCGTTTACAAAGGATCAAACGCAAGAGATAATAGTGATAGGTATTACTGCAACTAGTAAGTAAGAACTGAAAGTAAATAACAGATGTGATCAATGATGGTAATATGGACTGGGGTCCCATGATGTTCACTAGTGATGTCTCTCTCCCAAAAGACGATAAAATAGCTAAGCAAGGTAAACAAATTACAGCTGGGCAATTGACAGGATTATGTGCGCAAACCAATGCTAACTATGCTGCAAAGAAAGGTAGAGGCTCAAAAGCATGGGCGGTACGCCAAGGCAAGTAGACCGAAATCCATCTGCATCTACTACTAATCATCCACCTTGAGATATCTATCCAGAACATCTCGCTGGTATTAAGTTGCGAGTCCCACCCATAGTGTAAACTCAAAGCAACAGACAACTGCATTAAAAGAACTTTGCGTAAAGTAAACAATCCTTGCACCCACGAGTACAAGCACCGTTGTTTTCCCCCTTGTGGCAACAGCACATCCCCTAGACTCATGTTTCTGTCACTCAAGCTAGTCATCGAGGGGCATGAACCCACAATCAAGCATAACGTTCCCTCTTGGAGTTACTACCTACTACTTGGCCAAAGCAATAAACAGCAACGGAGAACATGCAAGAATTACTCAAGAACATAAATATAAAAGAGGTGAATCAAATATATTACTCACACACAATCTGAACATAATCTCATAATCCATCGGATCCCAGCAAACTCATCATAGCAACAGCATAAGGATTACATATGTGCCTCGATCATGTAGGGCAGCTCACGAGGTCATCACATAGCTACTGGTCATGGACCCATGGTCCAAGGGAGACTACTCACAACTCATCCGGGAGGCGTCCATGGTGGTGGAGAAGCTCCCGGTGGTGATCCTCCCCTCCGGCAGGGTGCTGGGAAGAGTTCTCCTGGTGCTCCCGATCTTGGAAGCGCGGCGGCGGCGGAACAGAGATGAGATCGCGAAAAAGGGTTCCGTCCTCGAGGGTTTCGGGACGCGGTGTAAATATATGCCAAAGGGGGGCGTCAGAGGAGGCCAGGGGGCCCAGGCGCCCTGGCGGCGCGGCCAGGAGGGGGGGCGCGCCCTCTGGCCGCCTGGAGCCCTGGTGGCCCCCCTCTGGCCCTACTTTGGCCGCATGGAAGCTTCCGGAATGCTGATTTTTTATATATTTTCCCGGAATTTTTCTGGCAGTTTACGTAATGGGAAAACATGAAATACAAAAACAACAGAAAACAGAAACTGGCACTGGGGTGCACTGAGTTAATAGGTTAGTCCAAATATGATCAAAAGTGTATGGAAGTGCATAAATAACATAGCAATATCACACAAAAGAGGCATGGAGCAAGCAAAAATTATAGATACGTTTTGGACGTATCAACATCCCCAAGCTTAATTCCTGCTCGTCCTCGAGTAGGTAAATGATAACAAGCATAATTTCTGTGGTGACATGCTATTAACCATATAAGAACTTTTCATAGTCACATGACAAGTGCTTACTGAGACAATGAGTCCGTAGTAATTAAGTTGCCTCATGAGAATATCACAAAGAACTGAAAGTTTTACAATATGATACTGAAACACTCAATAGATTTGTAGTGAGCATGGTGTGCAAACATGACAAAGTGATATCTCGCTTGCCCCCTTTAGTGAAGCAAAACATAAATGCAGGGGCACCTCCAAAGTTTAAGTGACGACTAGATACAATGATTTCAGAATAAACGATATCATAATCATGCAAAAGACAATGGTACTTTGGGACAATGTACATTACACTCAGAATGACAATCATGCTCTCAATAGTTGGTGCTTTAAAGAAAGAAGGTGGAGACTCTCGAACCGTGGCTTTTGATGGCAAGGTTGAAAATCCGTGGTCGGAAACAAAAACTAAACATGTACCAGAGCTCTTGGTTTTTAAAAACAGAGGTAATAATTATTTTTTAGAAATGCATATTTCGTCAACGAATGCTAGCAGATAACTCAATTACTTCTCGAGCAGGACAAGTTTCGAGGAACGGCTCCCGCACGAGGACGATCACATCCTCTTAATCTCCTTTGTTTATCACTGCCAAAGTTTTCTGATTTCTCATGAACAAAGCCTGAAGGAGGGTTTGTTTGTTGTATATTTTTTAATGAGCCGGGCGCACTCTTTGCCAGTTCCTTCTCGTATTAGGGGTTTGCACATTAGACATGCAATCCTGGGGTGAAGCTTGTCCAACTTAAAAAGATCATGAATTAACTACTACTTCGTCATGAGCTAAAACAGAGGCACAAAAGAGAAATGCCTTTTTTTGAATAATTTCGAGATGGTACATGAAAGTCTTCGTTAGGAATGGCAGGTAAATACCATGTATAGGAAGGTATGGTGGACTCATATGGCATAACTGGTTTAAAGGATTTTGGATGCACAAGCAGTCAGTCCGCTTAGTACAGGCGAAGGTTAGCAAAAGACTGGGAGCGACCAACTAAAAGAGCAATGACGGTCATAATCATACAGAGCGACAAAGCAACATTGAATCGGGCATGGAAGTTATATCGCTACTCAGAAATTAAAGATCATCAAGTGTCGGTGTACTAAGGTAGGGGTACCTCAGTACCCCAACTTGTGCACGGGTAGTTGCAGCTTCCCGCGGCAAGGCTTACCGCGTGATCGCCGGAGACCTTCTTGCTCCCTATCAAACCATTCAAAAACAAAGTATACAAGACAGAAGACCGAGGCCCCGGCAAGAGGAGCTTGCCGGGAAGGCCATACCAGGCTCAGGACTACCCCACTAGCACAAGGCCCTGGCAAGAGGAGCTTGCCAGGAAGATTAGAAGACACGCCTCGGCGCTATATGCGCCCCGGCAAGGGCTCGGGGAGCGGCAAGCTCCCGGGCCCGGCAAGATCAAGGCCCCGGCAAGGTGCTTGCCGGGAAGGTTGCGCTGTGTGCCCGCGCTCCAGCTCGCCGACCCACGCGTCGCCCTGGGGCCTATCCAGGGACGCGTGGCGGACGGCTGTGCAGCCTGGGGGACACGGTGGCACTCCACGGTGGCGGATCCATCGCCGTGGCAGACGGAGACGCTAGGGCGGGAACTTTTGGGGTCGACGGCGACGGGCATTGAATGCCCTTGTCCCCCACTGTCTAAGTAGGTATAGACCACTGTTCTGCACTATAGCTCCACTGTTCCCGCACTGTTACAACTACCACCTCTTTTACGTTTTTACCCCTTTCTCCTACGTTGACACCTGTCGGTGACCCCTTGCACTATAAAAGGAGGCCCATGCACAACGTGGAGGGGGTTCGGAACCTAGATCACTCACACGTTCGGTGTAGCTGCTTCTTCAAGCTCCCGAGCTCTCCAACTCAATACACAACCAAGCAGGAGTAGGGTTTTACGCGTCCACCGCGGCCCGAACCTGGGTAAAACTGCCCGCGTGCTCGCTACGATCTGCTCTTCGTGCTCCCTCCGCCCTCGTACCGCACAGACAAAGGGGCTCCGGTCCCATAGATCTACCGGGATGCGGCAGCTGCGGCCGAGAAGGATACTCTTGCCGCTGAAGCTCCCGGGGGGAAGAAGACGAGGACCAAGTCCGGCAAGTGCTCTGGGACCCACTCCGGCAACCGCACCTCCTCGGAGTGCTGCGCTGCCGTCGAGGACGTTCCATCGAGCTCCACCGGCAAGAGTAAGAAAGGAATGGCCGCTCCTCCGGCAACCAAGAAGGTGTCCGCCAAGGAGGACGGCACTGGTGGTACCTTCACCATCAGTGCCACCCTTGACAGCAAATAGGAAAGCGCGCTCGTTGCCTTCCTGCGGGCGAATGTCGATGTGTTTGCCTGGCAACCATCTGACATCCCCGGTGTTCCCAGGAAGGTAATTGAGCACAAGCTTGCTGTCTGTCCTCATGCGCGGCCCATCAAGCAGAAAGTGAGGAAGCAAGCCGTGGAGCGCCAAGAATTCATCAATGAAGAAATTAAAAAGCTGGAGGCAGCAGGACTAGTTAGAGGTGTGATCCATCCGACGTGGTTGGCAAACCCAGTCGTCGTGCGCAAGGCCAATGGGAAATGGAGACTGTGTATAGACTTCACCGATGTGAATAAAGCATGTCCCAAGGATCCATTCCCTTTGCCGCGCATTGACCAGATCGTTGACACTACTGCCGGATGTGAGCTACTCTGCTTTCTTGATGCATATTCAGGCTATCATCAGATTTTCATGGCCAAAGAGGATGAAGAGAAGACTGCATTTATCACTCCATGTGGCACTTATTGCTTCATACGCATGCCATTTGGGTTGAAGAATGCGGGCTCAACCTTTGCAAGGGTAGTATACACTGCTTTTGAGCCACAGATCCACAGAAATGTAGAAGCTTACATGGATGACATCGTGGTGAAGAGCAAGAGCAAGGAAACCCTGATTCAAGATTTGGAAGAAACGTTTCAGAACCTGCGCAGAATACAGCTCAAGTTGAACCCCGAGAAGTGCGTCTTTGGAGTCCCCTCCGGCAAGCTTCTCGGGTTCTTTGTGTCACAGAGGGGGATTGAAGCCAACCCCGACAAGATTAAAGCCATTGAGCAGATAGAGGCCCCGAAGCGCGTCAAGGATGTCAGGAGACTTGCAGGTTGTGTGGCTGCCCTCAGTAGGTTCATTTCGAAGTCTGCAGAACGCGCCCTACCTTTCTTCAAAATCTTGAAGAAGGCAGGTCCCATGAAGTGGACTCCGGAAGCGGAGGCGGCGCTGCAGGATTTGAAACGGTACCTGTCCTCCACTCCTATACTTGTCGCACCTAGACCACATGAAAAGTTGTTGCTATACCTAGCGGCAACCAACCAGGTGGTTAGTGCTGTGTTAGTAGCGGAGAGGGAGTCCGACGAGGAGTCAGCACCACCGGCAAGCGAATCCAGCGACAAGCAGGGGGCTACTCCGGCAAGCTCTGGCCCCGACAAGGATGACTCTGCGCAGGAACAAAGTGAGGTGCGGAAGAAGATGGTGCAGCGCCCAGTGTATTTTGTGAGTTCCCTTCTCTAGGGGGCTAGATCAAGGTACTCTGGTGTGCAAAAGTTGCTTTTCGGCCTCCTCATGGCCTCGAGAAAGCTGCGCCATTACTTCCAAGCCCATGAGATAACAGTGGTCACTCGCTTTCCGCTGAAGAGGATATTGCACAATCCAGAAGCAACAGGCAGGATCGTTGAGTGGGCACTGGAGCTGTCAAGCTTTGGACTCAAATTTGAAAGTACTTCAACCATCCAGAGCCGAGCCTTGGCAGAATTCATAGCTGAATGGACCCCAACGCCCGATGAAGAAGTTCAAGAAACAAGTACACCCGTACAAGAAGCGACAAGTGAATGGGTAATGTATTTTGATGGTGCCTTCTCGCTGCAAGGCGCCGGTGCTGGCGTGGTTCTCATCGCGCCCACCGGAGAGCACCTCAAATATGTTATCCAGATGCACTTTCCCAGGGAGCAAGCGACAAACAACACTGCTGAATATGAAGGCTTGCTTGCCGGCCTCAGGATTGCGGCCGAACTTGGGATCAGAAAGCTGATTGTGCGGGGAGATTCTCAGTTGGTGGTCCGACAAGTTAACAAGAGCTATCAGAGCCCTTTGATGGAAGCTTATGTCGATGAAGTGAGAAAGCTTGAAGAACACTTTGAAGGTCTGCAGATGGAGCACGTCCCGAGAGCTCAAAATGAAATTGCAGATGGCCTTTCAAAGTGTGCTGCGATGAAGTTACCTGTGGAACCAGGAACCTTCTTGCTCAAGCTGACTCAACCATCCGTTACACCATCAATTGGGCAGTCCAAGAAGAGAAAGTTGGTCTCCGGCGACTACTTGCCGGCGGATCTTCCAGAAACCGCCGCCAAGGTCCCTAAGATCAACGACCACAACGCTGAGGAACAGTTTGCTCCTGCAGATCCTCGGGTCTGTACAGTTGAAGCAAGCGTTCCCGACAAGCCTCGCCCCGGCGAGCTTGCCGGGGGACCTTCAGCTCCGGCAGAACCAGAGGTCTCCGTAGAAGCTGAGGTTCCCGCAGCGGCCCTCGAGCCTTTAGTCCTTGCCGCCGAGCCCCAGGCTCCGGCATGGGCGCAGCAGATCGTCCATTTCCTTCAAACTGGAGAACTTCCCGACGACCCAGAAGAAATAGAGAAGATAACCAGGCAGTCAAGTATGTACCAGTTCGTGGATAACGAGCTGTACAGAAGAAGACTCAATGGTGTCAGACTGAAGTGCATCTCCAGGGAAGATGGACAGAAGCTGTTGGCGGAAATACACAAAGGCATATGCGGCCACCACATTGGCGCAAGGGCGCTTGCCGGGAAAGCTTTCCGGCAAGGGTTCTTTTGGCAAGAAGCCCTCCAAGATGCAACTGCACTAGTAACCAAGTGTGAAGCGTGCCAGTTCCATGCAAAGCAGATCCATCAGCCAGCTCAAGCTCTCCAAACAATCCCTTTGTCCTGGCCCTTCTCGGTCTGGGGGCTCGATATCCTCGGCCCTTTCCCTCGTGCTGTCGGGGGCTTTGAGTACTTGTACGTTGCAATCGACAAGTTCACAAAGTGGCCAGAAGTGGAGCCAGTGAGAAAGGTGACAGCACAGTCAGCAGTCAGGTTCTTCAGATCGATTGTCTGCCGTTTCGGGATCCCTAACAGGATCATCACCGACAACGGTACGCAATTCACTAGTCGCACCTTCATGCAGTACGTCCAAGACCTTGGCGCCAAGGTCTGTTTCGCTTCTGTTGCTCACCCGAGGAGCAACGGTCAAGCGGAGAGGGCAAATGCTGAAGTGCTGCGCGGACTCAAGACAAGGACCTTTGACAGGCTGCGCAAGTGCGGAAGAAATTGGATAGAGGAGCTACCGGCGGCTCTTTGGTCAATCAGAACGACACCAAGTCGAGCCACCGGACAGACACCCTTTGCTCTAGTCTATGGAGCAGAGGCAGTTCTCCGCACGGAACTCGTATACGGATCTCCTCGAGTGCTCGCTTATGATGAGCTCGAGCAAGAGCAACTGCGGCAAGACGACGCGTTGCTCCTCGAGGAGGGACGTCTCCAGGCTGCTGTACGAGCTGCTCGATACCAGCAAGCTTTGCGCCGCTACCATAGCCGCAAAGTCAAGGCCAGGAGTCTCGAGGAAGGCGACCTTGTTCTTCGGCGTGTTCAGTCCGCCAAGAATTCCAACAAGTTGACGCCGAAGTGGGAAGGCCCTTATCGGGTGAGACAAGTTACGAGGCCCGGCGCTGTCCGCCTCGAGACCGAAGAAGGCTTACCGGTGAGCAACTCCTGGAACATAGAGCATCTTCGCAAGTTTCACCCCTAAGGCGCGGTTGCCGTGATCCGCTCCGGCAACCACCTTTTGTACAAGCTTTGCCGCTGTTGCATGTAACCCTTTGTACAAAGCCAGGCGCAGACCCCGTGCATCAGTAAAGTTTTTGTGTTTCTCGCACCAATTGCCTTCTGCATGCTTTTCTTTGCCATTTGCATGTTTTGTTTGGCATTTGGAGCAACACTCAAATATCCGGTAAGCATTAGCATGCCGAAAGGCCATATACGTGTTTCCCTCTCCCTTTTCTTTCCTCTTAAGCAGAAGGAACGTTCCTCGCGCACAAGTTTGCCGGGGGGGAAGGAGGTGGAGGAGGAACCAAGTGCTGTTCAAGAAAGAGAAGCCTTACCGGAAAGCAAGCAATACATGAAAGCTAAGTTGTTAGAATTTGACCAGTTCAAATTTTAAATTTTAGTTGTCTTCCTTGAACAATCACACTTTGTATGGAAAACCTGTGCGCGGAGGAACCTACTCGTAGCTTGCCGCACCCTTATTTTGTTTTCGAGTTCGCTCAACGATTTAAGTGAGCTGCGACAAGTGTCGCGCCCTTGCTTCGTTTCCGAGTACGCTCAGCAAGCTAAGTGCGTTGCGACTAGGCGCGGCGAGGTTGCTTGCCGGTAAGACCTTGGCCAGCAGGCTGCTCAGAGTCCAGCACTCAGCGCTCGCGGCAAAGGGCCCCTTGCCGGCAAGCTCCCCGGGAGCGTAGGGTGAAAAACATACAAAGTCAAGGATTAAGACAAGGAAGATAACATTGCACTGATTGATCAAAATGAGATAAATATCTTACAAGGGATAACTTGTCGCGATGGACTAATGAGTTCATGACATAATGTGCAGCAACAAAAAAAAAGATAAAGATAATGGAGGCCTAATCTACGCGGTCGCCCTCCTTCCTGGAGATCTTAGCCACCTTGGCGATGATGTGGGCGACCTGCTCCTTTAGGGCCTCCGTGTTCGCATCAGCCGGCAAGCTGCGAAGAACGTTGGTGAGATTGATCCCCGGGTTGCGGTACACGATCTTCGTCAGCACCCGCTCCAGAGTTCCCGCACAGAGCAGGCGCGACTCCTCGGCCAGCTGCGCGGGGATTTGGTTCCGGAGACCTGCAAGGGCCGGCGCGATCCCTCTGAAGAAGAGGCTGAGCTTGGCGCTGTGCGGGAGATCCGGATCCGGCGAGTAGATGAGATGTTCAACTTTCAGCGCCAGCAGCTCCTGGTCAATGTTGGACGCAGAAGATACCAAGTCTTCGGTCCATACCTCAATGGTATGGCGGAAGAGCTCGGATGCTTTGTTGACGTTGTCCACCAAGGTCCGCTCCTTGCGGAGCTCCTCCTTCAGCTTGGTCTCCTGAGCCCGGGCAGCGTCGAATGAATCCTTCAGAGTAGTGACCTTCAGATCCAAGTCCTCGATGGAGTCCTTGGCGGCCTTCAACTCGTCGCCCCTCTTAGAAAGGCTCACCTGGAGCTCTGAATTTGTGTGGGCGTCCTTCTCGCGCTCCGTGATGAGCGCGGCAACCTTCTCCGCGCTCACCTTCAGCGACTTCTCCAGCTGTACGACCTTGGCGGAGAGCTCCTTCTTGGCGTCTTCCGCGGCAACCGCGGCGGCTTTCGCCTCCTTCAATTCTCCGCCAAGGGCTGCCTCGCGAGCGGCAAGGTCCTCCTCATGGGAGTCAAGGTGGCAACGGGGACGGGGATGACCGGGGATGACTCCACCATCCCCGCCCCGATCCCCGCCAATCCCCATACCCGCAATCCTCATGAAGCTTCGCGGGGACAAAATGCCCCCCATCCCCGTTAATAGCGGGTATCCGGTACCCGTCGGGTATCCATGGGGATTTCAAAGCTAACTAGGATAGATGAGATTAGAGAAGACATGGTTGTTGGGAGAGGTGGAGAAATATAATTGTGTGAAATATCTAGATATTAATCTATATATTCTGCATTTATAGTACGAATGGCATAGTTTTCGGGTATCCATGGAGTCCCCACGGGGAGGATTTTATACCCATCCCCGCCCCGCGAGACTAACGGGTACCCACCAAACAATATCCATGGGGATAATTTGCTCCCCATCCCCGCTCCATGACGGGTAAATCCCCGCGGGTACCCATCCCCACGGGGAATATTGCCATCTTGACATGGGAGTCGAGCTGGACCTTCCGCTGCGCGAGTTCTCCTTCTCGCCGGGACAGCTCCACCCCGGTGAGTCGCTGCCGTTCCTCAGCTTCGGCCTTCTCCAGCACCCATTCTTGGTACTCGCCGGCGAGACGCTCGCGCTCCTCCGCCACCTCGCGGAGGGCCGCCTGGTTGGCGGCGCTGAGCTCCGCCGCGCGCTTCTCCATCTCCGCGGCGGCCTTGGCGGCAAGGGCTTCCCGGGAAGCGAGCTTCGCCTGCCTGGCCCGGTAAAGGGCCAGGAGCTGGTGGAGCAGCTTTTCCTCCTCGGGCCCTTCGCTCCCGCCGGGCGCCTCGACAATCTTCAGGCCCGCGGAGGCGAGGACTTCTCCGTCAAACGCCTCGCCCTCCGCGGGAGCTCGCGATGAAGACCCCCAAGGCATCTGGATAAAGACGCCGTTGGGGGCCTCAAGGTAGTAACCCTGCTCCTTGCTGGCGGAGGGGTCGGCGGCCGGTGCAGCATCTGATGCTCCCGCCGCCTCCGGGTCGGCGGTGCGGTCGCCATCCCCCTCCCCGGCCGCTGCGTCCGCAGCCGGAGCGGTCTCCTGCGCGGCCGGCTCGGCGGCTCTCGCCGCGTCCTCAACGACAGGGACGTCGCCGCCGCCGCCCTGAGCGCCCTCCTCGTCCTCGATGTTGATGATCTCAGTCTCCATCGGCTCGGGAGGAGGAGGATCTAAGAAGAAAAAGAAGAAAAAGAAGTTCAAGTTCAAGCAAATATCCAAAAAGAGGCAAGGCCAAGAAGACAAACTACAGAACATACCTTGGCGGACGTCCTCAGCGGCGGGCTCCCTCGCCGGGGAGCTCGGCCTTGTCGGAGTGGCCACCCTCGCCGGGCTGCTCGCCCTTGGCGGGGTACTCTGCCTTGGCGGAGTACCCGCCCTTGGCGGAGCACTCTCCCTTGCCGGAGAGTTCGGCCTTGGCGGGGACGGCGGGGCCTGCGGCTCCTCGATGACGGTCTCCGGGCGCTCTTCCCGTTGTGGCTCCACCTCTGCAGAAGTCAAGACAAGAAATGTCAAGATGTTGAAAGAAGACAAGATCCCTAAGTGCATCCCGACAAGCGGAAGGATAGACTCCGGACTTACGCTGGGGGCTGCGCTGGGGGCTGCTCCTCGGAGCAGCGCTCGGGTCCGGCAGGCTCGGCTCCGGCACACCTCCTGTTGCCGCGGCGGCTGAGTCTTCCGCGGCCTCGACCACAGGCGCCTTGGCCTTCTTCGCTGCGCGCTGAACCAAGGTCCTGAAATCAAAGCAACAGACAAAGTCAGCATCAACAAAAACCAAGACAAAACTCGAGAAGGTGTAAGGTCCTGGATCCTTACTCCTGATCCTCCTCGTCGTCCTCGCTCAGGGCGGAGAAGTCGTACTCCACCGTGGGCGCGTCGGCGCGAGGAGCGGAAGACGAAGATTCCCTCGCGCGCTTGGTGGTCCCCGGGGCTGGGGGCTGCGAAGACCCAGCCCCTGTGGTAGCCGGCGCCCGAGGAGCGGGCGGAGCCGTTGCTCCGCTCCGAGAAGACCCCTGTCGGCTCGGCGCCGGCCTGCGAGGCGCCTCCGTCGTGGCCCGCGCGCGGGCCGCCTCTGCTGTGGCTGGTACGCCGGTCGCCCTTGGCGCGGCTTGGCTCCCCCGGGGAGCTGCCCGGCGAGCTGGTTGCTGCCGGGGCGCTTGCGCCCTCTCTCCCGTCGCCGTCTTGCGGAGACGCTTCGGTGGAGACTGCCTTGGGCTTGCCGGGGGCGGGGAGCTCTCCGACGAGGAGAGGTCATCGGCGTAGAGCTCCGTAGATCCGCCGGAGTCCTCGGCCTCCTCCTCCTCCTCTTCCCCGGTCGGCTCGCTGGGCCCAGCACCCTGCGCTGCGGCCTCTTTTCCCTTGGCGCCTCCGCTCCCTCCGGCGCCTCCGCTCCTCGCGGCGCCTCTGTTCCCTCCGGCGGCACCCTCCATTGCCGCGGCCTCGGCCACGATCCCATGGATCCCGGAGTGCCTCAGCGAGGGGACCCCGGCAAGCGCGTCGGGAGGGAGCTGCAGCAGTCTGCGGATCTCCGCCTCCTCCGCCTGGCTGGACACATCCGCAGCCTCCGCCTCAGCAGGCGTGTATCCGAAGTCTCCTGCCGCTGCGGCTGCAGCGGCCTCCTCAGCCCGAGAAGCCATATAGGCAATCTCCTGGTCGGTGGTGTCCCGCGTGTGCTCCTTGACGTCGTTCTTGTTCTTCGCCACCTCCACGAGGTTGTCGTAGAAGTTGAGGACGTCGATGGGCTTGGGCGCAATCCACGTGCGGTCCACGCCGTGCGAATCACATGCGGGCATCATAGCGAGGATACGATCCCGGACCGTGCTGACGCAGAGCGGCACTACTCCCCGGGGAGCTCGGAACCACTCAGGGTGTGCCGGGTCGTACTTGAAGAGTTCCCGGACCATCCCCTTCAGCTCCAGCGTCGTGAAGTTGAAGTTGAGCCCGGGGCGCAGCCTCATTATGTCCGCCGGGCCGCCGTACTCCCAGGCCGGCCTCTTCCTGTCTTGGAGAGGGGCGATGCGGCGGCGAAGGAAGTCTGCGCCCACCTCAGCAACGGACAGCTGTGCCACCCGAAGACGAAGAATACGGACGAGGGCGATGTCGAGCTTGATGTCGTCCGAGTCTAACTCGCTCCAGTCCCTGCCGCGCACGATGGGCGTTGTGCGCGGCGCGGTGAAAGCTTGCGGCTGGTCTTCGACAACCCAGCACCACTCCGCACGCCACTCCTCCCACTTGCCGCGGAGCTCCCCCGGCAAGTAGGACCCCTTCTTGTTCAGACGAAAGACCCAGGAAATTCCTCCGGAGAGGGGGGCGTCGGCCTCTGCTCTAGGAGTGAAAAAGTGCCTAAACAACGCTACGTTGGGCTGTATCCCTATGAAGTTTTCGCACATGTGTGCGAAAACCGCCATGGTGAGGATGGCGTTGGGGGTGAAGTCAAGGAGGTGGAGGCCGTAGGTGTGCATGACATCACAGAAGAAATTCGAGAAAGGAGGGCAAAGACCGCAGTGAAAGAAAGCTGCGAAGAAGTAGTACCCGCCGGGGTAGCTGTCCTTGGCGGCGGCCGGATATGCTCGCGTGCGGGGATGCGCCTTGGTTTCCTTGGCCCAGAACAAGTAGTACTTGTTCCAGAGCTCCCGCGCGCCGAGCCTCGGCGGGAAGACGAGATGCTGCTTCCGATACGCGGCGAGTTTCGCCGCTTGCTCCGACTTCTCCCTCTTGGACTTCTCCGCCTTCGCCTTGTCGGTCTTCGGGGCCATGGCGGACGCGGCGGAAGAAGAGGGATGAAGAACTCGGCGACGCCGGAGATGCAGACGGCGACGGCGGAGGTGTGGAGGCGGAGCGCAAGAGGGATCTCTGGAGGAAGAAGACGATGCAATGAAAGCGCAGGGAGGGGAACAGCGCCTGCTTCCTCTGCTTTTATGGGGGAGTGGGGGGCGTTTCGCCCTTTCCATTAAGAGATCGTGGGCACGTCCCATCCCACGACGCCGCAATCGACGCGTGCCGTTACGGTGGGGTGCGGCGGATACGGAAGTGGATTCGGCGCGCCGCGGGCCGCGGGTGCCCGTGCACTATTTTGGGCCTGGCCCAACAGCGCTCGGCACCGTGTGTGGCCCAGGCCCGGGGGCTCCTGTCGGTGTACTAAGGTAGGGGTACCTCAGTACCCCAACTTGTGCACGGGCAGTTGCAGCTTCCCGCGACAAGGCTTACCGCGTGATCGCCGGAGACCTTCCTGCTCCCTATCAAACCATTCAAAAACAAAGTATACAAGACAGAAGACCGAGGCCCCGGCAAGAGGAGCTTGCCGGGAAGGCCATACCAGGCTCAGGACTACCCCACTAGCACAAGGCCCTGGCAAGAGGAGCTTGCCAGGAAGATTAGAAGACACGCCTCGGCGCTATATGCGCCCCGGCAAGGGCTCGGGGAGCGGCAAGCTCCCGGGCCCGGCAAGATCAAGGCCCCGGCAAGGTGCTTGCCGGGAAGGTTGCGCTGTGTGCCCGCGCTCCAGCTCGCCGACCCACGCGTCGCCCTGGGGCCTATCCAGGGACGCGTGGCGGACGGCTGTGCAGCCTGGGGGACACGGTGGCACTCCACGGTGGCGGATCCATCGCCGTGGCAGACGGAGACGCTAGGGCGGGAACTTTTGGGGTCGACGGCGACGGGCATTGAATGCCCTTGTCCCCCACTGTCTAAGTAGGTATAGACCACTGTTCTGCACTGTAGCTCCACTGTTCCCGCACTGTTACAACTACCACCTCTTTTACGTTTTTACCCCTTTCTCCTACGTTGACACCTGTCGGTGACCCCTTGCACTATAAAAGGAGGCCCATGCACAACGTGGAGGGGGTACGGAACCTAGATCACTCACACGTTCGGTGTAGCTGCTTCTTCAAGCTCCCGAGCTCTCCAACTCAATACACAACCAAGCAGGAGTAGGGTTTTACGCGTCCACCGCGGCCCGAACCTGGGTAAAACTGCCCGCGTGCTCGCTACGATCTGCTCTTCGTGCTCCCTCCGCCCTCGTACCGCACAGACAAAGGGGCTCCGGTCCCATAGGTGTTCGTGGCGGACAGTTTCCCCCGACATCAAGGCCTGATAGACTTTCTTTACAGTCTTAAATATGCGTGAGCATATGCCAAGTCAATCAAAATAAATTCTTGGAGGAAGATACCACTAAACCATACCACATCATAGTCAAGCAAATCATGTTGGTACTTCAATAACACATTAAGAACCCCCCAGCTATTTGAGACTAACCATAAGAAAACATGAACTACTAAGCACCATTATACACATAGCATTTTTATCATAGACATATCAACCAGTGCAACAGAAGCCAACTCTCTTAACAAGATAAGCATGATAACTAAAGAGAGTTCCAGCGCCCAACTAAACAAAAGCTCTTCAAAAAGTAAAGCATGAAAACTAAGAGCTGAACATGATAGTAGCTATTGAAAGACAAAGAACACACACAGCAAAGATAAACATGGAAATTCTATGTTGTGTTCCAGGTTGAAGTGGAGCGTGTTTCTCTCCCACACAAAGAAAGATGGGTTCCAACTCGTTATGAACAGCAAGCAAAGCTAAAGAAAACTAAAAAGGAAACTAAAAGCAAGACGCTCCAAGCATAGCACATAACACATGAAGTGATAAAAATATAGTGGAATGAAAGACGAACTAATAATTGTTGATGGAGAAGGGGATGCACGGGGGCATCCCCAAGCTTAGAAGCTTGAGTCTTCTTGAATATTTCTTGGGGGTGCACGGGGGCATCCCCAAGCTTGAGCATTTGACACTCCTGAATCTTTTTATCATCTTCCCTCGCACACTTGAAAACTCCCTTCATACATAACTCATCATAATCTGATTAGCGAGGTTAGTACCCTTAATAAAATAATTTTTCCTTGCTGTAAATAAGGATATTCTTGAAGGTCTACTGTTTCTCAAGATTGCCAAAAGGTTTTTGTAAAGAAAAAGCAAGCTCAAGGTTTGCAAAACGAAGGAAAGGCAAAACAGGACAGAATCTGTGAAAAACAGACCAGCAGGTAGTAAATAATTTTTTCGGGGCACTTCTGCAACTCAAATAAAAAAACTCAGAACAGACGCCCGAAAGCCAATTGTATAGAGCACGCTGTCGAAAAAATTCAGACCAAAAAGATGATCGGTGATTTTATACGAATTTTTCTGTCCAAGGACAGAATCTGTTTCCTGGACAGCACGTCACAACTTTTGAACTTTCTTGCAATCAGAGGCTAAACTTGGCACAAAGCTGAAAAGTAAAGATACAATGATGATGCTACTGTAGTAACAAACATCAAGACACAACAAAAGCAAAATAAAACTTTATTCAATGTGGGCTTCCTCCCAAAAGCGCTTTCTTTTATGCCTTTAAGCTAGGCATAATGCAAGGAGATCAAGTCTTATCAAGAGTAAAAGAATAGCTAGCCCGTATAACGGACTCAAAAGGTAACTTAATCTTCTTTCTAGGGAAGTGTTCCATCCCTTTCTTGAGAGGAAATTGTAATCTTATATTCCCCTCTTTCATGTCAATGATGGCACCAACGGTGCGATGAAAAGGACGTCCCAAAATAATTGGACAAGAAGGTTCACATTCAATATCCATAATGGTAAAATCAACGGGAACATAATTGTCATTGACAATGATAAGAACATCGTCGATCCTCCCCAAGGGTTTCTTTATGGAAGAATCAACAAGATGAACACCAAAAGAACAAGAATCAAAAGGTTTCAATTTAAGCATATCATATATTCTTTTGGTCATAACGAAGGTACTAGCTCCAACATCACATAAAGCATAGCAAGAGAAGTTATTCAACTTAATTTTAATCATAGGATCCCAACCATCTTCTAGCTTTCTAGGTATGGAGGCTTCTACCCTAAGTTTCTCCTCCCTAGCTTTGATGAGAGCATTAGTGATATGCTCGATGAAGGCAAGGGTAAGTGTGCTAGTGTGGGGATCTCTAGACATCTTGTGAAGGAAATCAATAACTTCGGTAAGGGTGTAATTATCAAAATCAAGGTCACTACTATCAAGTAAAGTGGTAGTGGTGTCCTTTAGGCTCACTTGTTTGGTAGTTTCTATGGTCATAGCATCACCATTAATAGGTTCAATGGGACCAGGAGTGCATTGGGTGCTAAGAGTTTGGATATCCTCAACAACTTGGATAGTAGCAACAGTGTGGTGGGTAGGAAGGTTCTTAATTCTATCTTTTTCCTCCTTTTCTCTAGACCATCTCTCTTTACCAACATCCTAATGTTTTCATTAATTTGCACTTGAATAGCATTCATAGGAGTGGTCTTCCTCTCCTCAAGAGGGGAAGTTCTAATTTTAAGCAACTCTACCTCATGGGCTAAATTGTCTACCTTCGAAGAGAGATCATCTAGTTTGGCTAGTTTTTCTTCTACACTCTTATTGAAGGCTTTTTGGGCAGTGATGAAATCTTTAAGCATAATCTCTAGTTCAGAAGTGGAGTTCTTGGTGCTAGGATAAGCATTGTTGTTCCCATAGGAATTAGAGGGGAACGGTCTAGGATTGCTACCAAAATTACTCCTATAAGCATTGTTATTGAAATTGTTTCTAGAGATAAAGTTCACATCTACTTGTTCTTGAGCAATCAAAGAATTTAAAGGAACATCACGAGGATCAATAGAAGATTGCTTGGAAAGTAGAGACATGATCAAGTCAACTTTTTCATTTAGGGAGGAAATCTCCTCGACAGAGTTTACCTTCCTACCTGTTGGAGCGCGTTCGGTGTGCCATTGGGAATAATTGGTCATCATCTCATCAAGAAGCTTCGTTGCAACACCAAGTTGTAGGATCGAAGTAGGTCTAGAGGGGGGGTGATTAGACTACTTGACAATATAAAAAATCTGCCTTTGGATCAAGCAATGTTTTTGGCAGTTTCACAATTAAGAACAATCCAAGTATCACCCTACACATGCAATTCTAGAGTATATGCAGCGGAAAGTAAATTGCACATGTAAAAGAGAGGTGGAGAAGATCAAACGCAGTTTGGTGACACGGAGATTTTTGTCGTGGTTCCGATAGGTGGTGCTATCGTACATCCACGTTGATGGAGACTTCAACCCACGGAGGGTAACGGCTGCGCGAGTCCACGGAGGGCTCCACCCACGAAGGGTCCACGAAGAAGCAACCTTGTCTATTCCATCACGGCCTACGCCCATGGAGGACTAGCCTTACTCGGGGTAGATCTTCACGAAGTAGGCGATCTCCTTGCCCTTACAAACTTCTTGGTTCAACTCCACATCTCAAAGACGGAGGCTCCCAAGCGACACCTAACCAATCTAGGAGGCACCACCCCCCAAAAGGTAATAGACGGTGTTGATGATGATGAACTCCTTGCTCTTGTGCTTCAGATGATAATCTCCCCAACACTCAACTCTCCTCATTGATATGGCTGTGGTGGAAGAAAGATTTGAGTGGAAAGCAACTTGGGAAGGCTAGAGATCAAGTTTCATATGGTAGGAATGGAATGGCTTGATCTCAACACAAGGGTAGGTGGTTCACTTCTCAGAAAGTGTATGGTAGAAGTGGTGGTACTTTCTGATGGCTCTCCTCACGAATGAGGAGGGGGTGGAGGGGTATATATAGCCTCCACACAAAATCCAACCGTTACACACACATTTGACCAATCTCGGTGAGACCGAAGTGAAACTCGGTCAGACCGAAAGTTCAAATATAGTGAACGTTGGGATTTTCGGTGGGACCGAAAATACCATCTCGGTGTGTCCGAAGTGAGTCAAAGGTTAGGGTTTGCCATCTCGGTGTGACCGAAAACAACAACTCGGATATTCCGAAATGCTGTCATTTGGTTACAGAAGGTTGGCAGAACATTTTCGGTGAGACCGAGACTCAGAATCGGTTTGTCCGAGATTACTTATGAGTGTGTTGTAAAGTGAAGAGTGCTGATAGTTGAGGGAGCTAGATCACCAAGCACTTGAGCAACAAGAACATTAACACAACCTCATCCCCTTTTAATAGTATTGGCTTTTCCTATGGACTCAATGTGATCTTTGATCACTAAACCAAAAATGGAGTCTTGAGCTTTTGCCAATGCTTGTCTTAGCATTTTGAGGGGTCCACTTCTTCAGACATTTCCATACCCATATCATCGAACTTTTCTGAAATGATTCTCAAGTGAATATTAGTCCAATGATATATATGTTGTTATTAATTACCAAAACCACCCGGGGATTAGTTGCACTTTCAATCTCCCCCTTTTTGGTAATTGATGACAACATATAGATCAAAGCTTCGACAAAAGATATAATCAAGGAAAAATATCGTCGCTTTGAGAAGTATGTGATAAACAAGAGCTCCCCCTAAATTTGTGCATTATTTGAAATTTGCGTTTGAATGCAAATGCACAATCGATTAGGATTATGGGTCACTCTTCCATGTCACATACATCTTGGTGGAGCGCACAAAATGATAAGAATGAGTAACATGCACTCAATCAACAAGACAAGAGTAAATAGCCATACAATAAGAAATAGCATATGATAAGCAATAAGCACACATTAAGGCATAGTATGACTAAGCACTCATTAAGGTAGCATCAAACGTAGTAGCAAGCACACATAAAGTATCTGGAACCAAAAGAAACCAATGTATCTCAAGGAAAACCGGCAAAAGAACGAAAAGACGAAAGAGCACTCTCTCTCTCGAAGCCCTATGATCTATAACAATTTCTCCCCCTTTGGCAACAAGTTACCAAAAAGTTCGAAAAGGTATAGAGCTAAACGTCACTGCGGGCTCTGCTGGCGGCTCCCGTCTGGGTAGATGTCGGTGTAGAGATAGCTGCATCTGCGAAGACTTCTGCCGAAGTCTGCGGTGGAGGAGTGGATGCTGGAGCTGGAGGAACTGCTGGAGCTGTAGCTGGTGCTGAAGTGGTAGCCCTGGAGTCTGTCACTGGGATAGCTGCAGATCTGGATCCTCTGGGAACCTGAGCAGTCTGGCGATGAGAGTCCTGGACTAGATCATCCTGCATAAGCTCTGCTCTCTCCTGCCTAGTCTCCTCCATGTCTGCCTCAAGCTTGTTGACAGACACCTGAATCTCAGTCAGCTTCACGTCCAGAGCGTGGATCTTGTCCTCGACAATCCTCTCGAGGCTCTCCTGAGATTGCTCAATGCTGGCCAGGCGTTGTTCAATCCTCTGGGTAGCTTCAAGAATTTGTTCTCCAAAGCTCTTTGGCTTAGCTGCTGCTGCTGCTGCCTCTTTGTCAGCTTTAGCTTTCTTTGCAGCTTCGATCTTGGCTTGTCCTTCAACTGAGGTAGGATCCTCTTCATCCATCACAACTACGTTGTCCTCATGCTCTGGCTGTAGTGGCAAGGGCTTCCTATCCAACATGAATTTGCCCGTGCCAAACTTGGCGTTGATGAGCATCTGTATCTGCGGTGCAAACCCACACGACCTCTTCTGGTCAGCTGCAGTCCTCTTAATGGTTTCTACCATCAAGTCCATCACCTTAAAAGGTGCCTTCTCATCGAGAATGTGCAGCATGTTGATAGAATAGCCTCGAATCATCCGGTGGTCTCCTGACTTAGGCATCAAAGTATGCCTCAGAATAGTGTTAGTGGTGGTCAGACCTGCCTGGAGATAATACACTGAGCCAAGCTTCCATCCTTCCAAATCAGCTGCTGGGATCTCCTTGTACATATTCTTCATGGAATCATGACTCTTCTTAGGAATCCCATAGACATCAATGCCGTCCTCTCTCTGTACTGGAGCGTTCAGAAGTTCTGCCCATTCTTCAACAGTCGAAGAAAACCTTTGACCTTCAGTCATCCAGGTGATCTTGCCATCAGGGTAGAAGTGGGCAGTGGCATAGAACTGCATGATCATCTCGTCATTCCATGCTGTCAGCTCTTGACCCACAAAGTCAGCAACTCCACATGCAGTAAAGCTCTCATGCACATGGGGAAAGAAGTCCCGGTGCTCTTCACTGTCAATGTACTTCCAGTCAACATACCTGGTGTCAGCAACAATGGGCTTCTTATCCATTAGCACGGTCTCATAGAAATCCTGCTGCTCTCTGGTGTGGAATCTGGGGTCCACAGCAGTCCTTCTCCTTACGGCATATGGATCAGACTGTCTCCATAGCCTGAGACCTTTGTCCTTCCTTGCCTTCATGTCCTCAGCTTGAGGATGAGCATCATTGTGGAGTGGCAATTTGGGACGGAGCTTAAGCAACACATGCTCTTCATCTGATTCAGACGGTGGCATCTCTCCTTTGTTCTTCTCAGAAGCTGGAATGCTTCTGGTTGTTCTCTTGGGCTTGGCTGGAGCTGCCTTGGATGGAGCAGACTTCTTGGGCTTAGAAGAGGCTTGAGCCTGAATAGCATCACCCATGAACTTAGCTTTCTGAGGAGGAGGCTGGGGTGCTTCTTCTTCTTCTTCTTCTGCAGCATCAACTTGAGGTTCAGCATATACAACCCTCTTCCTTTTGGAAGTCTTCTTCACCTTGCTTGGAGCAGGTTCTTCCAAGTTGAGCTTCTTAGCAACTGCTGACTGTTTCACCTTGCTTGTACCTTTCCTTGGCTGCTGCCCTTGGTGCTCTTTGGCAACCACATTCCTCTTGGGCTTGGAGGTAACTTCCTCAGCAACAAAGTCGGAGTCCTCATCATCAGAAGTTCTCTTCTTCCTGGTTCTGGTGGCTGCAGGAGGCAAACCACTAGGGGTGCTCCTCTCACCATCATCACTAGAGCTGCTTGCAGGACTTGTATCTGCCTCTGGAATTTCAGCAAATGGTGATTCAGACCTGTTCTGGCTGTCACTGACATCTGACATGGCTGAAAGACCTGTGAAAAGATAAGGTATAGGCAGAATGGAAGAGTTATCACAACTGCAGAAGTTTTTGCAAAAAAAATGAGTTAAAAACTTAGTTTTGAGTTTTCACAGAATGTATTTCGGTCAAACCGATTTCAAGTTTCGGTGTAACCGAAGTGTTCAACAGAACCTACACACCACTTTCGGTCAGACCGAAATGGGTTTCGGTCCTACCGAAAACTTAGGGTTTCACAGAAACTTCAATTCGGACATTCCGATTTACACAACTCGGTCAGACCGAACTGTGTAGTGCAATGGTCAGAGACCAAATCGGTCAGTCCGAGTTTCAGGAATCGGCTTCACCGAGATGCATTCCGTGGAAACCTACACCTAAGAATTTTCCTCGAAACTAAACGATCTGAACAATGTATTGGGAACATATCAAACGTGGATTGAATCAGGGCAGTCCTATCATGCAAGAATCAGAAGTGGAGCATGAAAAGGGATCGGGACACACCCTAACTTGGTGGTGTCCCTCTACGGCGGCAACGGCGGAGAAGATTACCGTTGACGGCGGCGGAGACCTGCGGCAAGGGCACACAGGCGACGAAGGCGACGATCCTTAGATCAGGGCGGCGGCAGCAGGGGTCTTGGAGGGCGAACGGTTTGAAAGGAATAGATCGCGCGCAGCCCTCAGTATATATAACCCCGTGCTGTCGGTGGGACCGAGTTGAAAAACTCGGTGTCACCGAGATGTATTTCTGCTGTGCAGTTACACATATCGGTCAGACCGAGATTTTGAACTCGGTTTCACCGAGATGAAACCTAGATCAATCTAAGTGTTTCGGTTGGACCGAGATTGAGAAGCCGGTCAGACCGAAATAGACTTAGAAGGTTTTGGAAGTCAGCCTTAGACGAATCGGTGGTTCCGAGTGCTCCTCACTCGGACTGTCCGAAAAAGACTTGTTCAAAGTTGTGATATAAGCATGAATAGAATTTTGAGACAAGATAGCATAGATAGCTAGGGAAGCTGCTTAGGCATTCTTGTCCATCCATTTGGCCAGAAAAGGAAACCAAAACAATCAAAACAACAAATGGATGTCCTTGAATGGATAAAATCATGCATCCAACATGCTCACACAATAAGATAGCAACTGAAATATGTGTCAAACATGCACAACCAAAACTCTAGCTACTAGCACACAATTTGTCGATGACTAGGTCATCTATATATGAGTATATTGACTTAGGAGTCAAATGAGAACATTTGATCATAGGTCATACTCATCGTTTAAGCACAAGTGGGGTTACCACTTTTACATAAAGCAACATGAGCTTGATGTCTTCTTCTTGTGTAGCTCCTTGATGACTTGTCTTTCCTCTCCGAGTCCTTGCTTCTCCGAGAAGGTCTTCGTTCATAACGATCATCTCTACTCCTTCTCTCTCTCCGAGGTGACTCATCTCTTGCTTTTCTTCTTGGAGACTCTTCTCTTCTCTTGTGGGGAGCCGTACACTCATTTGAGAAGTGTCCGGGTCTTCCACAATTGTAGCAGTTTCGATCACGACTAGAAGATCTCTTTCCATCATATGATCTAGACTTTGAGCTTCTTTCTTTGCCTCTATTCTTGTAGAACTTGTTGAAGTTCCTGACCATTAGGCTTATGTCTTCATTGGAAACTAACTTGTCACTTGAGGTAGTAGGAGCATCACTTGCAGCTTTGTAAGCACCACTTGACTTGTTGTGAAGCTCTTCCTTATCCTTAAGTGTCATCTCATGAGCAACAATCCTTCCAATGACTTCAGTTGGCTTGAGAGTCTTGTAGTTTGGCATCATTTGGATCAAAGTGCACACGGTGTCATACTTTCCATCCAAAGCTCTGAGAATCTTCTTAATGATGAATCGGTCGGTCATTTCTTCGCTTCCTAAGCCTGCAATCTCATTTGTGATGAGAGCAAGCCTAGAGTACATTTCAGCGACTCCTTCACCATCCTTCATCTTGAACTTGTCAAGCTGACCTTGAAGAATATCTAGCTTTGATTCCTTCACAGATTCAGTACCTTCGTGCATTTCAACCAAAGTATCCCAAATCTCCTTAGCATTCTCAAGACGACTGATTTTGTTGAACTCTTCGGGACACAAAGCATTGAAGAGAATGTCACAAGCTTGAGCATTGTTTTGCAACATCTTCAACTCTTCGGGTGTAGCTTCGCGATCCGGAACTTTTCCTTCTTCAAAGAAATCACCTTGCATACCAACACAGATAATGCCCCATGCGGCTGGGTTATGACCAAGAATATGCATTTTCATTTTATGCTTCCAACTAGCAAAATTTGTACCATCAAAGTAAGGACCTCTACGATAATTACCCTCACTAGACGCCATACTCTCCTAGGTTGTGAAACCAAGCTTATGGAGTCCAATGCAATGGAAACCAAGGCAATGGAAACCTGGCTCTGATACCACTTGTAGGATCGAAGTAGGTCTAGAGGGGGGGT
Source organism: Secale cereale (assembly GCA_902687465.1). NCBI lineage: Eukaryota > Viridiplantae > Streptophyta > Magnoliopsida > Poales > Poaceae > Secale > Secale cereale. Next base: position 796,940,428 of record LR738710.1, on the reverse strand, counting down.
GATTAGACTACTTGACAATATAAAAAATCTGCCTTTGGATCAAGCAATGTTTTTGGCAGTTTCACAATTAAGAACAATCCAAGTATCACCCTACACATGCAATTCTAGAGTATATGCAGCGGAAAGTAAATTGCACATGTAAAAGAGAGGTGGAGAAGATCAAACGCAGTTTGGTGACACGGAGATTTTTGTCGTGGTTCCGATAGGTGGTGCTATCGTACATCCACGTTGATGGAGACTTCAACCCACGGAGGGTAACGGCTGCGCGAGTCCACGGAGGGCTCCACCCACGAAGGGTCCACGAAGAAGCAACCTTGTCTATTCCATCACGGCCTACGCCCACGGAGGACTAGCCTTACTCGGGGTAGATCTTCACGAAGTAGGCGATCTCCTTGCCCTTACAAACTTCTTGGTTCAACTCCACATCTCAAGACGGAGGCTCCCAAGCGACACCTAACCAATCTAGGAGGCACCACCCCCCAAAAGGTAATAGACGGTGTTGATGATGATGAACTCCTTGCTCTTGTGCTTCAAATGATAATCTCCCCAACACTCAACTCTCCTCACTGATATGGCTGTGGTGGAAGAAAGATTTGAGTGGAAAGCAACTTTGGAAGACTAGAAATCAAGTTTCATATGGTAGGAATGGAATGGCTTGATCTCAACACAAGGGTAGGTGGTTCACTTCTCAGAAAGTGTGTGGTAGAAGTGGTGGTACTTTTTGATGGCTCTCCTCACGAATGAGGAGGGGGTGGAGGGGTATATATAGCCTCCACACAAAATCCAACCGTTACACACACATTTGACCAATCTCGGTGAGACCGAAGTGAAAACTCGGTCAGACCGAAAGTTCAAATATAGTGAACATTGGGATTTTCGGTGGGACCGAAAATACCATCTCGGTGTGTCCGAAGTGAGTCAAAGGTTAGGGTTTGCCATCTCGGTGTGACCGAAAACAACAACTCGGATATTCCGAAATGCTGTCATTTGGTTACAGAAGGTTGGCAGAATATTTTCGGTGAGACCGAGACTCAGAATCGGATGGACCGAGAAGTTAGGGTTTGGGGAAATAACTGAAGTGGTTCATCTCGGTGGGACTGAGTTTGCAGAATCGGTTTGTCCGAGATTACTTATGAGTGTGTTGTAAAGTGAAGAGTGCTGATAGTTGAGGGAGCTAGATCACCAAGCACTTGAGCAACAAGAACATTAACACAACCTCATCCCCTTTTAATAGTATTGGCTTTTCCTATGGACTCAATGTGATCTTTGATCACTAAACCAAAAATGGAGTCTTGAGCTTTTGCCAATGCTTGTCTTAGCATTTTGAGGGGTCCACTTCTTCAGACATTTCCATACCCATATCATCGAACTTTTCTGAAATGATTCTCAAGAGAATATTAGTTCAATGATATATATGTTGTTATTAATTACCAAAACCACCCGGGGATTAGTTGCACTTTCAGAATCCTTGGTGTTGTAGTTGAGCTTGACGAAGTAGAACTTGATGTGTCCTTGGGAACCCACTTGACCATGGCTTGAGGTGCTTCAATGAATGCATCAATCTCCTCTTGAAGCTTGTCCTTGGCCTTTAGCTTGTGGTCTTGTGGTGGAAGGTCATCTTGAGCTTGTTCCACATTGGAAGAAGTAGGATCATACTTCTCCTTTTGTGAAACAAACTGTGGAGTAGGGTATTGACCTTCTTCCCACTCAACACCTTCGGCGTTGAACTTTCGCTCAAAACCAATCCCTTGATTCTTCCGGTGTCTTCCTTGTTTGCGAACAATCTCCTCAAAGTTCTTGCTTCCGGCAAGACTCTTGTAGACACCTTTCTCTATGATTTCCTTCAATAAGCTATTTTCTTGCTCAAGTGTAACTTGGCTTGAAACATTGTTAGTGGAATCAAGAGAACTACTAGAAGCAACAAAATTGGATTTAACATTGTTATTGTTACTACTAGAGGAAGAATTTTTCTTATGCTTGTCATGCTTAGTCTTAATAGGTGGCAAGAAATTAGACAAGAGAAGTCGTTTGGCAAGATATGAAGAACTCTTCTTTCGAAGATCGTCATTGATCGCTTTTAGAAACTCATGTTCTTGCTCTAGAGTGAGCTTCTCGAAGCGTAGCTTCTCATGAGATCTTAGGAGCTCTCTATGATCTTCTTGAGTTGTTTCATGAGCTAACTTAAGAGTGTTTAGTTCTTTAGTTAGACGCTCAATCTCCTTCATAGCATTGTCATTCGACTCTTCTCGACTATAAAGACTACTAGCATTTTCATCATTACTAAGCTCACTAGATTTATCATGCAAGAGCTCATCTTCACCAAGCAAGTCATCCTCATCACTATCAAAGTCAATGAATTCAGGGTGTGTTACCTTTGGGCCTTTAGCCATGAAGCATCTTCCAATTCCCTCATTTGGTGAATCAAATAAGTCGTAGGAGTTGGAGTTGGAGGATACGAGTGCAAGTCCAGCAACACCTTCATCTTGACTATAGTCGGAGTCAGAGTGATAGCTTCCATTGGATTGATTGTCAGAGTCGGAGCCGGAGACCCATTCACCAACATGAGCTTGATGTCTTCTTCTTGTGTAGCTCCTTGATGACTTGTCTTTCCTCTCCGAATCCTTGCTTCTCCGAGAGGGTCTTCGTTCATAACGATCATCTCTACTCCTTCTCTCTCTCCGAGGTGACTCATCTCTTGCTCTTCTTCTTGGAGATTCTTATCTTCTTTTGTGGGGAGCCGTACACTCATTTGAGAAGTGTCCGGGTCTTCCACAATTGTAGCAGTTTCGATCACGACTAGAAGATCTCTTTTCATCATATGATCTAGATTTTGAGCTTCTTTCTTTGCCTCTATTCTTGTAGAACTTGTTGAAGTTCTTGACCATTAGGCTTATCTCTTCATTGGAAATTAGCTTGTCACTTGAGGTAGTAGGAGCATCACTTGTAGCTTTGTAAGCACTACTTGACTTGTTGTGAAGCTCTTCCTTATCCTTAAGTGTCATCTCATGAGCAACAATTCTTCCAATGACTTCAGTTGGCTTGAGAGTCTTGTAGTTTGGCATCATTTGGATCAAAGTGCACACGGTGTCATACTTTCCATCCAAAGCTCTGAGAATCTTCTTAATGATGAATCGGTCGGTCATTTCTTCGCTTCCTAAGCCAGCAATCTCATTTGTAATGAGAGCAAGCCTAGAGTACATTTCAGCGACTCCTTCACCATCCTTCATCTTGAACTTGTCAAGTTGACCTTGAAGAATATCTAGCTTTGATTCCTTCACAGATTCAGTACCTTCGTGCATTTCAACCAAAGTATCCCAAATCTCCTTAGCATTCTCAAGATGACTGATTTTGTTGAACTCTTCGGGACACAAAGCATTGAAGAGAATGTCACAAGCTTGAGCATTGTTTTGCAACATCTTCAACTCTTCGGGTGTAGCTTCGCGATCCGGAACTTTTCCTTCTTCAAAGAAATCACCTTGCATACCAACACAGATAATGCCCCATGCGGCTGGGTTATGACCAAGAATATGCATTTTCATTTTATGCTTCCAACTAGCAAAATTTGTACCATCAAAGTAAGGACCTCTACGATAATTACCCTCACTAGACGCCATACTCTCCTAGGTTGTGAAACCAAGCTTATGGAGTCCAATGCAATGGAAACCAAGGCAATGGAGACCAAAGCTCTGATACCACTTGTAGGATCGAAGTAGGTCTAGAGGGGGGGTGATTAGACTACTTGACAATATAAAAAATCTGCCTTTGGATCAATCAATGTTTTTGGCAGTTTCACAATTAAGAACAATCCAAGTATCACCCTACACATGCAATTCTAGAGTATATGCAGCGGAAAGTAAATTGCACATGTAAAAGAGAGGTGGAGAAGATCAAACGCAGTTTGGTGACACGGAGATTTTTGTCGTGGTTCCGATAGGTGGTGCTATCGTACATCCACGTTGATGGAGACTTCAACCCACGGAGGGTAACGGCTGCGCGAGTCCACGGAGGGCTCCACCCACGAAGGGTCCACGAAGAAGCAACCTTGTCTATTCCATCACGGCCTACGCCCACGGAGGACTAGCCTTACTCGGGGTAGATCTTCACGAAGTAGGCGATCTCCTTGCCCTTACAAACTTCTTGGTTCAACTCCACATCTCAAAGACGGAGGCTCCCAAGCGACACCTAACCAATCTAGGAGGCACCACCCCCCAAAAGGTAATAGACGGTGTTGATGATGATGAACTCCTTGCTCTTGTGCTTCAGATGATAATCTCCCCAACACTCAACTCTCCTCACTGATATGGCTATGGTGGAAGAAAGATTTGAGTGGAAAGCAACTTGGGAAGGCTAGAGATCAAGTTTCATATGGTAGGAATGGAATGGCTTGATCTCAACACAAGAGTAGGTGGTTCACTTCTCAGAAAGTGTGTGGTAGAAGTGGTGGTACTTTCTGATGGCTCTCCTCTCGAATGAAGAGGGGGTGGAGGGGTATATATAGCCTCCACACAAAATCCAACCGTTACACACACATTTGACCAATCTCGGTGAGACCGAAGTGAAAACTCGGTCAGACCGAAAGTTCAAATATAGTGAACGTTGGGATTTTCGGTGGGACCGAAAATACCATCTCGGTGTGTCCGAAGTGAGTCAAAGGTTAGGGTTTGCCATCTCGGTGTGACCGAAAACAACAACTCGGATATTCCGAAATGCTGTCAATTGGTTACAGAAGGTTGGCAGAACATTTTCGGTGAGACCGAAACACAGAATCGGATGGACCGAAAAATTAGGGTTTGGGGAAATAACTGAAGTGGTTCATCTCGGTGGGACTGAGTTTGCAGAATCGGTTTGTCCGAGATTACTTATGAGTGTGTTGTAAAGTGAAGAGTGTTGATAGTTGAGGGAGCTAGATCACCAAGCACTTGAGCAACAAGAACATTAACACAACCTCATCCCCTTTTAATAGTATTGGCTTTTCCTATGGACTCAATGTGATCTTTGATCACTAAACCAAAAATGGAGTCTTGAGCTTTTGCCAATGCTTGTCTTAGCATTTTGAGGGGTCCACTTCTTCAGACATTTCCATACCCATATCATCGAACTTTTCTGAAATGATTCTCAAGTGAATATTAGTCCAATGATATATATGTTGTTATTAATTACCAAAACCACCCGGGGATTAGTTGCACTTTCACAAGTGTAGTTGACATAAAGGTTCCTCCCGCGGCCGATCTAGCAAGTTCCGCGAGGTAAAGTTCAACCCTGCATAAAAAGTTTGGATAACCATCCAAGTAGTCAAACCATGAGTAGGGCAGTTCTTGAAAAGAGATTTCATGCGTTCCCAAGCTTGGGTAACGTGTTCATTATCCAATTGTTTGAAATTCATTATGTTACTCCTTAGTTGGGTAATTTTAGCAGGTGGATAGTACTTCTCAATAAAGGCATCCTTGCACTTGTTCCAAGAATCTATGCTATTTCTAGGCAAAGATTGAAACCAAATTTTAGCTCCTCCTCTCAAGGAGAAAGGAAAAAGCTTAAGCTTAACAATATTACCATCTATTTCTTGGTACTTTTGCATATCACAGAGTTCAACAAAATTGTTTAAGTGTAAAGCAGCATCATCTCCAGCACCGGAGAATTGATCTTTCATAACTAGGTTCAGTAAAGCAGCTTTAATTTCATAAGAAGGTGCTGAAGTGGCAGGTGTAGTAATAGGCGTGCAGATAAAGTCATCGTTGTTATGACTAGTGAAGTCACACAACTTGGTGTTCTCTGTGGAACCCATAGCAGCAAGCAAGCAAGATAACTATTTTTGTGATTTTTGATAAAAGACACTAAAGCAAAAACTGAAAGGTAAACTAACAAGACTAAAAAGCAAAGGTAAAAGATAGCGTGCAACTCCCCTATCTTGAAGAGTGGAGTCCCCGGCAACGGCGCCAGAAAACTTTGCTTGATGGCTTCTCGCCCCTCGTTGGTTACCCCAAGTGGAAGGTTTGAGATGCAGTGTAGCGGTAGTTTTCCCTTGGCAAAGATACCAAGGATCGAATCCCCTGAGACTCCAAGGTTCAACAAGAAGGTGTCAACTGCTAGCGGCGCAACTAGCGATTGACCGGACCTGCACACAGATACAAATAACTTTGCTCCCAACGAGTACAGAGAGGTTGTCAATCCCTCCGGCCTTGTCGTTTACAAAGGATCAAACGCAAGAGATAATAGTGATAGGTATTACTGCAACTAGTAAGTAAGAACTGAAAGTAAATAACGGATGTGATCAATGATGGTAATATGGACCGGGGTCCCATGATGTTCACTAGTGATGTCTCTCTCCCAAAAGACGAAAAAATAGCTAAGCGAGGTAAACAAATTACAGCTGGGCAATTGACAGGATTATGTGCGCAAACCAATGCTAACTATGCTGCAAAGAAAGGTAGAGGCTCAAAAGCATGGGCGGTACGCCAAGGCAAGTAGACCGAAATCCATCTGCATCTACTACTAATCATCCACCTTGAGATATCTATCCAGAACATCTCGCTGGTATTAAGTTGCGAGTCCCACCCATAGTGTAAACTCAAAGCAACAGACAACTGCATTAAAATAACTTTGCGTAAAGTAAACAATCCTTGCACCCGCGAGTACAAGCACCGTTGTTTTCCCCCTTGTGGCAACATCACATCCCCTAGACTCATGTTTCTGTCACTCAAGCTAGTCATCGAGGGGCATGAACCCACAATCAAGCATAACGTTCCCTCTTGGAGTTACTACCTACTACTTGGCCAAAGCAATAAACAGCAACGGAGAACATGCAAGAATTACTCAAGAACATAAATATAAAAGAGGTGAATCAAATATATTACTCACACACAATCTGAACATAATCTCATAATCCATCGGATCCCAGCAAACTCATCATAGCAACAGCATAAGGATTACATATGTGCCTCGATCATGTAGGGCAGCTCACGAGGTCTAATCGATGAAGAACAAAGGGGGGAGGAGAACTTCACATAGCTACTGGTCATGGACCCATGGTCCAAGGGAGACTACTCACAACTCATCCGGGAGGCGTCCATGGTGGTGGAGAAGCTCCCGGTGGTGATCCTCCCCTCCGGCAGGGTGCCGGGAAGAGTTCTCCTAGTGCTCCCGATCTTGGAAGCGCGGCGGCGGCGGAACAGAGATGAGATCGCGAAAAAGGGTTCCGTCCTCGAGGGTTTCGGGACGCGGTGTAAATATATGCCAAAGGGGGGCGTCAGAGGAGGCCAGGGGGGCCCAGGCACCCTGGCGGCGCGGCCAGGAGGGGGGGCGCGCCCTCTGGCCGCCTGGAGCCCTGGTGGCCCCCCTCCGGCCCTACTTTGGCCGCATGGAAGCTTCTGGAACGCTGATTTTTTATATATTTTTCCCGGAATTTTTTTGGCAGTTTACGTAATGGGAAAACCTGAAATACAAAAACAGCAGAAAACAGAAACTGGCACTGGGGTGCACTGAGTTAATAGGTTAGTCCAAATATGATTAAAAGTGTATGGAAGTGCATAAATAACATAGCAATATCACACAAAAGAGGCATGGAGCAAGGAGAAATTATAGATACATTTTGGACGTATCAGCACGCACAGACGAGGGAGGCCGCGCCGGCGGCTGCTCCCGGCGACGGAGACAACGGCGAGTCGGAGGGCCGGCGGGGAAAACTCGTCGCGGCGGCGGGGAGCCCGGATCTGGCCGGCGGCTGGAGCTCTTGAGCTCGGGGCGGTGGCGCTCTGTTGGCGATGGGGAGGCGCGACAGACCGGCGCCGGCGGGCGGCGAGGCGCGGCGTCCCTCGCGGCGGCCGGCGGCCGGCGGCGCGAGCGGGCGTGGAGGCGCGGAGGCGTGACGGGCCCGGAGGGCTGCGCGCGGGCCGGCGGCCCGCGGTGGGAGGCGGGACAGCCGCGCTGACGTGGCATCCGCGGATTAGACGTGGGGGCGGCGGCGGACGTGTCCGGCGCCGGCGGACACGTCCGGCGCGCGGAGGGGCTGCGGAACGCTGAGAAAAACGGAAAAAAAGAGAGGAGCTAGGGTTTGGACGAGAAATGAAGGGGGTGGACGTTTTTATAGGCACAAGGAGTTAGGGGACTCCAAATGAGGAGCAGTTTTCGGCCACACGATCACAATTCGACGACCGAGATGATGGGAAGGGTTGTGCTGGGTTGGTGGGCTGTTGTTGAGGGGGTCTTGGGCCTCAAAGAAGAGGTTCTTTTAGCCCACTAGGTTAACCGTTGGAGTACCAAACGAACTCCAAACGCGACGAAACTTGACAGGCGGCCTACACGTACCAAAACAACATCGCACGACAAGTCTCACGCCATTCTGGAAACGTTACACGGCCAAACACGAAAGAAGGACTCGGGGATGCCACGTGCACGTGTGAGAGCGTCGGAACTCGAAACGGACAACGGGAAGAGACGAGTGGTACCGGATGCAAGCGACAACAGAAATGCAATGCTATGCGCATGACAGCACGACATGGATGAAATGCACACACGCACACGACAAAACGACGAAACCCGAAAAGAAGAAGAACCCGGAATGGAATTGATGAAGCCAAAGTTTATATATTGGCATATAGGAAAAGTGTTATATCTGGGGCATTACAAACTCTCCTCTACTACAAAAAGATCTCGTCCTGAGATCTAGGACTGGAAGAAGGAAGGGTACTCGGAACGAAGGTGATCTTCTCATTCCCATGTAGCTTCTCGGTCGGTATGGTGTGACCACTTAACTTTCAAGAACTTAATTGACTTGTTGCGGGTCTTGCCCTCAGTTTCTTCAAGAATAGTAATGGCGTGCTCACGATAAGACAGGTCTTGTTGAAGATCAATCTCCTCAAATGGAATGGTGCGTTCAGGTGTGTTGAAGCACTTGCGGAGTTGAGACACGTGAAACACATCATGAACATTAGCAAAGTTGGAAGGGAGCTCAAGTTGATAGGCTAGATCACCTCTTTTGCCAAGGATCTTGAAAGGGCCCACGTATCTAGGAGCAAGCTTGCCTTTGATACCAAATCTTTGGGTGCCTTTCATAGGAGAAACACGGAGATAGACATGATCACCAATGTTGAAAGCCAAATCATGATGCTTGCCGTCATAGTAGCTTTTCTGAAGCAACTGAGCGGCCTTGAGATTCTGACGTATGACTTTGCACATTTCTTCAGCTTCTGAGATCAAGTCATTGCCAAGAAGTTGATATTCACCAGTCTCGGACCAGTTGAGAGGAGTACGACACTTTCTGCCATAGAGGATTTCAAACGGAGCTTTGCCGGCACTTGCTTGGAAACTGCTGTTGTAAGAGAACTCGGCAAATGGAAGGAAATCTTCCCACTTCATGCCAAAAGAGATGACACAAGCTCTGATACCAACTTGTAATGCCCAGGATGGGACTATACCTCCTACGTGTCGAGGCACGACTTAAAGGTATAAGCCCATTCTGGAATGATCTCAAGTTCGGTATCTTTGCACATCTCATGTAAAAATAGGGATGAAAAGCAAAAGAGATAGTTGGCTTACACTCGCCGCGTCACACAATACATTACATAATCAATCATCATCCAAATGACATCACAACCCGGCTACGGGTGAAGATCCAAATGAAAGATACCAAATACATAAAACCACAGGTTCGAATCGCCCCTAGTAGAAACCACTACTGATCATCGGGATAGTGCACGTAGTAACGGCTACGTTATTCATCGTACTCCCAGTATAGCTCTGTGCTGTCACCTGAGTAGTTCACCATGGTACCTGCATCTGGTGTGGTGTAGAATCTGTGAGCCACGGAGGACTCAGCAATCCCGTTCCCGGGTAGCAAAACTATCTAAGCCTTGGGTGTGGAACAAGGCTGAAGAAAGAATAAAAGGCTGCAGCTGCACTAGCACTAGCTTACGTATTAAGAGCGAGAAGAGAAGTGCCACGAGCGTCAAAGTGATCATGAAGTGATCCTAACTAAGCACGTCAATCATAACCCCACCGTGTTCACTTCCCGAACCCCTTTCGGAAAATGACCATCACGGTTACTCACGCTGGTAGTGTGTTCTGAACATGGTGTCAAGTTTTCTACAGCCGGATATTAACAAATTCCCATCTGCCACAAAACCGCGGGCACGGCTTTCGGCAGTTCAAAACCCTGCAGGGGTGTTCCAACTTGGCCCATTACAAGCCCACGAGACGCGGAGTCGCAACTCCAAGGTGGGAAGGCCCGAGTATTCTCGGAATCCCATGCTCAAGATACTCCGTCTAAGGTAAGACTAATCCAGCAAGACCTCCCGGCGTGCCGACACCCTGACAGTAGCCGCGCGTATCTAGTCTCAGGCCACGACCGGATGAGCATAGCGTATAGTGACCAAAACCCAAGTTGCCAAGGGGGGTACCGCACACGACTCTAGTTTGGACCAACACTCAAATCGAGCACTGCCCCAGGGGGGTTGATTAATTAATCCTCGGGTTAATTACTCCCTCGGCAAGTTTTTAGTTGTTAGGTGAATGGAGTACCAATGTTGGGCCTCGCTGGAAAAGACTTAGCGCTAAGCGGTTTATCGAGGGGGTCCCATAACCCCAAACGTGTGAGGAACGCAAAATCAAGGAACATAACACCGGTTTATACGGTTCCTAGGGCGGCATGAGTGGAACAAATCACCAAGAGAGAGGCTCAGCCTTCCACCCATTACCAATATATAGATGATTTAGTTTAAGAATTTATATAGTGTGATATCCCAACATAACTTCAACATGAAGCAAGAATCTTCAAATCTTCTCCTACAACTAGCAATGCTATAAGAGGGGCTGAGCGAAGCCTACGTAGCCAATCAAAGGTTTGCATAGGTTGGGTGGTTAGACAGATTCATGGTTACAATAGGAGGCTGACAGACAAAACATGGGCATCGAGGCAATAAGTTAAAGAGCGAGACTTCTAGCATTAGGCAAAGATAGTAATGATATCTGGGTTAGGTCATCTTGCCTGTCGAGTCGTCGATAGGATCGTAAGACGGCTCCTCGTTCTCAACCTCAGTAGTAACCTCGTTCTCGTACTCGGTCTCGGCTTCCGGCTCTACTCAACACAAGAACACACGAGGCACGAAATCAAACAAGGTGCAATGCACAAACTACAGGATACATGTATGATGCACTTAGGAAGCACTACAGATGCACTTAGGATGCATAACATGACAACATAGGAAGCACAGAGAAACAGCACAAGAACAAGACAATATACTCAAACAAGTAGGATGCAAGACAAGTCTATTTAGGATGCAAAACATGGCAAGGTAGGAAGCACAGAGAAACAACATAAGAACAACAAGTTTAAATGAGGCCGGAAATTACCTAAGACAAATCCGGTAAGTCCTCATATGCATAGTTTGAAATTAGTCCAGATCTGAACAAACCTTAAATTAAAGTTGTTAAACAGAAAGTTAGCATGCACCATGATAATCTACACGAAATTCTAGTCAAGTTTCATATAAAGTTTATTTAAATCGGAGCTACGGTCTAAAAGATAAGATCAAAACAAGATAAGCATGGCAACGGTGCAAGATGCACCCAAACATCAAGAAAACATACTCCAAACATGTTAACAAGATGATATTATGAATCTACATGCCAAAATACACAAGTTTCATGTAGGACTTGCTCAAAACGGAGCAACGGACTAAAAGATACACCCGAAACAAGAAACAATGCAAAGCTGAAATTAACAGCCACATAGCAACTTGGAAGCCAGATATATATACTCTACAACACTCAAACATGGTGAAAAGAAGCATGGACATGAAGTAGACATATCCTACAGCAAACAACTCCATTGGAGCAACTCCATAGGAGGCATGGATCAATAGCAACAAGCTACAACATTTTGATCATGACAATAAAAACCTGACAGTAATATTTTATAGCAACTTGTGAGCAAGAATTAAATAGGCTACATCAACCCATATGAGCAAGTGGGGGCATGGATGCATAGACAACAACATATACAACAAGGAATGATCAATGGCCACCCCTAAACTAACATGGATTTGCCTAGAGCATCAAGCAAACATAGCATCGGGATATTACATATTCCAGACTTAGTGAAATTTCACTAAGTGTTAAAACAGTAACATTATCATAGCATGTTTGAGTCACCTCAAGGCATATCATGGCAAATGGTTTGCACCACAGCAAAGATCACATGATGGGGAATCTAAAACATATGAGCATGTGACAAGGGGACAAACACATCAATAGCAACGAGCTCCTCAACTAGGCATCTCGTAACAAGTTACAAAACCTAACAGCCACAGGCACTTTTGCAACAGAGATAAACATGGCAATATGAACTTTAACATGCATGCTATAGCAACCAACATGTAGAGCATCTCATGATGAACATTTTGACATATCATTTGCTTCATTTGGATAAACATGCACCAAGTTATCACATCTCAAACATGGCATGAAAATAACAAGTAGAGCAGTTTATATCAAGTAGCACTCTTGTCACGAAGATTAAGACATCTAGATGGACTCAAACAAGCATGACACAATGGAACAAAACGTAGTACACATCACCACGATCATTTTGACATATCATATGCACAAATCGGACATACACACAAAAAGTTACAGATGTTCAAACATGCAACAAAATAACACATGCCAGGGACTAAACTGTAAATAAGCAATTATTCAAGAAAAAGGAAAAATGCAGGCGGGAAAAAAATGACACGGGCCGGATCTGGGGCACTGGGCCTCACCTTGCGGGCTCGGCCCGAGGTGGAGGAGGCCGGACGATGTGGGCCGCGGGGGAAGGCCGACCCAAACGGCGGAGGCGGTGCCTCGTGCGCTCCCGCACGCGCAGACGAGGGAGGCTGCACCGGCGGCTGCTGCTGGCGACGGAGACGACGGCGAGTCGGAGGGCCGACGGGGAAAACTCGTCGCGGCGGCGGGAAGGCCGGATCTGGCTGGCTGCTGGAGCTCTTGAGCTTGGGGCGGCGGCGCTAAGTTGGCGATGCGGAGGCGCGGAGGCGCGACGGAGACCGGCGCCGGCGGGCGGCGAGGCGCGGCGTCCCTCGCGGCGGCTGGCGGCGAGGAGCCTGCCGGAGGCGAAGGGGGCGACGGCGCGAGCGGGCGTGGAGGCGCGGAGGCGCGACGGGCCCGGAGGGCTGCGCGCGGGCCGGCGGGCCGCGGTGGGAGGCGGGGCAGCCGCGCTGACATGGCGTCCGCGGATTGGACGCGGGGGCGGCGGCGGACATGTCCGGCGCCGGCGGACACGTCCGGCGCGCGGAGGGGCTGCGGAACGGTGAGAAAAACGGAAAAAAAGAGGAGCTAGGGTTTGGACGAGAAATGAAGGGGGTGGACGTTTTTATAGGCACAAGGATCTAGGGGACTCCAAATGAGGAGCGGTTTTCGGCCACGCGATCACAATTCGACAACCGAGATGATGGGAAGGGTTGTGCTGGGTTGGTGGGCTGTTGTGGAGGGGGTCTTGGGCCTCAAAGAAGAGGTTCTTTTAGCCCACTAGGTTAACCGTTGGAGTACCAAACGAACTCCAAACGCGACGAAACTTGACAGGCGGCCTACACGTACCAAAACAACGTCGCACGACAAGTCTCACGCCATTCCGGAAACGTTACACGGCCAAACACGAAAGAAGGACTCGGGGATGCCACGGGCACGTGTGAGAGCGTCGGAACTCGAAACGGACAACGAGAAGAGACGAGTGGTACCGGATGCAAGTGACAACACAAATGCAATGCAATGCGCATGACAACACGACATGGATGAAATGCACACACGCACATGACAAAACGACGAAACCCAAAAAGAAGAAGAACCCGGAATGGAATTGATGAAGCCAAAGTTTATATATTGCCATATAGGAAAAGTGTTACATCTGGGGCATTACACCTCTCCCTCCTCTACTACAACACCATCCTCCCTTTTGATCTCCTTGAGTCTATTTGTTCTCTTTCTTGCTGACGCCACAGATTGCAATATTTGATATTACGATTGGCCCCCTTCAGCCACCACCTATGAGCTCGTTGCTTCAACTTCGTATGCTTCTTCTCCTTTAGATCGCGAACTAGTGCGTGGAGCCTTGCTTCCTGCTTGATTTTTCCTTCCGACACCGGCTTCTTCATACGTCGCTCCAGCTCCCAGTGTGCCTTCTTAATCCTTCCATCAAGCTCTCCCGCCACCTCTCTACTCCACGTACCCATCTGTGTCGCCACCGTTCTCAATGCTTGATGTAAGGGCATATTTCTCCCTAAGTAGTTTTGGTGATTGATGACAATGCTTTTGCGGACTAATCGTGTGCACTCAGCTTTTCAGATATCTCACACCTAGGCACAGACGATTAAGTGCCCCTCGGAACCTTTTGAAGACGGTGTTTCCTTTTGTTTCTTTTCGGTGGAATTGAGTCATAGGAAAGCTATAGTATTAAGAGGGGGTCCGCTTCGGAAAGGTTTGGGTGGAATCAACACATACACATCTTTCTTTCGCACCACCTTTCTTTCGCTTCACTGAAGATCCGGCTATTTTTCCTTGTCTTTGCAAAAACAGTGGCATTCTACTACTACCACTCTGAGGCATGCGGTAGTACCGCTCAAGGAAAGCGTTAGTACCGCACGGCCCCATGGTAGTACCGCTCCAGGGTTACGGTAGTACCGCACGTTGCGGTAGTACCGTGTGACCGGCCCCAGCGTCGTAACTAGTACGGTAGTTGAAGGAAATATGCCCTAGAGGCAATAATAAAGTTGTTATTTATATTTCCTTATATCATGATAAATGTTTATTATTCATGCTAGAATCCGGAAACTTAGTACATGTGTGAATACATAGACAAAACAGAGTGTCCCTAGTATGCCTCTACTAGACTAGCTCATTGATCAAAGATGGTTATGTTTCTTAACCATATACATGAGTTGTCATTTGATCAATGGGATCACATCATTAGGAGAATGATGTGATGGACAAGACCCATCCGTTATCTTAGCACTATGATCGTTTAGTTTTACTGCTATTGCTTTCTTCATGACTTATACATGTTCCTATGACTATGAGATTATGCAACTCCCGAATACCGGAGGAACACCTTGTGTGCTATCAAACGTCACAACGTAACTGGGTGATTATAAAGATGCTCTACAGGTGTCTCCGAAGGTGTTCGTGGTGTTGGCATGGATCAAGAATAGGATTTGTCACTCCGAGTGTCAGAGAGGTATCTCTGGGCCCTCTCGGTAATGCACATCACAATAAGCCTTGCAAGCAAATGACTAATGAGTTAGTCACGAGATGATGTATTACGGAACGAGTAAAGAGACTTTCTAGTAACGAGATTGAACTAGGTATTGAGATACCGATGATCGAATCTCGGGCAAGTAACATACCGATGACAAAGGGAACAACGTATATTGTTATGCTGTTCGACCGATAAAGATCTTCATAGAATATGTAGGAACCAATATGGGCATCCAGGTTCCGCTATTGGTTATTGACCAGAGAAGTGTCTCGGTCATGTCTACATAGTTCTCGAACCCGTAGGGTCCGCACGCTTAACGTTTCGTTGACGATATAGTATTGAATGAGTTATGTATGTTGGTGACCGAATGTTGTTCGGAGTCCCGGATGAGATCACGGACATGACGAGGAGCTCCGGAGGTAAAAATTGATATATAGGATGATATGGTTAGGCCAAGGGGTCAAGCCCATAGGGCATTAAGTCGGTGCAAAAGGTGTTTTGTGGAGGCCAGGGGGCCAAACGCCGGAGACCCTGGCGTGTGGCCCTGGGCCAGACGTCGAGGCCCATGGCGTCTGGGCCACACACCAAAGATTGTGGCATTTGGTCCTAGAGTCCAAGAGGGACTCTTGCCTTTCGGGCAAAACCGACTTTGAGGAGGCTTTTGCTCCAAGTTTCGACCCCAGGGCTCAACATATAAATAGAGGGGCGGGGCTAGCACCCGGAACACATCAAGATACACCAAGCCGTGTGCCGGCTACCCCAACCCTCTAGTTTATCCTCCGTCTAGTTTCTGTAGTGCTTGGCGAAGCCCTGCAGAGATTGTTCTTCATCAACAACCGTCACCACGCCGTCGTGCTGCCGGAACTCATCTACTACTTCGCCCGTCTTGCTAGATCAATAAGGCGAGGACGTCATCGAGCTGAACGTGTGCTGAACGCGGAGGTGCCGTACATTCGGTACTAGATCGGGACGGATCGTGAAGGTGCACGACTACATCAACCGCGTTGATAAACGCTTCCGCTTTCGGTCTACGAGGGTACGTAGACACACTCTCCCCTCTCATTGCTATGCATCTAGTAGATAGATCTTGTGTGATCGTAGGATTTTTTTTGAAATACTACGTTCCCCAACAGTGGTATCATGAGCCAGGTCTATGCGTAGATGATTTTCACGAGTAGAACACAAGTGAGTTGTGGACGATACTAGTCATACTGCTTACCAGCATGTCATACTTTGCTTCGGCGGTATTGTGAGATGAAGCGGCCCGGACCGACATTACGCGTACGCTTACGCGAGACTGGTTTCACCGTTATGAGCACTCGTTGCTTAAAGGTGACTGGCGGGTGTCTGTCTCTCTCACTTTAGCTGAATCGAGTGTGCATACGCCCGGTCCTTGTGAAGGTTAAAACATCACATACTTGACGAAACATCGTTGTGGTTTTGTATGCGTAGGTAATAACGGTTCTTGCTAAAGCCCATAGCAGCCACGTAAAACTTGCAACAACAAAGCAGAGGACGTCTAACTTGTTTTTGCAGGGCATGTTTTGATGTGATATGGTCAAGACATGATGAGTTATACGTTTATGTATGAGATGATCATGTTTTGTAAAGTTATCGGCAACTCGCAGGAGCCATATGGTTGTCGCTTTATTGTATGAAATGCAATCGCCATGTAATTGCTTTACTTTATCACTAAGCGGTAGCGATAGTCGTAGAAGCAATAGTTGGCGAGACGACAACGATGCTACGATGGAGTTCAAGGTGTCGCGCCGGTGACGAAGGTGATCATGATGGTGCTTTGGAGATGGAGATCAAAAGCACAAGATGATGATGGCCATATCATGTCACATATTTTGATTTGCATGTGATGTTTATCTTATTATGCTTCTTATTTTGCTTAGAACGACGGTAGCATTATAAGATGATCCCTTACAAAATTTCAAGGTATAAGTGTTCTCCCTAAGTATGCAACGTTGCGAAAGTTCGTCGTGCCGAGACACCACGTGATGATCGGGTGTGATAAGCTCTACGTTCAAATACAACGGGTGTAAGCCAGTTTTGCACACGCAGAATACTCGGGTTAAACTTGACGAGCCTAGCATATGCAGATATGGCCTCGGAACACTGGAGACCGAAAGGTCGAGTGTGAATCATATAGTAGATATTATCAACATAAGATGTTCACCATTGAAAACTACTCCATCTCACGTGATGATCGGACATGGTTTAGTTGATTTGGATCACGTGATCATTTAGATGACTAGAGGGATGTCTATCTAAGTGGGAGTTCTTAAGTAATATGATTAAATTGAACTTTAATTTATCATGAACTTAGTCCTGGTAGTATTAGCATATCTATGTTGTAGATCTATAGCTCGCGATGTTGCTCCCCGTTTATTTTTTATATGTTCCTAGAGAAAACTAAGTTGAAAGATGTTAGTAGCAATGATGCGGAATTGTTCCATGATCTGAGATTATCCTCATTGTTGCATAGAAGAATTATGTTCTTGATGCACCGCTAGGTGACAGACCTATTGCACGAGTAGATGCAAACGTTATGAACGTTTTCACAAAAGCTCGATATGATGGCTACTTGATAGTTTAGTGCACCATGCTTTACAGCTTATAACCGGGACTTCAAAAACGTTTTGAAACGCCACGGAGCATATGAGATGTTCCAAGAGTTGAAATTAGTATTTCATATTCATGCCCGTGTCGAGAGGTATAAGACCTCTGACAGTACTTTGCCTACAAGATGGAGGAGAATAGCTCAACCAGTGAGCATGTGCTCAGATTGTCTGGGTACTAAAATTGCTTGAATCAAGTGGGAGTTAATCTTCCAGATAAGATAGTAATTGACAAAGTTCTCTAGACACTATCACCAAGTTAGTAGAACTTCGTGATGAACTATAATATGCAAGGGATGACGAAAGTAATTCCCGAGCTCTTTGCGATGCTGAAATCGGTGAAGGTAGAAATCAAGAAAGAGCATCAAATGTTGATGGTTAACCAGACCACTTGTTTCAAGTAAAGGGCAAAGGGATAGAAGGGGAACTTCAAGAAGAATGACAAGCAAGTTGTCACTCCCGTGAAGAAACCCAAAGCTAAACTCAAGCATGAAACTAAGTGCTTCTACTGCAAAGGAAATGGTCACAAGAAGTGGAACTACCCTAGATACTGGGTGGATAAGAAGGATGGCAAAGTGAACAAAGGTATATTTGATATACAGATTATTGATGTGTACTTTACTAGTGTTCATAGCAACCCCTGGGTATTTGATACCGGTTCAGTTGCTAAAATTAGTAACTTGAAACGGGAGTTACAGAATGAACATAGACTAGTTAAAGGTGAAGTGACGATGCGTGTTGGAAGTGGTTCCAAGATTGATATGATCATCATCGAACACTCCTCATACTTTCGGGGTTAGTGTAAGACCTAAATAAATGTTATTTGGCATTTGCGTTAAACATGAATATGATTTGATCATATTTGTTGCAATACGGTTATTCATTTAAAGTCATAGAATAATTGTTATTCTGTTTACATGAATAAAACCTTCGATGGTCATACACCCAATGAAAATAGTTTGTTGGATCTCGATCGTAGTGATACACATATTCATAATATTGAAGCCTAAAGATGCAAGGTTAATAATGATAGTGCAACTTATTTGTGGCACTGCCGTTTAGGTCATAATGGTGTAAAGCGCATGAAGAAACTCCATAGTGATGGACTTTTGGAATCACTTGATTATGAATCACTTGGTGCTTGCGAACCATGCCTCATGGGCAAGATGACTAAAACTCCGTTCTCCGGAAGAATGGAGCGAGCAATTGACTTGTTGGAAATCATACATACTGATGTATGCAGACCAATGAGTGTTGAGGCCCGCAGCGGGTATTATTATTTTCTGACCTTCACAGATGATTTGAGCATATATGGATATATCTACTTGATGAAACACAAATATGAAACATTTCAAAAGTTCAAAGAAATTTCAGAGTGAAGTAGAGAATCATCGTAACAAGAAAATAAAAGTTTACACGATCTGATCACGGAGGCGAATATTTGAAGTTGCGAGTTTGGCCTTCATATAAAACAATGTGCAATAGTTTCACAACGCACGCCACCGGAACACCACAGCGTAATGGTGTGTCCGAACATCGTAATCGTACTTTATTTGATATGGTGCGGTCTATGATGTCTCTTACCGATTTACCACTATAATTTTGTGTTATGCATCAGAGACAACTGCATTCACGCTAAATAGGGCAACATCTAAATCCGTTGAGACGACGCCTTATGAACTGTGGTTTGGCAAGAAACCAAAGTTGTCGTTTCTTAAAGTTTGGGGCTGCGATGCTTATGTGAAAAAGCTTCAACCTGATAAGCTCGAACCCAAGTCGGAGAAATGTGTCTTCATAGGATACCCAAAGGAGACTGTTGGGTACACCTTCTATCACAGATCCGAAGGCAGGATATTCGCTGCTATGAATGGATCCTTTCTAGATGAGTTTCTCTCGAAAGAAGTGAGTGGGAGGAAAGTAGAAATTGATGAGGTAATTGTACCGTCTCCCGAATTGGAAGGTAGTACATCACAGAAAATAGTTCCAGTTATTCCTACACCAATTAGTGAGGAAGCTAATGATGATGATCATGAAACTTCAGATCAAGTTTCTGCTGAACTTCGTAGATCAACCAGAGTTCGTTCCGCACCAGAGTGGTACGGCAACCCGATTCTGGAAGTCATGTTACTGGACCATGATGAACCTACGAACTATGAGGAAGCGATGATGAGCCCAGATTCCGCAAAATGGCTTGAGGCCATGAAATCTGAGATGGGATCCATGTATGAGAACAAAGTGTGGACTTTGGTTGACTTGCCCGATGATCGGCAAGCCATCAAAAATAAATGGATCTTCAAGAGGAAGACTGACGCTGACGGTAATGTTACTGTTTACGAAGCTCGACTTGTTGCGAAAGGTTTTCGACAAGTTCAAGGAGTTGACTACGATGAGACTTTCTCACCCGTAGCGATGCTTAAGTCTATCCAAATCATGTTAGCAATTGCCGCATTTTATGAAATCTGGCAAATGGATAACAAAACTGCATTCTTTAATGAATTTATTAAAGAAGAATTGTATATGATGCAACCAGAAGGTTTTGTCAATCCTAAAGGTGCTAACAAAATGTGCAAGCTCCATCGATCCATCTATGGACTGGTGCAAGCATCTCGGAGGTGGAATATACGCTTTGATAAGTTGATCAAAGCATATAGATTTATACAGACTTGCGGTGAAGCCTGTATTTACAAGAAAGTGAGTGGGAGCACTAGAACCTTTCTGATAAGTATATGTGAATGACATATTGTCGATCAGAAATGATGTAGAATTTTCTGGAAAGCATAAAGGAGTGTTTGAAAGGAGTTTTTCAAAGAAAGACCTTGGTGAAGCTGCTTACATATTGGGCATCAAGATCTATAGAGATAGATCAAGACACTTGATAAGACTTTCGATGAGTACATAACTTGATAAGATTTTGAAGTAGTTCAAAATGGATCAGTCAAAGAAGGAGTTCTTGCCTGACTTGTAAGGTGTGAAGTTGAGTAAGACTCAAAGCCAGACCACGACAGAAAAATATAGAGAGAATGAAAGTCATTCCCTATGCCTCAGCCATAGGTTCTATAAATTATGCCATGCTGTGTACCAAACATGTTGTGTACCTTGCCATGAGTTTGGCAGGGAGGTACAATAGTGATCCAGGAGTAGATCACTGTACAGCGGTCAAAATTATCCTTAGTAACTGGATGACTAAGGAAATGTTTCTCGATTATGGAGGTGATAAAGAGTTCGTCGTAAAGGATTACGCTGATGCAAGCTTTGACACTAAATCCAGATGACAATAAGTATCAATCTGGATGCGTATTGAAAGTGGGAGCAATTAACTAGAGTAGCTCCATGCAGAGCATTGTAGACATAGAAATTTGCGAAATACATATGGATCTGAATGTGACAGACCCGTTGACTAAACTTCTCTCACAAGCAAAACATGATCACACCTTATTACTTTTGGGTATTAATCACATAGCGATGTGAACTAGATTATTGACTCTAGTAAACCCTTTGGGTGTTGGTCACATGGCGATGTGAACTATGGGTGTTATTCACATAACGATGTGAACTATCGGTATTAAATCACATGGCGATGTGAGCTAGATTATTGACTCTAGTGCAAGTGGGAGACTGAAGGAAATATGCCCTAGAGGCAATAATAAAGTAGTTATTTATATTTCCTTATATCATGATAAATGTTTATTATTCATGCTAGAATTGTATTAACCGGAAACTTAGTACATGTGTGAATACATAGACAAAACAGAGTGTCCCTAGTATGCCTCTATTAGACTAGCTCATTGATCAAAGATGGTTATGTTTCCTAACCATAGACATGAGTTGTCATTTGATCAACGGGATCACATCAATAGGAGAATGATGTGATGGACAAGACCCATCCGTTAGCTTAGCACTATGATAGTTTAGTTTTACTGCTTTTGCTTTCTTCATGACTTATACATGTTCCTATGACTATGAGATTATGCAACTCCCGAATACCGGAGGAACACCTTGTGTGCTATCAAACATCACAACGTAACTGGGTGATTATAAAGATGCTCTACAGGTGTCTCCGAAGGTGTTCGTGGTGTTGGCATGGATCAAGAATAGGATTTGTCACTCGGAGTGTCGGAGAGGTATCTCTGGGCCCTCTCGGTAATGCACATCATAATAAGCCTTGCAAGCAAATGACTAATGAGTTAGTCACGAGATGATGTATTACGGAACGAGTAAAGAGACTTGACAGTAACGAGATTGAACTAGGTATTGAGATACCGACGATCGAATCTCGGGCAAGTAACATACCGATGACAAAGGGAACAACGTATATTGTTATGCGGTTCGACTGATAAAGATCTTCGTAGAATATGTAGGAGCCAATATGGGCATCCAGGTTCCGCTATTGGTTATTGACCACAGAAGTGTCTTGGTCATGTCTACATAGTTCTCGAACCCGTAGGGTCCGCACGCTTAACGTTTCGTTGACGATATAGTATTGAATGAGTTATGTATGTTGGTGACCGAATGTTGTTCGGAGTACCGGATGAGATCGCGGACATGACGAGGAGCTCCGGAATGGTCCGGAGGTAAAAATTGATATATAGGATGATATGGTTAGGCCAAGGGGTCAAGCCCACGGGGCATTAAGTCGGTGCAAAAGGTGTTTTGCGGAGACCAGGGGGCCAAACGTCGAGGCCCATGGCGTCTGGGCCAGATGCCAAGGATTGTGGCGTTTGGTCCTGGAGTCCGAGTGGGACTCTTGCCTTTCGGGAAAAACCGACTTTGAGGAGGCTTTTGCTCCAAGTTTCGACCCCAGGGCTCAACATATAAATAGAGGGGCGAGGCTAGCACCTGGAACACATCAAGATACACCAAGCCGTGTGCCGGCTACCCTGACCCTCTAGTTTATCCTCTGTCTAGTTTCTGTAGTGCTTGGCGAAGCCCTGCAGAGATTGTTCTTCATTAACAACCGTCACCACGCTGTCGTGCTGTCGGAACTCATCTACTACTTCGCCCCTCTTGCTGGATCAAGAAGGCGAGGACGTCATCGAGCTGAACGTGTGCTGAACGCGGAGGTGCCGTACGTTCGGTACTAGATCAGGACGGATCATGAAGGTGCACGACTACATCAACCGCGTTGATAAACGCTTCCGCTTTCGGTCTACGAGGGTACATAGACACACTCTCCCCTCTCGTTGCTATGCATCTAGTAGATAGATCTTGCGTGATCGTAGGATTTTTTTTGAAATACTACGTTCCCCAACAGTGGCATCATGAGCCATGTCTATGCGTAGATGATTTGCGAGAGTAGAACACAAGTGAGTTGTGGACGATACTAGTCATACTGCTTACCAGCATGTCATACTTTGCTTCAGCGGTATTGTGAAATGAAGCGGCCCGGACCGACATTACGCGTACGCTTACGCGAGACTGGTTTCACCGTTATGAGCACTCGTTGCTTAAAGGTGACTGGCGGGTGTCTGTCTCTCTCACTTTAGCTGAATCGAGTGTGCCTACGCCCGGTCCTTGTGAAGGTTAAAACAACACATACTTGACGAAACATCGTTGTGGTTTTGTATGCGTAGGTAATAACGGTTCTTGCTAAAGCCCATAGCAGCCACGTAAAACTTGCAACAACAAAGTAGAGGACGTCTAACTTGTTTTTGCAGGGCATGTTGTGATGTGATATGGTCAAGACGTGATGAGTTATTCGTTTATGTATGAGATGACCATGTTTGGTAAAGTTATCGGCAACTCGCAGGAGCCATATGGTTGTCGCTTTATTGTATGAAATGCAATCGCCATGTAATTGCTTTACTTTATCACTAAGCGGTAGCGATAGTCGTAGAAGCAATAGTTGGCAAGACGACAACGATGCTACGATGGAGATCAAGGTGTCGCGCCGGTGACGAAGGTGATCATGACGGTGCTTTGGAGATGGAGATCAAAAGCACAAGATGATGATGGCCATATCATGTCACATATTTTGATTTGCATGTGATGTTTATCTTATTATGCTTCTTATTTTGCTTAGAACGACGGTAGCATTATAAGATGATCCCTTACAAAATTTTAAGGTATAAGTGTTCTCCCTAAGTATGCACCGTTGCGAAAGTTCGTCGTGCCGAGACACCACGTGATGATCGGGTGTGATAAGCTCTACGTTCAAATACAACGGGTGTAAGCCAGTTTTGCACACGCAGAATACTCGGGTTAAACTTGACGAGCCTAGCATATGCAGATATGGCCTCGGAACACTGGAGACCGAAAGGTCGAGTGTGAATCATATAGTAGATATGATCAACATAAGATGTTCACCATTGAAAACTACTCCATCTCACGTGATGATCGGACATGGTTTAGTTGATTTGGATCACGTGATCATTTAGATGACTAGAGGGATGTCTATCTAAGTGGGAGTTCTTAAGTAATATGATTAAATTGAACTTTAATTTATCATGAACTTAGTCCTGGTAGTATTAGCATATCTATGTTGTAGATCAATAGCTCGCGATGTTGCTCCCCGTTTATTTTTTATATGTTCCTAGAGAAAACTAAGTTGAAAGATGTTAGTAGCAATGATGCGGAATTGTTCCATGATCTGAGGATTATCCTCATTGCTGCACAGAAGAATTATGTCCTTGATGCACTGCTAGGTGACAGACCTATTGCAGGAACAGATGCAAACGTTATGAACGTTTTCACAAAAGCTCGATATGATGACTACTTGATAGTTTAGTGCACCATGCTTTACGGCTTATAACTGGGACTTCAAAAACGTTTTGAAACGCCATGGAGCATATGAGATGTTCCAAGAGTTGAAATTAGTATTTCATACTCATGCCCGTGTCGAGAGGTATAAGACCTCTGACAGTACTTTGCCTACAAGATGGAGGAGAACAGCTCAACCAGTGAGCATGTGCTCAGATTGTCTGGGTACTACAATTGCTTGAATCAAGTGGGAGTTAATCTTCCAGATAAGATAGTAATTGACAAAGTTCTCTAGACACTATCACCAAGTTAGTAGAACTTTGTGATGAACTATAATATGCAAGGGATGACGAAAGTAATTCCCGAGCTCTTTGCGATGATGAAATCGGTGAAGGTAGAAATCAAGAAAGGCATCAAATGTTGATGGTTAACCAGACCACTTGTTTCAAGTAAAGGGCAAAGGGATAGAAGGGGAACTTCAAGAAGAATGACAAGCAAGTTGTCACTCCCGTGAAGAAACCCAAAGCTAAACTCAAGCATGAAACTAAGTGCTTCTACTGCAAAGGAAATGGTCACAAGAAGTGGAACTACCCTAGATACTGGGTGGATAAGAAGGATGGCAAAGTGAACAAAGGTATATTTGATATACAGATTATTGATGTGTACTTTACTAGTGTTCATAGCAACCCCTGGGTATTTGATACCGGTTCAGTTGCTAAAATTAGTAACTCGAAATGGGAGTTGCAGAATGAACATAGACTAGTTAAAGGTGAAGTGACGATGTGTGTTGGAAGTGGTTCCAAGATTGATATGATCATCATCGAACACTCCTTATACTTTCGGGGTTAGTGTAAGACCTAAATAAATGTTATTTGGCATTTGCGTTAAGCATGAATATGATTTGATCATATTTGTTGCAATACGGTTATTCATTTAAAGTCATAGAATAATTGTTATTCTGTTTACATGAATAAAACCTTCGATGGTCATACACCCAATGAAAATAGTTTGTTGGATCTCGATCGTAGTGATACACATATTCATAATATTAAAGCCAAAAGATGCAAGGTTAATAATGATAGTGCAACTTATTTGTGGCACCGCCGTTTAGGTCATAATGGTGTAAAGCGCATGAAGAAACTCCATAGTGATGGACTTTTGGAATCACTTGATTATGAATCACTTGGTGCTTGCGAACCATGCCTCATGGACAAGATGACTAAAACTCCGTTCTCCGGAAGAATGGAGCGAGCAATTGACTTGTTGGAAATCATACATACTGATGTATGCAGACCAATGAGTGTTGAGGCTCGCAGTGGGTATTATTATTTTCTGACCTTCACAGATGATTTGAGCAGATATGGATATATCTACTTGATGAAACACAAATATGAAACATTTGAAAAGTTCAAAGAAATTTTAGAGTGAAGTAGAGAATCATCGTAACAAGAAAATAAAAGTTTCCACGATCTGATCACGGAGGCGAATATTTGAAGTTACGAGTTTGGCCTTCATTTAAAACAATGTGGAATAGTTTCACAACGCACGCCACCCGGAACACCATAGCGTAATGGTCTGTCTGAACATCGTAATCGTACTTTATTAGATATGGTGCGGTCTATGATGTCTCTTACCGATTTACCACTATCGTTTTGGGTTATGCATCAGAGACAGCTGCATTCACGCTAAATAGGGCAACATCTAAATCCGTTGAAACGACGCCTTATGAACTGTGGTTTGGCAAGAAACCAAAGTTGTCGTTTCTTAAAGTTTGGGGTTGCGATGCTTATGTGAAAAAGTTTCAACCTGATAAGCTCGAACCCAAGTCGGAGAAATGTGTCTTCATAGGATACCCAAAGGAGACTGTTGGGTACACCTTCTATCACAGATCCGAAGGCAAGATATTCGCTGCTATGAATGCATCCTTTCTAGAGAAGGAGTTTCTCTCGAAAGAAGTGAGTGGGAGGAAAGTAGAACTTGATGAGGTAATTGTACCTTCTCCCGAATTGGAAGGTAGTACATCACAGAAACTAGTTCCAGTGATTCCTACACCAATTAGTGAGGAAGCTAATGATGATGATCATGAAACTTCAGATCAAGTTTCTGCTGAACTCCCTAGATCAACCAGAGTTCGTTCCGCACCAGAGTGGTACGGCAACCCGGTTCTGGAAGTCATGTTACTGGACCATGATGAACCTACGAACTATGAGGAAGCGATGATGAGCCCAGATTCCGCAAAATGGCTTGAGGCCATGAAATCTGAGATGGGATCCATGTATGCGAACAAAGTGTGGACTTTGGTTGACTTGCCCGATGATCGGCAAGCCATCGAAAATAAATGGATCTTCAAGAGGAAGACTGACGCTGACGGTAATGTTACTGTTAACAAAGCTCGACTTGTTGCGAAAGGTTTTCGACAAGTTCAAGGAGTTGACTACGATGAGACTTTCTCACCCGTAGTGATGCTTAAGTCTATCCGAATCATGTTAGCAATTGCCGCATTTTATGAAATCTGGAAAATGGATAACAAAACTGCATTCTTTAATGGATTTATTAAAGAAGAATTGTATATGATGCAACCAGAAGGTTTTGTCAATCCTAAAGGTGCTAACAAAATGTGCAAGCTCCAGCGATCCATCTATGGACTGGTGCAAGCATCTCGGAGTTGGAATATACGCTTTGATAAGTTGATCAAAGCATATAGATTTATACAGACTTGCGGTGAAACCTGTATTTACAAGAAAGTGAGTGGGAGCACTACAACCTTCTGATAAGTATATGTGAATGACATATTGTTGATCGGAAATGATGTAGAATTTTCTGGAAAGCATAAAGGAATGTTTGAAAGGAGTTTTTCAAAGAAAGACCTTGGTGAAGCTGCTTACATATTGGGCATCAAGATCTATAGAGATAGATCAAGACGCTTGATAAGACTTTCGATGAGTACATACCTTGATAAGATTTTGAAGTAGTTAAAAATGGATCAGTCAAAGAAGGAGTTCTTTCCTGACTTGTAAGGTGTGAAGTTGAGTAAGACTCAAAGCCAGACCACGGCAGAAAAATATAGAGAGAATGAAAGTCATTCCCTATGCCTCAGCCATAGGTTCTATAAAGTATGCCATGCTGTGTACCAAACGTGTTGTGTACCTTGCCATGAGTTTGACAGGGAGGTACAATAGTGATCCAGGAGTAGATCACTGTATAGCGGTCAAAATTATCCTTAGTAACTGGATGACTAAGGAAATGTTTCTCGATTATGGAGGTGATAAAGAGTTCGTTGTAAAGGGTTACGCCGATGCAAGCTTTGACACTAAATCCAAGTGACTCTAAGTATCAATCTGGATGCGTATTGAAAGTGGGAGAAATTAGCTAGAGTAGCTCCATGTGGAGCATTGTAGACATAGAAATTTGCGAAATACATACGGATCTGAATGTGACAGACCCGTGGACTAAACTTCTCTCACAAGCAAAACATGATCACACCTTATTACTCTTGGGTATTAATCACATAGCGATGTGAACTAGATTATTGACTCTAGTAAACCCTTTGGGTGTTGGTCACATGGCGATGTGAACTATGGGTGTTATTCACATAACGATGTGAACTATCGGTATTAAATCACATGGCGATGTGAGCTAGATTATTGACTCTAGTGCAAGTGGGAGACTGAAGGAAATATGCCCTAGAGGCAATAATAAAGTTGTTATTTGTATTTCCTTATATCATGATAAATGTTTATTATTCATGCTAGAATTGTATTAACCGGAAACTTAGTACATGTGTGAATGCATAGACAAAATAGAGTGTCCCTAGTATGCCTCTACTAGACTAGCACATTGATCAAAGATGGTTATGTTTCCTAACCATAGACATGAGTTGTCATTTGATCAACGGGATCACATCATTAGGAGAATGATGTGATAGACAAGACCCATCTGTTAGCTTAGCACTATGATCGTTTAGTTTTACTGCTATTGCTTTCTTCATGACTTTTAGATTTTCCTATGACTATGAGATTATGCAACTCCCGAATACCAGAGGAGCACCTTGTGTGCTATCAAACATCACAACGTAACTGGATGATTATAAAGATGCTCTACAGGTGTCTCCGAAGGTGTTCGTGGTGTTGGCATGGATCAAGAATAGGATTTATCACTACGAGTGTCGGAGAGGTATCTCTGGGCCCTCTCAATAATGCACATCATAATAAGCCTTGCAAGCAAATGACTAATGAGTTAGTCACGAGATGATGTATTACGGAACGAGTAAAGAGACTTTCCGGTAACGAGATTGAACTAGGTATTGAGATACCGACGATCGAATCTCGGGCAAGTAACATACCGATGACAAAGGGAACAACGTATATTGTTATGCGGTTTGACCGATAAAGATCTTCGTAAAATATGTAGGAGCCAATATGGGCATCCAGGTTCCGCTATTGGTTATTGACCAGAGAAGTGTCTCGGTCATGTCTACATAGTTCTCGAACCCGTAGGGTCCGCACGCTTAACGTTTCGTTGACGATATAGTATTGAATGAGTTATGTATGTTGGTGACCGAATGTTGTTCGTAGTCCCAGATGAGATCACGGACATGACGAGGAGCTCCGGAATGGTCTGGAGGTAAAAATTGATATATAGGATGATATGGTTAGGCCAAGGGGTCAAGCCCACATGGCATTAAGTCGGTGCAAAAGGTGTTTTGCGGAGGCCATGGGGCCAAACACTAGAGACCCTGGCGTCTGGCCCTGGGCCAAACGTCGAGGCCCATGGTGTCTGGGCAAGACGCCAAGGATTGTGGCGTTTGGTCCTGGAATCCGAGTGGGACTCTTGACTTTCGGGCAAAACCAACTTTGTGGAGGCTTTTGCTCGAAGTTTCGACCCCAGGGCTCAACATATAAATAGAGGGGTGGGGCTAGCACCTGGAACACATCAAGATACACCAAGCCATGTGCCGGCTACCCCGACCCTTAGTTATCCTCCGTCTAGTTTATGTAGTGCTTGGCGAAGCCCTGTAGAGATTGTTCTTCATCAACAACCATCACCACGCCGTCGTGCTGCCGGAACTCATCTACTACTTCGTCCGTCTTGCTGGATCAAGAAGGCGAGGACATCATCGAGCTGAACGTGTGTTGAACGCGGAGGTGCCGTACATTCGGTACTAGATCGTGATGGATCGTGAAGGTGCACGACTACATCAACCGCGTTGATAAACGCTTCCAATTTCGGTCTACGAGGGTACGTAGACACACTCTCCCCTCTCGTTGCTATGCATCTAGTAGATAGATCTTGCGTGATCGTAGGATTTTTTTTTGAAATACTACGTTCCCCAACAGTAGTAGGGACAGAAGTAATTTTTTACTTCCGCGTCCTATGCGGTAGTACCGCTTCGAGTAAGCGGTAGTACCGTGTCGGGTTTTAGCATCGACCGTAACTCTGCGGAAGTAGCCGTGAACGTAATTTTTTTAGTCCGCAATCTTCCCCGTCCAGTCTGACCCTGCTTGAGGTAGTACCGTAAGGACGTGTGCTACTTCTCGAGCTTGTGTTGTATTCCCTCGAAGAGGAAAGGGTGATGCAGCACAATAGCGTAGGTATTTCCCTCAATTTTTGAGAACTAAGGTATCAATCCAGTAGGATACCACGCACGAGTCCCTCGCACCTACACAAACAAATAAGAACTTCCCAGGCAACACGATAAGGGGTTGTCAATCCCTTTACGGTCACTTACGAAAGTGAGATATGATAGAGATGATAGTTTGATATTTTTGGTATTTTTGGATATATAAGAACATAAAGTAAAAACGGAAAAGTAAAGTAGATTGTAGATTGATATGTTGAGAATAGACCCCGGGGCCATAGGTTTCTCTAGTGGCTTCTCTCATGATAGCATAATTCTATGGTGGGTGACGAATTATTGTCGAGCAATCGATAGAAAAGCGAATAATTATGAGACTATCTAGGCATGATCATTATATATAGGCATCACGTCCGAGACAAGTAGACCGAAACGATTCTGCATCTACTACTATTACTCCACACATCGACCGCTATCCAGCATACATCTAGAGTATTAAGTTCATAAGAACAGAGTAACGCCTTAAGCAAGATGACATGATGCAGAGGGATAAACTCAAACAACATGATATAAACCCCATCTTTTTATCCTCGATGGCAACAATACAATATGTGCCTTGCTGCCCCTACTGTCACTGGGAAAGGACACCACAAGATTGAACCCAAAGCCAAGCACTTCTCCCATTGCAAGAACTATAGATCTAGTAGGCCAAACCAAACCACTAATTCGAAGAGACTTGCAAGGATATTATAATCATACATAAAAGAGTTAAGAAAAGAACCAAATATTTCTGATAGATAATCTTGATCATAAACCCACAATTCATCGGATCTCGACAAACACACCGCAAAAAGAGATTACATCGAATAGATCTCCTTGAAGACCGAGGAGAACTTGGTATTGAGATTCAAAGAGAGAGAAGAAGCCATCTAGGTACTAACTATGGACCCGAAGGTCTGTGGTACACTACTTATAACTCATGGTGAGGCGATGATGATGATGTAGAAGCACTCCATGGTAGATCCCCCCTCCGGCGAAGCTCCGGAACAGGCCCCAAGATGGGATCTCACGGGTACACAAGGTTGCGGCGGTGGAACTAGGGTTTTCTCCCCTCCTCTGATGGTTTCGGGGTATGTAGGTATATATAGGAGGAAGGAGGGCACCGGGGGCCAGATGTGGAACCCACGAGGCAGGGGGGAGCACCCTGTAGGGGGGGGCTCCCCCCACCCTCGTGGACGCCACATCAGCCCTATTCCCCGTGTGTATTTTGCTCCAAAAATATCGCTCCCGAAGTTTCATTCCGTTTGGACTCCGTTTGATATTATTTTTCTGTAAAACCCTGAAACAGGCAAAAAAACAGCAATCTGGACTGGGCCTTTGGGTTAATAGGTTAGTCCCAAAAATAATATAAAAGTGTATAACAAAGCCCATTAAACATCCAAAACATCATAAATAATAGCATGGAACAATCAAAAATTATAGATACGTTGGTGACATATCGAGCATCCCCATGCTTAATTCATGCTCGTCCTCGAGTAGGTAAATGATAAAAATAGAATTTTTGATGTGGAATGCTAACCAACATAATTTTCAGTGTATTTCTTTTTATTGTGGCATGAATGTTCATATCTGAAATATTCAAGTCAAAAGTCTATATTGACATAAGAAATAATAATACTTCAAGCATACGAACAAAGCAATCATGTCTTCTCAAAATACTATGGCTAAAGCAAGTTATCCCTACAAAATCATATAGTCTGGCTATGCTCCCTCTTCATCACACAAAATATTCATATCATGCACAACCCCGCTTTCAGCCAAGCACTTGTTTTCATACTCTATTCTTTCAAACCTTTCAACTTCCACGCAATACATGAGCGTGAGCCATGGATATATCACTATGTGGAATAGAGTGGTGGTTGTGGAGAAGACAAAAAGGAGGGAGATAGTCTCACATCGACTAGGCGTATCAACGGGCTATGGAGATGCCCATCAATAGATGTCAATGTGAGTGAGTAGGGATTGCCATGCAACGGATGCACTAGAGCTAAATATGTATGAAAGCTCAACAAAAGAAATTAAGTGAGTGTGCATCCAACTTGCTTGCTCACGAAGACCTAGGGCATTTGAGGAAGCCCATTGTTGGAATATACAAGGCAAGTTCTATAATGAAAATTCCCACTAGTATATGAAAGTGACTAAACATGAGACTCTCTATCATGAAGAACATGGTGCTACTTTGAAGCACAAGTGTGGAAAAAGATAGTCGCAATTGTCCCTTGCTTTTTTCTTTCTTTTTTTCCTTTTTTTGGAAGGGCCTTTTCTTTTGTTTGGCCTTTCCTCGCATGGGACAATGCTCTAATAATGATGATCATCACACTTATATTGAATTACAACTAGATATTACAACTCGATACTAGAACAAAGTATGACTCTATATGAATGCCTCCGGCGGTGTATCGGGATGTGCAATGAATCAAGAGTGACATATATGAAAAATTATGCATGGTGGCTTTGCCACAAATACGATGTCAACTACATGATCATGCATGGCAATATGACAATATGAAGCGTGTCATATGAACGGAATGGTGGAAAGTTGCATGGCAATATGTCTCGGAATGGCTATGGAAATGCCATGATAGGTAGGTATGGTGGTTGTTTTGAGGAAGATATATGGTGGCTGTTTTGAGGAAGGTATATAGTGGGTGTATGGTACCGGCGAAAGTTGCGCGGTACAAGAGAGGCTAGCAAAGGGTGAGAGTGCATATAATCCATGGACTCAACATTAGTCATAAGAACTCATATACTTATTGCAAAAACTTACGAGTCATCAAAACAAAGAAATCAACGCATGCTCCTAGGGGGAAGGATCGTAGGAGTTAACCATCGTGCGCCCCCGACCTCCACACAAAGGATGACACTCTACAAATACCTCATGCTCTAACTTCGTCACATAGCGGTTCACCATACGTGCATGCTACGGGAATCACTAACTTTAACACAAGTATTTCTCAAATTCATAATAACTCCACTAGCATGACTCTAATATCACTATCCTCATATCTCAAAACAATTATCAAGCATCCAACTTCTCATCATATTCAATGCACTTTATATGAAAGTTTTTACTACATTCATCTTGGATGCCTATCATGTGAAGGCTAGTTTTATAGATAAAGCACATTACCATGCTGTTCTAATAGACTCTCAAAAAGATATAAGTGAAGCATGAGAGATCAACAAATTCTTCAAAATAAAATCACCACCGTGCTCTAAAAGATATAAGTGAAGCACTAGAGCAAAAACTATTCAACTCAAAAGATATAAGTGAATCACATAGAGTGTTCTAACAATTCCTAGGCCATATTTATCTCTCTCAAAAAGGTGTGTCCAGCAAGGATGATTGTGGAAAACTAACAAGAAAATACTCAAATAATACATGACGCTCCAAGTAAAACACATATCATGTGGTGAATAAAAATATAGTCCCGAGTATAGTTACCGATAGATGAAGACGAAAGAGGGGATGCCTTCCCGGGGCATCCCCAAGCTTAGGCTTTTGGTTGTCCTTGAATTTTACCTTGGGGTGCCTTGGGCATCCCCAAGCTTAGGCTCTTGCCACTCTTTGTTTCGTAGTCCATCAAATCAATACTCAAAACTTGAAAACTTCACAACACAAAACTTAGACAAAAATCTCGTGAGCTCCGTTAGTATAAGAAAACAAACCACCACTCAAAGGTACTGTAATGAACTCATTTTTTGTTTATATTGGTGTTAAACCTACTGTATTCCAACTTCTCTATGATTCATACTCCCCAATACTACTCATAGATTCATCAAAATAAGCAAACAACACACGAAAAACAAAATCTGTCAAAAACAGAACAATATGTAGTAATCTGTAACTTCCGCATACTTCTGTTACTCCAAAAAATTGAAATAAATTGGTAAACATGAGGAATTTGTCTATTAATCATATGCAAAAAGAATCAACTATATAGTACGCTCCAGTAAAATCTAGTGACTATTCTAGCGAGCGCTAATGATTCTGTTTTTCACAGCAAGATCATATAAACTTCACACAAGTCTTCCCAAAGGTTCTACTTGGCACAAACACTAATTAAAACACAAAACCACATCTAAACAGAAGTTAGATGCAATATTTATTCCTAAACAGAAGCAAAAACAAAAAATATAAAATTGGATTGCCTCCCAACAAGCGCTATCGTTTAAAACCCATAGCTAGGCACGATACAAGGATAGATCTACGTATTGCCATCTTTGGAAGGCAATCCATAAGTGGCTCTCATAATAGATTCATATGGTAATTTGATTTTCTTTCTAGGAAAGTGTTCCATGCCTTTCCTTAATGGAAATTGGAATCTAATATGTCCTTCCTTCATATCAATAATTGCACCAATCGTTCTAAGGAAAGGTCTACCAAGAATAATATGACATGAAGGATTGCAACCTATATCAAGAACAATGAAATCTACGGGCACATAATTCCTATTGGCCACAATAATAACATCATTAATCCTTCCCATAGGTTTCTTAATGGTAGAATCCACAAGATGCAAATTTAAAGAACAATCATCAAGCTCATGGAAACCTAACAAATCACACAAAGTTTTTGGGATAGTGGAGACACTTGCACCCAAATCACACAAAGCAAAGCATTCATGATATTTAATTTTAATTTTAATAGTAGGTTCCCACTCATCATAAAGCTTTCTAGGGATAGTAACTTCTAATTCAAGTTTTTCTTCATAATATTGCATCAAAGCATCAACTATGTGTTTGGTAAAAGCTTTATTTTGACTATAAGCATGCGGAGAGTTAGTACGGATTGCAACAAGGAAATACAATGAACCAAAGAGCAATTGTCATAATTGAATCCCTTGAAATCCAATGTAGTGGGTTCATCACTATGCAAAGTTTTAATCTCTTCACTCCCACTTTTAACAATTTTAGCTTCAAGATCTAAAAACTCTGAATCATTGGAACACCTTTTAATTAAAGTAGACTCATCTCCAATCCCATCTTTATCAAGATTCATACTAGAAAACAAGGATCTAATTGGAGACATGGCAATAACTTTCAGATCTTCATCTTTATTTTCATGATAACTAGAAGAACATGCTTTTATATAACTCTCTTTGTTAGCACGCATCCTAGCGGTTTTTTCTTTGCATTCATCAATGGAAATCCTCATGGCTTTGAGAGACTCATTGATATCATGCTTAGGTGAAATAGATCTAAGTTTCAAAGAATCAACATCAAGAGTAATTCTATCCACACTTCTAGCCAATTCATCAATCTTAAGCAATTTTTCTTCAAGCAAAGCATTGAAATTCTTTTGCGAATTCATAAACTCCTTAACATTAGTTTCAAATTCAGAAGGCATCTTTCCATAAGAGTTATTGTAGGAATTACCATAATTATTAGAGGAATTACTAGGAAAAGGCCTAGGATTAAAATTTCCTCTATAAGCATTGTTACCAAAATTATTTCTACCAACAAAATTCACATCCAAAGATTCATTATTATTTTCAATCAACGTGGATAAAGGCATATCATTAGGATCAGAAGAAGCACTCTTAGCAGCAAATAATTTCATAAGTTCATCCATCTTTCCACTCAAAACACTAATCTCTTCAATAGCATGTCCTTTTTTACTAGTAGATCTTTCGGTGTGCCATTGAGAATAATTAACCATAATGTTATCTAGGAGTTTGGTAGCTTCTCCTAAGGTAGTTTCCATGAAAGTGCCTCCTGCGGCCGAATCTAAAAGATTTCTACAAGCAAAATTCAAGCGAGCATAAAAGTTTTGAATAACCATCCATAAGTTCAAACCATGTGTAGGGCAATTACGTATCATTAATTTCATTCTCTCCCAAGCTTGTGCAACATGCTCATGATCTAGTTGCTTAAAATTCATAATATCATTTCTAAGAGAGATGATCTTAGCAGGAGGGAAATACTTCGAGATAAAAGCATCTTTGCACTTATTCCATGAATCAATAATATTTCTAGGCAAAGAGGAAAACCAAGTTTTAGCACGATCTCTAAGTGAAAATGGAAATAACTTCAATTTAACAATATCATTATCCATATCCCTCTTCTTTTGCATATCACACAAATCAACAAAGTTGTTTAGATGGGTAGCGACATCTTCACTAGGAAGGCCGGAAAATTGATCTTTCATGACAAGATTCAAGAGAGCAGCATTGATCTCACAAGATTCAGCATCGGTAATAGGAGCAATTGGAGTGCTAATAAAATCATTATTGTTGGTATTGGAGAAGTCACACAATTTAGTATTGTTCTAAGCCATAGTGACAAGCAAACAATCCAACACACAAGCAAACAAGAAGCAAGCAAACGATAAACACACGGCAAAAAGAAGGGCAAATAAAATGACAAGGGTGAAGTGGGGGAGAGGAAAACAGGAGACGAATAAATGTAATGCGAATGATAAGGGTTTGTGATAGGTATTTGGTATATGACTTTTGCGTAAGCCTCCCCGGCAACGGCGCCAGAAATTCTTCTTGCTACTTCTCGAGCTTGCGTTGTATTCCCTCGAAGAGGAAAGGGTGATGCAGCATAGTAGCGTAAGTATTTCCCACAGTTTTTGAGAACCAAGGTATCAATCCAGTAGGAGACCACGCGCGAGTCCCTCGCACCTGCACAAACAAATAAGAACTTCGCAGCCAACGCGATAAGGGGTTGTCAATCCCTTTACGGTCACTTACGAAAGTGAGATCTGATAAAGATGATAGTTTGATATTTTTGGTATTTTGGATATAAAAACATAAAGTAAAACGGAAAAGTAAAGTAGATTGTAGATTGATATGTTGAGAATAGACCCGGGGGACATAGGTTTCTCTAGTGGCTTCTCTCATGATAGCATCATTCTACGGTGGGTGAGTGAATTACTGTCGAGCAATTGATAGAAAAGCGAATAATTATGAGACTATCTAGGCATGATCATTATATATAGGCATCACGTCCAAGACAAGTAGACCGAAACGATTCTGCATCTACTACTATTACTCCACACATCGACCGCTATCCAGCATGCATCTAGAGTATTAAGTTCATAAGAACAGAGTAACGCCTTAAGCAAGATGACATGATGCAGAGGGATAAACTCAAACAACATGATATAAACCCCATCTTTTTATCCTCGATGGCAACAATACAATACGTGCCTTGCTGCCCCTACTGTCACTGGGAAAGGACACCACAAGATTGAACCCAAAGCCAAGCACTTCTCACATTGCAAGAACTATAGATCTAGTAGGCCAAACCAAACCAATAATTTGAAGAGACTTGCAAGGATATTATAATCATACATAAAAGAGTTTAGAAAAGAACCAAATATTTCTGATAGATAATCTTGATCATAAACCCACAATTCATTGGATCTCGACAAACACATCGCAAAAAGAGATTACATCGAATAGATCTCCTCGAAGACCGAGGAGAACTTGGTATTGAGATTCAAAGAGAGAGAAGAAGCAATCTAGGTACTAACTATGGACCTAAAGGTCTGTGGTAAACTACTCACAACTCATGGTGAGGCGATTGTGATGTTGTAGAAGTACTCCGTGGTATCTCCCCCCTCCGGCGGAGCTCCGAAACATGCCCTAAGATGGGATCTCACGGGTACAGAAGGTTGCGGCGATGGAACTAGGGTTTTCTCCCCTCCTTTGATGGTTTCGGGGTACGTAGGTATATATAGGAGGAAGGAGGGCACCGGGGCCCAGACATGGGACCCACGAGGCAGGGGGCGCGCCCTGTAGGGGGAGGGGCGCCCCACCCTCGTGGACGCCATGTCATCCCTATTCTGTGGTTCTCAAGTCTCCCGTGCATATTTTGCTCCAAAAATATCTCTCCCAAAGATTCATTCCGTTTGGACTCCGTTTGATATTCCTTTTCTGTAAAACCCTGAAATAGGCAAAAAAACAGCAATCTGGACTGGGCCTTTGGGTTAATAGGTTAGTCCCAAAAATAATATAAAAGTGTATAACAAAGCCCATTAAACATCCAAAACATCATAAATAATAGCATGGAACAATAAAAAATTACAGATACATTGGAGACGTATGAACGTGCGGTAGTACCGCTCCGGTAGTACTACCGCCCATTGCTTTACGCAACAGGGGCTAGATCTGGCTCATGTCGCGCCAGCGGTAGTACCGCACCTGGAGCGGTAGTACCGCAGGGCCGTGCGGTAGTACCGCAACTTAAGTGCGGTAGTACCGCGCGTTGTGGGCAGAGTTGGTGGATAATGGTTGGATTTGTCCTTCCACTATATAAAGGGAGTCTTCTTCCTCAAGAAGACTCACCTCTTCCTCCCCAAGATCCATTGTTGCTCAAAGCTCCATTTCCGCCCCATCTCTCTCCCTAGCCAATCAAACTTGTAGATTTCCTAGAGATTGCTTGAGAAGGCATCGATCTACACTTCCACCATGAGAAATTTGATTCTCCCCCACTAATCCCTTGTGGATCTTGTTACTCTTGGGTGTTTGAGCACCCTAGACGGTTGAGCTCACCACGAAGCCATAGTCCATTGTGGTGAAGCTTCGTGGTATCGTTGGGAGCCTCCAATTCGGTTGTGGAGATTGCCCCAACCTTGTTTGTAAAGGTTCGGTCGCCGCCTTCAAGGGCACCACTAGTGGAATCACGACACCTTGCATTGTGTGAGGGCGTGAGGAGAATACGGTGGCCCTAGTGGCTTCTTGGGGAGCATTGTGCCTCCACACCGCTCCAACGGAGACGTACTTCCTCTCAAAGGGAAGGAACTTCGGTAACACATCCTCGTCCTCACCGGCTCCACTTGTGGTTATTTCTTACCTTTACTTGTGCAAGCTTTCTTTGCATATCCTAGCTTGCTTGCTTGTGTGCTTGCTATTGTTGCATCATACAGGTTGTCCATCTAGTTGCATATCTAGACAACTTACTTTGTTGCTAAGTTTTAATTTGGTTAAGAAAAGCTAAAAATTGTTAGTTGCCTATTCACCCCCCCCCCCCTCTAGTCAACCATATCGATCCTTTCAATTGGTATCAAAGCCCCGTCTCTTTTTAAGGACTTTACCGTCCAAAGAGTATGGGTGACAACGTAGTCGAGACGGAGGGACACTGTGGTGGAACTCCGCCCTTGCCTACGTCCGATGGGGGAACCGTGGTCTCTCGTGAGGAGTTCAACGTGGCTATGGATACATTGAAAGACTCACTAGCGACCGAGGTCAAAGGCATGTTCAAGGAATTACTTGAGGGACTCAAATTATCCACCACACCATTGGAAGTGGCTCGTCCCACTACCAACGTGTCGGATGTTATTCCCGACAAGGGAGAAGCTAGTAGTGAGCAAGTCCCGGTTACTAAGAATGGGAGTGGGATTTTTGGCCACTCCGCTCCTCCTACCCATTATGGAGGACCCGTTCCTACTTCGCATTTAAATTCGGTTGGTCCTCCTCCTAAGTTTGTGAAAAGAAATCTGATTTCGCTACTTGGATGTTTTGCTTTAGACGTCATTTAAATCATTGTTCTACTAATCTTTGGAGAATCATTGAGCAAGGTTTCTACCCACATGATCCCTACAACTTAACTCCGAGAGAAGCTGCGGATCATCAATTCAACGAGTCCGTTCTTTGCATACTTCAAGATGCTATCCCTCCCGAAGACATTGCACATCTTCGACCCTTCACCGTGGCCAAGGAAGCATGGGAGCATGTTGGCTCCAAGTACAAGGGAAGCGCAAGCATTCAACGCTCAAACTATGAAGTTGTTCAAGATGAAGCCGATGAGTTTGCCATGATCGAAGATGAAGATCCCCGTGAACTTTATCAGAGATTAACCACTCTTGCGGTTTCACTTCGAGATCATGGGAGGAAGGACACGGATGTCAATTGGATCAAGCGCAAGTTTCTCAAGGCCATGATGCCTTATCACAAGGCCATGTCCTCCGTCATTCGCCAAAGACCGGACTTCCACACTTTGTCATCAAGTGAAGTGTTGGATGAGTTCATTGCCATAAGGATCTTGGACAAGACCTCCGACAATGCGGTATTACGAGCTCAACGATCAAATAAGCCTAGCCTTGCCTTGAAGACCAAGGTTTGTGTGGAAGAAGAGGATGAAGAGGATGAAGATGATAGTTGCCCTGAAGACACCAAATATGCCTATCATGAGCACATGGCTCTTGCATCGCAGCAATTTTGGGGCAACAAGAAGAACTCAAGGCCAAATTTCAACAAGAACAATTCAAGTGGCAACAAGGGAAAACAACGAGTGAGGACGTGCTACAACTGTGGGAATGTGAGCCACTTTGTTGTAGATTGCCCATACGAGAAAAGAGAAGACAATGGAGGCAAGCTTATCCGAAAGGACAAAGCCAAGTCTTATCCCAACAAGAACAACCTCAACAAGAAGACCCCTCCCAAAGGGTTGATGGCCCAAGAAGAATATTTTGAGGATGATGGCGATGATGAAGAGGATGAGATGGTCACTATGGCCACCATTGCCATTGCAACTACTCCACGATCATCTCTCTTTGACTCACCAAATGAGAACATCACCGCCAAGTGCCTCATGGCTAAGGCCACCAACAAGGTAACCCCCAACATCAATTCAACTATCACCTCTAATCCTTCATTGACGGATTGTATTGATGAGAGTGAGGGGGCAGAGGAGGAAGAAAATGAATTTGAGTTGTTTATGAGTAAACTCAAGGGCAAACCCAAGAAGAACTTCGTTGCTCTCTTGGAACAACTTGGTGAGGCCAATGACATGATCGAGGCTCACGAGGAGACCATTTCTAAAATGGAGGGTCATAGTCGATACTATGCTGATGAGATATCGGATCTCTCTAATGCTCTTGAGGAAGAGTGTGGTCTTCGTTTGGCTCTTGAAGAGTCACACAACGATGATCATGCTGAATTAAGGAAAGATCTTGATCATGCTTTAGTTGTCTCTCGTGTGCTCAATTCCGAGAAGGCAAAGCTTGTGGTTGATCATGCTAGACTCAAGGAGGAGCTTGTTACGCTTGACAAGGCTCACAAGGTCTTTAAAGGTGTACATACTAGCCTCAAGGAGTCTCATGATCAACTTCCAGTTTTGCTAACCAAGGAGAAAGCTATCTTTCCTCGCATGGTTTTAATTGATAATGCAAATGTTACTAACCCATGTTGCGAGCATGTGCATCTTGTTGAAGAGAATGCCAAGTTGAAGAAGCAACTTGAGAAAGGCCTTGTGTCATGTATACAAGGTGAGAAGAACCTCAACGATCTTTTGAGCAATCAAAAGGAAGTTGTGGCAAAGGAAGGAATTGGGTTTGCTCCCAAGCCCAAGAAGAAGAAGAACGACAAGACCAGGCAACCTCCTCCTCTCAAGCAAACCTTTGTGAAAGAGGGAGAGGGTGCTCCTAAGAATAAGGACAATGTGAAGAGTGGTGGAGTCAAGAAAAACCCCGCCATGCCATCAAACATAGCCGGCGACTTTAATCCTTCATATGTTCTATGCCGTGCTAGTGATGGACATGTTTTTGCTAAATTTGTTGGTTCTTCTTATGAGTACATTGAATGGTATATTTGGGTTCCTATGACCCTTGTTACTAACCTCAAAGGACCCATTACCAAATGGGTACCTAAATCCAAGCATTGATCTCTTGTAGGAGTTTGCTTCCAGTGGAGGATCATGGTTGCTCGATAGTGGAGCCACAAATCATATGACCGGAAGCAAAGACTTGGTGGTGGATGTGCATCAAGATTCATCTATGGCCACCAATGTTGAATGGGGTGATGCTTCATCTTCTAAGGTATTGGGGCTTGACAAGATTGTTGTTTCTCATGATCGCACGATCGAGAAAGTCATGCTTGTTGAGTCCCTTGCATACAACTTACTT
Source organism: Secale cereale (assembly GCA_902687465.1). NCBI lineage: Eukaryota > Viridiplantae > Streptophyta > Magnoliopsida > Poales > Poaceae > Secale > Secale cereale. The sequence continues at coordinate 796,898,375 of LR738710.1, read as the reverse complement.
TCTGTTCGTCAACTTGCACTCATGGGCTTTGCCACATTATTTGATATTGATACCGTGGCCCTCTTGTGGAGCAAGACTCTTAAAGTAGCTTATGTTGGGCATGTCGAAAACGGTCTCTATGTGGTTAACTTCTCGGAGCAACCCACTAAGACCGCGACTTGCTTAATGTCTAAAGTTGATGTGGATGGCTTTGGCATCGCCGGTTAGCCCATCTCAATATGAGATCTTTGCAAAGTCTTCTCAAGGGGGACCATATCAGTGGACTAACAAATGTTAGCTTTATCTCCGCAAAGGCTTGAACAAGACTCCGTATGAGATTCTTACCGGTAACAAGCCCAATCTCAAGTACTTCCGGGTGTTCGGGTGTAGGTGTTTCATCCTCAAGAAAGGTGCTCGTTTGTCTAAATTTGAATCTAGAGCTCATGAGGGCATATTTGTTGGTTATGCTACAAACTCTCATGCTTACCGTGTCCTCAACAAGTCCAATGGACTCATTGAGGAGACGTGTAACGTAGAGTTTGATGAGAATAACGGCTCTCAAGTGGATCAAAGTGGTACTTGTGATGTAGGTGATGAAATTCCTCCTCAGGCCATAAGAAGAATGCGTGTTGGTTATATCCTACCCATTGAGGAACCCCTTGTGGCCGAAGGAGAAGTACAATGTTCCACTCAAGTGGAACCATCATCAACCCAAGACCCACACGCTTTCGAAGAACAAAGTGAAGGCCCTCAACCGGACGAACAAGGCCAAGTGCAAGATCAACCACAAGATGGTGGTGAGCCACCAAATGATGCACAAGGCCAAGTTCCCTCTTCTGAGCATGATCAAGATCAATAAGAAGCTCAAGATCAAGATCAAGCTCTTGATGACGCTCAAGACAATCAACTCAAAGCTCCTCAATTATCACTTGAAGAGCAATTGGAGCGTCGTGCTGCTAAAGTTGCTTCCAGGCTCGCTTCTAGAGAGCATCACAAGGAGAATATTCTTGGAAGCATCACAAAGGGGGTAAGCACTCGTAGACAATTAGCAAACTATTGTGCTCATCAAGCTTTTGTCTCTTGTGTTGAACCTCAAAAGGTCTATGAGGAGCTCTAAGACCCCGATTGGCTCAATGCCATGCATGAAGAACTCCATAACTTCGAGTGCAACAAAGTGTGGCGTCTGGTGCCAAGGCCAAAGGAGAACCATAATGTCATTGGGACCAAGTGGATCTTTAAGAACATGCAAGATGCTCACGGCGTTGTCATTCGCAACAAGGCTCGTTTGGTGGCTCAAGGCTACTCCCAAGTCGAGGGTATCGACTATGGTGAAACCTTTGCCCCCGTTGCTCGCCTTGAATCTATCTGCTTGTTGCTTGCCTATGCTTCTCATCATAACTTTAAATTGCAACAAATGGATGTGAAAAGTGCGTTTCTTAATTGTCCTATTAATGAGTTAGTGTATGTCAAACAACCCCGGGGTTTGAGGACCCTAAGTTCCCCAGTCACGTGTATCAACTCGATAAGGCACTCTATGGCCTTAAACAAGCCCCACCTGCGTGGTATGAGCATCTTACCGAGTTGTTGCAAGATCATGGGTTTGAAATTGGGAAAATCGACCCCACTCTTTTTACTAAGAAGGTCAAAGGGGAGTTGTTTGTCTGCCAACTATATGTTGATGATATTATCTTTGGTTCACCTAACAAAGCTTTCAATGATGAGTTTGCGGCACTCATGACCATACATTTTGAGATGTCCATGATGGGAGAGTTGAAGTACTTCCTTGGATTTGAGATTAAGCAAAGAAGAGAAGGAATCTTCATCAAACAAGCCAAATACACTCAAGACATGGTCAAGAGGTTTAATCTAAGTGATGTCAAGCCGGCTACTACATCAATGCCCACCAAGTGCCAACTTGACATTGATCCCAATGGTAAAGCGGTGGATCAAAAGGTATATTGTTCTATGATCGGATATTATGTTGAGTGTGGGAATCTGTGCACGGTTTCAAGCCTCACCTGAGGAAAGTCACTTTGTGGCAGTCAAGCAAATCTTTCGATATTTGGCTCATACCCCAAACTTTTGCTTATGGTACCCAAGAGGAGCAAACTTCAACCTTGTAGGTTTCTCTCATTCGGATTGGGCGGGAGACAAGGTCGATAGGAAGTCCACTTCCGGAGGGTGCCAATTCCTTGGTTGCTCTTTGGTAAGTTGGTCTTCCAAGAAGCAAAGTTGTGTGTCTCTCTCGTCTACCGAAGCAGAGTATGTGGCAGCTGGCAGTTGTTGTGCACAACTTCTATGGATGAGGCAAACTTTAAAGGATTACGGTGTCACTTGTGACAAAGTGCCTCTTTGGTGTGACAATGAAAGTGCCATCAAGATTTCTCTCAACCCGGTGCAACACTTCAAAACGAAGCATATTGAGATTTGGTATCACTTCATTCGGGATCATATTCGGTGAGGAGAAATAGAGATCCATTATGTCAACACTCATGATAACCTTGCACACATCTTCACGAAGCCATTGGATGAAGCAAGATTTCGCGAGTTAATGCATGAGCTAAATATCATAGATTTGAGCAATGTGGATTGAAACCTTGCACACACTCCTCCCACTCAACTTGATTATCTTGCCTAGGTATAGGCATGGACATAGGGGGAGTATTGTTCTCTCAATGAACTCTTCGTCCCCCCATTATGCATAAATCGATCAAGTCTTTATTGTTTGCCATTTTAGATGGTACAAGTGCTTCAATACGAGTGTTTTTCATGGGCCCAAGGATAATTCTTCGCAATGCCATACCAAGTAAATCAAACATAGGTGGCTCCGGCCACCGACCTCTTTCAAAGAGGGGTGTCTCGTGTGTTGTTCTAGTGGTCTGTTGTCCTTCTTTCCTGTTGCCTTGTTTGTGTGTTCTTGTCAGTAGTTGCCTTGCTTAAGCCTTCCTTGTCGAAACTTGCACTTTCTTGGGGGAGCGGTACTACCGTGGTCAGTCACGGTACTACCGCAAGAGAGCCTACCGGTACTACCGCAACCAGCACGAAAATAATATTTTACTGCCGCTGGAGAGCGGTACTACCGCCCTGCGAGCGGTACTTCCGCACGGGCGGTACTACCGCAATGATACGCAGTACTACCGCGTCGTTTTGAACGGGTGGGGGTTATAAGCGGGCAGGGGGAGTTCTAACTCCCCCATACCCATTCAACTCGTTTTACCCACGTCTTCTCTCTCTCTCTCAAGAACGGCGCCGGAGGACCTCGCCGGATCTCCGTTTCTGGCCACTCTCCTCACATTCCGACCGGTGGGATCATTCCCCACCTCGCCCTCTTGCCATGGAACAAGGTTTCTCCCCAAAATCCCTTCTTCTTTTGCCCTTTTGTGGTCTCTAGGTTTTGGGGAGATGCATGTTGTTCTTGTGTTCTTGTAGACCTTATCCATGGAAGATTAGGGTGTAGGAGAGTAGTTGTGCAGTAGAAATGCTAGTCAGTATGTTGCTACAAAGGAGTTGTGATCAACCGTAGTACCGCTCGTTTGTCTTACGCGTTCATAGATCGGATCCGCATTTGGATCTGACCCGAGCGGTACTACCGCAGGTTGCCCGTGGTACTACCGCTCTGACGCGTCACGGTACTACCGCTTCCCTGACGCGGTACTACCGCGCTAGACGCGGAAGTAAACTTTTAGTACCGCTCCTGATGCGGTACTACCGTACCACCCCGGCGCGGTACTACCGCCCCCGGAGCGGCACTAAAATTTTACTTCCGCATCTTCGAGCAGTACTACTGTTCACTCCACACCTTCTTCGCAGCCCATACTTATTATCATTTTTACATGTTTCTTGTGCTTTGTTGTGGCTTTTGCATTGATTCTCTCTGTTTCTCTTTCGTGTTCTTGTGTTTGTGTCATAGGTGGTGGCTCCGGTTCCAATGTCTGTCGCTCCAATCCCAGCCGTGACACAGGGTCAAAGCGTCTGCACACCCAAGATGATGTTCTTGAGATCTCCAATGTCCCCCAACGTAGAACCAAGTCCACTGCCACCAAGAACAAGGACCCAACAATGGGCATGGACGAGATTCCATCACAAGAGTTCATCGCTAGGAGGAAGATCAATCCCTATGTAAATCCCCGGGCTCAGTTCCATGGAGATGATTTGTTCTGGACCAAGCAGTAGTATCTTATCTTCACTGAAGTGTTCAAGAGCAAAAACAACTTATATGTGGATGCACACTGGATTGACATGAATCACATGAGGAAGGAGGAGCACCAGGCCTATTTTGCTGAGGATCTAGATCTTGTGGAGTAGTTTGACATTGAGCATATCGTGTCTTTTCATATGGACTTTGACCCAAAGATTGTGGCCCAGTTCTTTGCGTCGGTTCACTTCCATCCTAAGGAGGAACACAACATGACTTGGATGACCAATGGACAGAAGATGACTGCTACTTGGAAGGATTTCATGGATCTGCTTCAGGTTGCTGATGAGGGGCTCCACACTCCTGTTGGAGTTCGCCCTCATGCCAATCAAGAGTCTGCCAACAAGGACTGGCTGCTGCCCTATTGAAAGGACCGATATGGTTGACTAGGGGGGTGAATAGGAAACTAACAATTTTTAGCTTTTCTTAAGCAATTTAAACTTAGCAACAAAGTAAGTTTTCTAGATATGCAACTAGGTGGACAACTTATAGGAAGCAACAATAACAACCACACAAGCAAGCAAGCTAAGGTATACAAAGAAAGCTTGCACAAGTAAAGGAAAGAAATAACCACAAGTGGAGCCGGTGAAGACGAGGATGTGTTACCGAAGTTCCTTCCTTTGAGAGGAAGTACGTCTCCGTTGGAGCGGGTGTGGAGGCACAATGCTCCCCAAGAAGCCACTAGGGCCACCGTATTCTCCTCACGCCCTCACACAATGCAAGGTGCCGTGATTCCACTAGTGGTGCCCTTGAAGGCAGCGACCGAACCTTTACAAACAAGGTTGGGGCAATCTCCACAACTGTATTGGAGGCTCCCAACGACACCACGAAGCTTCACCACAATGGAATATGGCTCCGAGGTGACCTCAACCGTCTAGGGTGCTCAAACACCCAAGAGTAACAAGATCCGCAAGGGATTAGTGAGGGGGAATCAAATATCTCTTGGTGGAAGTGTAGATCGATGCCTTCTCAAGCAATCCCGAGGAAATCAACAAGTTTGATTGGCTAGGGAGAGAGATCGGGCGGAAATGGAGCTTTGAGCAACAATGAAGCTTGGGGAGGAAGAGGTGAGTCTTCTTGGGGAAGAAGACTCCCTATATATAGTGGGAAGGCAAATCCAACCGTTATCCCATAAATCTGCTCACAGAGCTCGGTACTACCGCACATAAGTTGCGGTACTACCGCACGGTCCAGAGGTACTATCGCTCGGGGTGCGGTACTACCGCTGGCGCGGTACAAGCCAGTATTAGCCCTGTTGCGTTAAAACACCGGACGGTAGTACTGCCAGAGCGGTACTACCGCACGTCCTTGCGGTACTACCGCAAGACAGGGTCAGACTGGCCGAGGAGAAGCGCGGACTAAATAAAATACATCCGCAGCTACATCCGCAGAGTTACGGTCGTTGCAAAAACCCGACACGGTACTACCGCTTGCACGAAGCGGTACTACCGCGTAGGATGCGGAAGTAAAAAATTACTTCCGTGCCTACTACCGTACGAGTTACGACGCTGGGCCGGTCACACGGTACTACCGTGTCCATGGTACGGTACTACCGCAGCCCTGAAGCGGTACTACCGTGGGGCCGTGCGGTACTACCGCATACTTTGAGCGGTACTATCGCATGCCAAGCAGTGGTAGTAGTAGGATGCCACTGTTTTTGTACCGACAAGGAAAACAGCCGGATCTCCAGAGAAGCAAAGGAAAGGTGGTGCGAATGAATAGACGTGTATGTGTTGATTCCACCCAAACCTTTTCGAAGCGGACCCCCTTTTAATAGTACGGCTTTCCTATGACTCAATTCCACTGAAAAGAAACAAAAGGAAACACCGTTTTCCATAGTTTCCGAGGGACACTTAATCGTCTTGTGCCTAGGTGAGATATATCTGAAAATCTCAGTGCACATGATTAGTCCGCAAAAGCATTGTCATCAATCACCAAAACTACTTAGGGAGAAATATGCCCTTACAATCTCCCCCTTTTTGATGGATTGATGACAATACGGGATTTGCATAAAGATAAATAAGAATAGTAAGCAAACCCAGCAAAGTTATAGAATATAGGTAAGCTCCCCCTAGATGTGTGCATACATAAGAAGGTGCTTTTCGACTGCACAACACACATACTAGGATCAATGCTCCCCCTATATTCTACTAGTAAGCATGCACGTGCAATGCACGCATAACCATGAGAAGAAAAAAATCTCATATATAAACATATTTTTCACATGTACTCCCTCCGTTCCATAATGTAGTGCCTATAGATTTTTACAAAAGTCAAACATTACAAAATGCACATCATTGGATACATCGTGAGTTATATTTTCAGAATGTACATGTTTGGTATTGTAGATGTAGACAGTTTTCTCTATACAGTTGGTCAAAGTTGGCAAAGTTTGACTATCACAAAAATCTATAGGAACTACATTGTGGAACGGAGGGAGTAATACATAGTACGTGGATTTTGCAAAGAGGAAGTTAAGTACTTCCAGGGCATGGAGAGGATGGATTCTGGCATGTAGTACTGTTTGTTGACATGGTGAAGAATTATACTCCCTTTGTAAAGAAATATAAAAATGTTGTAAACGCTCTTATAATTCTTTACGTGGGGAGTATTTGTTATCAGACTGCAAAAGACTTGTCCACCTACATTCAACAGGGCGGCCTAGAACCAAACATACATACTGCTAGTTGTTGCTATTCATAGAGATTTTTCGCGGCTTCTAGTGAAGAATGAAGTCAGTAAACCGGTGGAAATAAAAATAATAGGAGAGTGGTGATTTTGACATAGAGCGTTTCTTTCATACTAAGCTCCGGCACAAAGTGCGGTTAGGAAATTCATCTCATCCATATTTGGTTAGCTTTGCAGACATGTAATTCATCTCATTCTTATTTGGTTAGCTTTGCCGACATGTAGCCAATTCATGCACAAATGATGGTGACAACAAACATAGGAAACAATAAATAAATAAATAAAAACATATGTCCATATCACATATCATTTGAAAATTGCATTATCTAATTGAAGCTTAATTTGATAAATGTCACTCAAATTCTGGTGATTCCGAGAAACGCCAGTGCAATTTCCAAACTTTGAAAAATGTCATTTGCAGTGGCATTTTTCAAAGTTCGCAAAAATTGCAATGGCGTTTTTCAAAGTTTGGAATTGCGGTGCCGTTTTGTAATGCCCAGGATGGTCTTCGGGCGTCACACGTTTCTCGGAATCGCCAGAATTTGAGTGACATTTATCCAACTAAATCTAACCATAACAAATATCATTTGAAAATTGTACTATTTGATTGAACTACAGAAACTGCGAGTAGTAGGATACTAATGGATTTCTAAAATCGACACGACACTCCTTTACAATTATGATGCTCCGTAGGCATAAACAACTTTTACTTTTATTTCACCTTTCATATCCCTCGCATGAATGATGAACCTGCATATATTGCCTTTAAGAGAGATGCTTGAAAATTAAGAAAACGGGAAATCTTGAATATTGTTGTCGACACCATGACTCGTTGGTGAAGATGTACCATGGCCAATCCAGTTATGGTATGAATCCATAGTCAACACTTTTTCCTACTATCCTAAGCCTGAAGCAGACAAAATGAGGGGTCCATAGTCAACACCTCTACATCAGTTTTGCACAAGACTAACCGGAGCTTGTGCGTGATTCTATTTGATTGCTAAAGTAGTAGAGCAAATAAAATGAATACAACATGAGAAAAAATATATACCCAAGCTTGCACTTATTTACTGTATATCGAGGTGCTAGACATTACACTAAAAATTGTCCAACAAAATACAATAGAAATGTTGCTCAAAATAAACAGTATGTCATGATGGATTGATGGCATAGAAGAATGTCACACAAAACTATAGTAAGCCCTGTAGTTCAGTTTCTATGATTCTCTAATACTGAAAGCAATAACCGAATATCACTGTATAGTTCTTTCATAGTAATAAAATGGCGGGCTCGCTTCAGCATCCAATCTAAATGCACGCGTCTCACTTAGAATTGCTACATGATCAAGTAATTATGCATGTGTCCTTAGGAATTGAATTCGCAAGATGTAGAGCCACCTACTTGTCAACATCTTCAAATGTGACATAAAAATACAGAATAGAATCTTCATGAAACAAAGCTGCAGACAATACCGAAACAAGAAAAGGATGGAGTTTCTAACAGACTCATCCATTCTTCACCATAGGTGGAGTTTTCTCAGTTTTTTTATAATAATTGTTAGATGCTGAAAGGATTAAGCCATCCTAGTGTTAAGGCCTCTAGGGCATTTAAATTTGGTCTCGGTTAAGAAGATTAGTCCAAAATGATGCACAATCAGTATTCCCCATCATATTTCAAGTACTATTGAATTAGTTGACACTAAAAATTACTATAGCACAGTATGGATTGGATTCTCTTTTCATTTTGAAGTTAAAGTGTTATCAGCATATATGCAAAGGAAGTTCACACAGATGAAAAAAAAAGTTAAATTTTGTTTGCGAATTTGCTATGTACTAAAGTACATGCAGTGCACCTACTGAGTCTGAATCAAACTAAGAGTCCATAGTTAATTAGCACCACCACCACTTTATTACGGAAAAAAGTACCACCCAGTGGATATGCCTGCTCTGCTCATTCTATTTGAGCACATCATCTTACCACCCACTCCAAACACACCGAAATAGACTCTGAATTAAACTAATGTTGATAAGAGTCAAGACAGCCTTGCCGCGGAGGAGTGCGGCCTGTATCGTGAGTTGCGCAGCGCGGCAGGCGGGTGATCTATGCCACAGCGGAGTTGGACTCGACGGCCTGCAAATGCAGAGGAGGAGGCTAGCATACACAGATGGATCCGCGCCTAGTTGGTTAGTCTTCTGCAACTAAAAGATGAACTGGATTGTTAGAAATTATGTGAAAATGCACACGCAGCAAATCCTAACAAAAATTGCAAGGCTGTTGAAAGTGCACAAGATCCAGTATCACACATCAGTTCAACATGAGAAGTAAATACACAGAGTTTAACCGAGGGGCATTAGAATAACTACAGACACAAAATTCAGTTTCAGAATTGCAACATACGAACTTAACAGGAATTCCAGTGGTACCACTTAGAATTCAGTTTACGGCACACAGGTATCAAATAAAAACGCGCAAGACTTGAAATTGCCTTTGTCAGAACAGCAAGCAAGGAATTTACCTGTGAGTCTGCGAAGAAGATGCGGCAGGCCGGCAGGGTCATCTTGTGGTGTTGCTCCCGACATCAAGCAGCTACAGCCGTGCGCCGCACGATAGTTTGAATGGCGGGGCAACTGACGAGTAGCACGAGGGAGACAGACTAACAGAGCCGGTTCGGGCACCGTATGCCACAGGAGAGCCGGGCGGGCGGGGGCCGAGGCTAGTGGCGAACGGGCCGGCGGGTGAGGCGAGGCAAGCGGCAAGAGCCACTTGAACAAATTGTTTGACAAATTACTATAATGACTAATCGACATATACAAAAGCAATTCAGATGAACTGGACAGAAGACTCTGTTCTGTATGTTTTTGTGAGTAGAAAGGTAACAAACAATGAAAGAAAATGCAATTCTAAGTTATTCTCACTATTTTTGTTAGGATGATTTTTATGCACAATGCTAACAGGCTACGGAACATACAACTATTAGCTGAAAGAATTTTCTTCTTTCTTCCCTTCACTCCCAAGAGATTAGTGGATGAACAAAAGATTGACAGTGAGTCCCCCATCTGACACTCTAAGCTCAAGAGGCACAAATTCTTCAGTAAAATGCCATAGGCACAAATCGAGAAGCGCGTGCTCACCAGATGGTTGACCAGGATGGCCTTGACACCCTTCCCCATGAGGAACTTGATGGACAACACGGAGGGGTGGCTGCGATTGTTGTCGGTGATGTTCCGGCTGTCGTCCAGCAGAACATTCAGATCAGCACGAAGAAACACCTTCCCCCCCTGAGGTCCTTGTCACCCAGGGTGCCCACGCTCCTCCTGGTCGCCATTTCCTGCTCAATCTCCCTTCTCCTGCACCAAATCCGATGCCGTAAACATCAGAATAACCCTCACGGAACCAGATTCAGACGACCGTATATTTACCAGGCAAGAGATAAATCGGGTCAATGCTAATTGAACACCACATTTCTACCATTGCAAAGTGAGTTCACGAATCCTTGTGAAGATTTTGTGGGTGTTCTCTACAACACTAAATTCAAAATCTGCAAAAATAGAAAGGATTTTTTTAAGCTGCAGGTGTGTAACTGAAGAACCTCATCTTATGACGGAGGGAGCACTTATCTGGTGCTTAAGTTGAAGCCGTGTCCTCGACAGGCGGCTTCTCTTCCTGAGCCATGGTTTCATGCCGCAATTGGCGGAACGCGACGAAGACGCTAGGAAGGGGAGCATTATCACCACGGCCTCGATGTGCTCCCTTGGGCTTGTGACGCCCATTGTGGTGGAGTGGAGATCGTGAAGCCGCCGACGTCGCAGGGGAAGCGGAGACGCGTAGAGAGGAGTATCTGGGAGACTGGGAGGCTGCGGCTGCGGCTGGCAAGGCTTCAGGTAGGGACTGCGAGGCAGGGGGGATAATAGAGGAGGTGCAACGGAACCTGCTGCCACGCGGAGGAACGCTGACAGCTGCTCGAACGCCGGTCGGTTGGATCTACAGCCGCACGGCTGATGTCCATCGCGTGGAACTTCTCCCGGAGCTGGGCTGCCTCTGCGTGATAGTGCTCGGAGAGGGGAGGCCCTGTGGCTTGATGCATGTCGGGGCGGCTGACTCTGGCCTCCTCCTCTACCGCCAAGGCCGCCGTATTTGTTGTGCCCACCGCCGCCGCCACCGTAGTCGTTGCCGCCCTGTTGACAGCCTCGGCCGCGTCCGCCATCACGAACCCTTTTGTAGCCACGAGCGCGGCCTTCTCCATCACGGTCGCCGCCTTGTTAGGCCCGTCCTCCGCCACGACCGCCGTCGTCGGCGCCCCTTGGTACCCGCGCCCTCTTCCACCGCTGCTATCACCTCCTCCTTGGCGGCGCAAGGTTGCTGCGGATACATTCTTTCTGATATGAGCCTAAAGAAAAAACAAACAGGGAGCCACGATTCGGTGGAATCGATCCGGAAATTACGGAGTCACGGGCGAGGATCGGGACGCGGAGGACAAAAATCGGCAGACCGCGGTGCGTCTACTCGGCAGAACATTTGATATGGGACGTTGATTTGGATGGCAGACTATCGGCGCAATACTGACAGTAGGATGTGTTTAAGTTGATTTAATGAGAGGGTTCTGGTTATTCCGTGTACAGTTTGTTGTGTGGAGTTAGGAGAATTTATGTTTGCTCTTTTAATAGTAGTATAGATATAGACAAACAATATACTCCTTGCAACAAAGAATAAGATTCTACGCATGGATGTAAGGAGGATAATGTGAGCACATATTAAGGGTAAGTGAAGCAACCGCTCACAACCTAGTAGATAGCATAGACATAATAACGAGATAAAGAGTACAGTCCATATGTCTCACACCATATGAAGGTCTCAAACACGACACAAACCAACGAAAGTAGATAGGGTTCGACCAACGAAACGCAAATAAACACAGCACGACACAAGACGCAACACAAAGACGCAAATCCTACACTCTCTCCCCCTTTAGCATCGAGACACCACAAAGGGAAATAGGACACCTAAGACATAGGTGGTAGCTCAGGCAGAAGAAATCAGTCGTCACGTGCTCCGTCAGACTCCTGCTGCTCCTCCTCGAAAGCAGACCACTGGAAGCCCTGTTTAGAAATCCACTCAGCCTCTGGAGTGATGATCTCCTCTGACCCACTAGGCGCATCCTCATCAAAGATCCTCCTATCTTCTTGTCACGCTGGCGAGATTGCTTGTGAGTCACATGAGCCTTGTACTGCCCCTTTGCCTGCATACAAAATAGAGTCTTCTTTCGTGAGAGTCGCGGTTTTGCTTCCGCAAAAGGCAAGGTTGTGCTTTTGCGAGAGTCACGGTCGTGCCTCTTTCGGAAATGAAAGAAAAAACGCATTTTCTATTTTTTTTTCTTTCGCAAAAGTCACGGTTTTGCTTCCGCGAGAGGCATGGTTGTGCTTTCGCGAGCGTCACGACCGTGCCTCTTTCGGAAAGGGAAAAAACCAATGCGCCCGGTTCAGTTTTTTTTGTCGGGTTTTTTTCGTCCGGTTTTTTTGTGAAGAAAAAGTTCATCAAAACCTATCAACATGGGATCTAGTTTTGAAGATCTCGACGCGAGGAATTCAACAGTGAAAACGGTTCGAGATTTGGACGCACGGTGTAAGAGATAAAATGTTAGATAAAACGTTTTGAATAAACGAATCTACGAAAAAAAGGGAAAACGCTCAGGTTGCGACAAATGTCGCATATGCAGCGCGCCACTTGTCGAAACATGGGGTTTGGCGTGATCTTTGCAACGAGTACTCCTCAATTAATGATTTCGTATAAACATGTTGAATAGTCCGAAAAATATTGATTCAAGATTCTAGAAAAAACTAGGTGACTCGGATCTGCTTTTTTTTTTTGAGACATAGGTCCCGGATCTGCTGGACTTGCTGTAACGTCTGGGGCCGGAAATGGGCTGGAGCCCAGAGGTAATCCTCCTCAAGTGGGCCGCACTGCTGACCAGTCCATTTTTCGCTAAAAATAATACTCCAGTCCATTCCCCCAACTCGGATTCTGCCTTTCCTGCCGCGCTATGGCCGGAACCACCGCCACCGCTCCGATGGACATCGACGCCGCCGCCGTGCGGCCCGCCTCCAAGGGAAAGGCGACCCTCTCCGCTGCCGCCGCCGTCAAATCTTCGCCATGGGTCGAGAAGTACCGCCCCCAGTCCCTCGCCGACGTTGCCGCCCACCGCGACATCGTGGACACCAGTGAGTGCCCCTCTCCCGTTGGTTCCGACCTTCACTACCTCTACGACTTTTACCACATTATAGTTAAATATGTTGTATGTATTTGGTGGATTAGTCATGTAGTATGGCTTCGCTAGTGATTTGATAAGTCTGGTGGTTTCATATGGTTAGATTTTGAACTTCTCTAATATAGCAGTGTGCTGCTTGAGATTTATTTGATGCTTTAGACACTATCACAATGGCACACTGCTAATGTGACCTGTGATTTGGGGGTGAAGAGTGGTTTTCCCCAGTGATTACGTGTGTATCTGTTGTCGGATTGGGTATTTTCGCCCCAAAATCAATCTCTCTGTAAGCTGTCGCAGATTTTGAGATTTGTTAAGCTGTAACATTTTATTATTACCTAGTACTAGGTTGGCCAAAAAAAAAGGCCCTGTAATGCATGATTCTGTTTCCGCACTTTGAATCTGTGAGGTCATCTAATAAGCTTACGTCATTTTATTTATTGTACTAGTTGATAGGCTTACAGATGAGAACAGGCTTCCACATTTGTTGCTCTACGGTCCACCTGGCACTGGGAAAACATCAACGATACTCGCTGTTGCAAGGAAGATATATGGCTCGCAATATGGGAACATGATTCTGGAGCTCAATGCATCAGATGAACGTGGAATTGGCGTTGTAAGGCAGCAGATACAGGACTTTGCTAGTGCACACAGCCTCTCTTTTGGGTATACACTAAGTGCTATACTTCGTTGCGAAAAATTGTTAATATTCTTGCCTTCTTTTTGTTGCTCGTATGGTTGAATGAACTGTTGAAGAATCAAGATCTATTGCATCATTAAGCAATTATAGTATTGTTCTTCACTTCTTCACAATGCTGTTAATTTCTGTAGAGCAAAGCCTGCTGTTAAGTTGGTCCTCTTGGATGAAGCCGATGCCATGACCAAGGATGCACAATTTGCATTGCGGAGAGGTCTTTCTATTGTTTGGTCCTTTATTTTTATACCCAGATGATATTTTTTTTTCATTAAATCTATTTACATTGATCCGACTTCCAGTCATTGAGAAGTATACAAGGAGCACAAGGTTTGCACTGATATGCAACCATGTGAACAAAATAATTCCAGCACTACAATCAAGGTGCACTAGGTTTAGATTTGCTCCACTTGATGGCACTCATGTTAGTGAGCGTGTTCAACATGTAATAAAATCTGAAGGGTAAGAACTTACCTTTTTCTTGTAAGATTATGTTAGGAATCTGGACCTTTTGTCAGGTTCCTCAGTTTTATATCCTTAACTTCCTTCAGTACTCTGTTGGGACTTTAGAAGTCAGTAATTTTTATTTTTATTTTCCTATATATTTGAGTATGACAACACTAGGTTTATGCTTGTTCTTGCAGACTTGATGTCGATAAGGGTGGCTTGACAGCCCTCGTGCGGTTAAGTAATGGTGACATGAGGAAGGCTTTGAATATATTGCAGGTTATGTCTGAATAATCTCAAGTTTTTTTATATTCCAAAGCTGCAGTATTGTTATCCATTGTTTTGTTCCATGAGCTGATTTACCTTCGGTTTGATATTGAGATGCATTGCCTTTTGTATGCAGTCAACACACATGGCATCCCCGCAAATAACAGAAGAAGCTGTCTACCTTTGCACGGGAAACCCCATGCCTAAAGATATTGAGCAGATAGCGAGTTGGTTACTTAACGAACCATTTTCAACCAGCTTCAAATGTACTCCTAATTACCATTACCATCTTTCACAATTCATGATCTAAATGTGTGCTTAATGTGCAATCTGTGTCCTTATCTTTTCAGATATATCTGATACGAAGATGAGAAAAGGTCTGGCCTTGATTGATATCATACGAGAGGTCACTATGTAAGTGCCCTCTCTCCCTTTCGGTCCTTTTAAGCTTCCTTATTCTCCAAATCCTACCAAGGTCCCTTTTAATTATTTCAATTTTTTTTTGCAGGTTTGTGTTCAAAATTAATATGCCATCCAATGTACGAGTAAAGTTGATTAATGATCTGGCAGATATCGAGTATGTGGTGTTTATACTTTTAAAGTTCAATTTTAATCAAAGTTGTCATCGATTAGATATATTTTGCTGATGATTCTGCTCACATCGCGACACCTAACTGTAATAGTGACACTGTGTGCTCACTTCTCACAAGTTAAATTACCTTACTTGTTCTGATGATATGATTTATGCTTATTGTGTTACTCTGGTAGTCATTTTAGTTCACACAAGAAGTACTTACCATAGCTCAGTAACTTTAATGGTATGGCCAGGCTGGCTTGGTGAGTATAGTCATTCCTTTAGGCTGTAGACTTTAGTCAACTAAGCATAATTTGTATTTGGTTAACTTGGCATGTGTGTTCTCTACACGCCCAACATTTTGATTTCCAGAAAGTGAAAAGTGTGGTAGTTTCAACGAAGCAATTACACATAGGAAACCTTTGCCTATCTGGAATATTTGGGGTTTTGTGCTGTACTGGATCCCTTATATGATCTTGAATGATCCTCGGAAATATTCATCAGGAATGAGCTGTGATTTTGTCCCCCCTTTTGGCTTGTTGAATTGTTCTATTCCTAAAATACTGGGACCAAAAGTCGGGTAATTCTTTTGGCAGTGCCTCTTCAAACAGTCAGCAACGTTATTGACATAATTTTTGTGCAGGTATCGGCTAACCTTCGCCTGCAACGACAAACTGCAGCTTGGGGCACTGATCTCGACTTTCACGACTGCTCGGACGGCCATGGTTGCTGCTGCCGCCTAATTTGAACACCTACTCTGATCCGGAAATGATGGGGCAGTTTATTTATCTTCTGTGTCCTTAGCTTAAAGCACGTCGAGGAGAATTTTTTATGCTAGAGCTGTGTCTCTGCTTGGGATCTTTGGTAGGGTTTTAGAACCCAACTGTAACTGATTGCTATCAGGTTTAGGTTATGTACATGATGGAACATATTATACTGTAGGGAGTTATTCACAACTCAACTAATCACTGTTCTGTTATGACAATGAAAAAGCATTTTGACATATACTCGCTCCGTTCTATATTAGTCGTCGCTGATTTAGTACTACAAATTTATACTAAATCAGCGACGACTAATATGGAACGGAGGAAGTATTAGTGTCGCAAAAGCGAGAAAACACAATCATTCGGAATGGAAACAAGGTGACACCAACAAGGAACCCGCGTCTCCCTACCGAAAATGGTGAGTCCTGTAGTATCTATCCCCATTAAGATATCCGTATTTTAGAAGTCATTCCAAAAGGGGGAAAAGAAACAGAAAGGAATAATTGTTAGCTGGCCAGAAATGGCTCTGTTGCTGTGTTGCCGTTAGCAGAAAAGAAACGAAAAACATCAGGCAATGTTACCTGAGCAATACACGCATAGCCTCTCATTTACAATTTTCAAGTTTCATATCCAACAGTTGCATATGAGTTACTCCCTCCGTCCCATAATGTAAGACGTTTTTTGACACTACACTAGTGTTAAAAAACGTTTTACTCCCTCCCTTCCAAAATATAAGTCTTTCTAGATATTTTAACAAGTGACTACATACGGAGCAAAATAAGTGAATCTACACTCTATAATATGTCTACATACGTCCTTATGTTGTAGTCCATTTAAAATGTCTAAAGATTTATATTTAGGAACGGAGGGAGTACATTATAGGACGGAGGAAGTATTTCTTTAGGAACATGAACATTTCTAAAAAAAAAATCTCCATTATTAATCTTTTTTGACATTAGTTTAGATCTATTAATTAGGAATATTATTTATTTTTATATCAACATTGTGTTCGCTTAACGGCCGGAAAGAGTTCAAAGGAGAAGAGTTAAGATACTGAAAGAAAAGGAAGAGTTAACAGAACCTCTCAAAAGTAAAAGAGTTAGGAGCCAGGTTAAAAAAAGGAGTTAGGAGACTCAGATAAAAGGAATATATCGTCCATCGAAAGAAGGGCAATCTCAAAGCAGCAAAGCACCGCCAGGCGTAGCAGGACCACGGCTTTATTCAGTCCAAGAATTTATCATGTCAACAAGCAGCGAATACTGTCTTTTTGAATCCAACCAGGCTAGCAACAGCAAGAAGCACAGACCGGAAGATATTACAGAAAAAACTACAAGTCCCACAGGGCATCGCCCTTCACACGGCAAATAACAGCACATTTACACCCTCCTTGGTTGCCTGCTGCATCTACAGTTCACGGCGCGATGCCGCTTCTACTCGACGCCCTCGGCGGATCTCTGGATGAGCACGGCAGCCATGGTGATGGCGGCGGCGTAGATGGCATTGGGCACCTTGTGCACTACCTTGCCGACGCCGGGGACGCCCTCGGTTGCCCTCTTGGTTGCCAGCGCCAGCGCAGGGGCGGCGACCAGCGTGATGATCAGCTTCAGGCTGATCGCGCAGAGTGACTCGGCGGTCAGCTTCCGGATGAACTCCGCGAACTCCTCGCGGTCCAGGAGACCGTTCATGTCGATGTCAAACTCCTGCGTGTTCGAGAGATATTCATCAAAGTTGTAACTTGTTTGTCTATAAAAACCAAAGCTGTAGCATTGCACATTTTGTCAGACAGAAAAGAAAGATACTTGGAGCACAAATCAGGTATCAAGGTGACTAGTTAAGTTCACAGTTATGAACAATACTAACTACAAATACACTCTATATGACAGCATCATAGACTAGAGCACATAAAACAATGCAAAATTCCGCGGGCAAGAAAATGGTAGTCAGAGCTATCTGGGTGATAAGTTCAGACTTGTGAACAATCTATACTAACTTTAGCATAAAGGGCACATCATAGATAGCAGAGTGCACATGATAGTTAATCAATCTTCTATAAAGAGTATGCTTGACATGTTCAGGGAACGAAAAGCAGAAACCAGGATTACTTTGCTTCAATTAGAATGCACAGGTGAAGAACACCATATCCAGTTGACCAAACAAATCACAAAAACTGGGTAAGGGGAAGGGGAGATTGTGATTACAAGCATGAGTTCCTTGAGCCTCTCCTTGGATGGAGGGTCGTAGTGCGGCCCCGGCAAGTACTTGTTGATGTCACTGCCGACAAAGAAAAACAAGAACCAGTCAGGAACATATCTACCAAGAATTCACAGGAACATCTAACAGGCTTGGGTCGGCTGTTGTACTTGTAGACGCAGAGGACGGCGATGTAGACCTCCTCGAACTTGAGGGCCTCCTTCTCGCGCTTCGGGGCGTCCTCGGTGAGCCGGTCGAACACCTTGTCGGTGATCTTCCGCACCTGCCTCTCCTTCCAGTGCCGCCCTGCACCAATTCGATTCGTGCTTCAGCACCGAGAAGAAGGGGCGGACGGATCGAATGGATGGGGTAGCGGTGGGTACCTTGGAGCTTCTCTTGCAGAGACGCCCAGGCCTGCCCCATGGCGTCGGGCGTCGGGTGTCGGCGCCTCGGCGGAGGCTGGAGAGATGACGGGTGGGGGGCTCGGAAAAGGGGGGAGAAGAGAACAGAAGAAGTATCTCAGTTCTCCGGGTGGTGTGTGATTCTGGTTTTGTTTTGGCTAATCTAATCTCGTGGGTGGCTTTCTGCCAATAAATCGCCCTCACACCTTTCGTGGCTACGCTACATGCACACAGAAGTGTTACGCAGCATATCCTCCAGGCTCACCAATATAAGTATTTCCCATTCTTTCGGTTTTAATTCAAAACATGTAGACGACTGAGTATTATGTGCATATTTCAAGTTCTGTGCAATGCTTTAAGTTCCTGTGTATTATGTGCATATTCTTGTGGCATGAAATAAAAATAAAGAACCCCACTTGTGGCAGATTTTAAGTTACCGTGCAATGTTTCTCATTCTTGTGGTATACCGGTTAGCTCATCATTGTTGTTGTCTTATAGTAGGTAATTACCCGCAAAAAGAAAGTTTTAATAAGAATTTGGAGATACCTACTTTATATTCAATACCTTATTCTTGTACTTATTTTTGGCATTTATCAACTTATATTTTGAACATAAAGGGATGACACTTATATGTGCCGGCGCAAAGAATTCTCCCTCCCCTCTATGCACACTACAAGTGGTGCTCTAACCAAACTTTAACTTTCACACAACATGTAAAAGATTCTTACAAAAGGGAATAGAGTGGCTATTAGTATCACACACTCCCAAAAAGCAATGTTGGGCCAACCCTTCATCTCACTTCCCATTTTTGGAAGAGATACACGTTCTAGGCGTGGAGACATGAGAGGAAGTGGAGGTGGTGTCACTAGCGACCATGAGATCCACTACGGTTACTATCTAATTGGTGCCCATGAGATCCATGGTGACCTCCCTCTCGCGCGGCACCTGAGATCCAAGGCTGCCACCCTTGTCGTCGTCGTGTGAGTGGAGGTGGAGGCATGGAGGAGACAAGAGAGACTAAGGTAGTGGTGTGCGAAAGTTGCAGAGCTGGTGAAGCGAGCACATGAAAAACGAGTACTTCGAAACAAGGTAACATAAGCAGGCCATATCGGTATTTTTGAGTGGAGAAGTAACACGTACATGATCACCTGGCAAGAAACTTTCTCTCTTGCAAATATATAAGTAGAAACAAGTGGACAACACTTCATAGAAGTAAAGCGGATAAAAAGTCCAGTGTCCCTTAGAACACAAGCCACTTGCATGGGGCAAATTTATTCTATACCTTTTTAAAAGTCAAATGTGCTCCTAGACGACTGATCAGCTGTGCAAACAATGTGATATGGATACATTCAAACATTTCAGTTCATCCACCGTTAGTAATAAAACCTATCGAACCAATTCTTTGGAATGGATTGGGCCCACAAGATACGCCCCACTTTTTTAATTAGAATGAAGGGGATGGTATCTTAAATGAGCTTATCGTAATACAAATTGGTTGTGATTTTCCTTGTCTTTCCCTTCTTAGTTGCTTTGACAAGATGATAACCAATAATATTTTCCCTCTCTTCTTTAGCCTTGTAATTTGGATTTGAATCCTCTTTAGCAGCTTTCCAGTTAGTAGGTATGGCTATAGAATAAGAGAAGCAATGAAACTTTATGCGACATTATTTTTCTATCACTTCAACTCATCCTATTCTTATGAAAAAGACAACTTGAATAATTGGAGAAAACCGGAGTAGAATGATGTTAAGAAATGAAGTTGACAGTGCCCATCGCGTGAAGCTTCTTTGGAATCCTTGTATAATTTATTAAATGGTTAAAAAATACATTGCATTTTTTTATTAATTGATGATCCTCGTAATCAATGTATAATGGCTTCAGTGGTTGTGGTTGTGGATTGTGACTATGTGGATCCACACAAACAAGAATTATGTTGCAGGATAGTCTAAGTGTAGTATGCTACAATTGTTAGCAAAGCACACTGTCTAAGCTGCTGTCACAATCATATGAACCTTCATACTTTGTATTGTCATATCATGTAGACATAAATAGTTGACCACATGAGTTACATTTCTCTCAAAATGCACACATCTCACCTCGCATGTCATCTAAGCATCCACATCATCAAGTATTTTTACTTCTTTCATGTTATTTTTTTGACGGAAATATTTTCAAATTCATTTTTTTCCTTTCATATTTTATTTTTCTTGCACATGCAAGACATGCACATCATCAATTTATTTTTAGAAACAAATCATTCTTCCAAGGCCAGAAGGTCACGATGCAATGTAACGTGCAACCAACCTCCATTTACGGCTAAGCCTATTTCTATTCATATATGACAAGAATGTGAAAGAGCTCTATACTCATATATTTTACTTATAGTATTGCTAAATTTATTACTATAAATCCCTGCATTAAGATGCAATGTATATATTAACTAGTTACTCCTTCCGTTTCTTTTTTACTCTGCATATAAGATTTGTCAGAAGTCAAACTTCGTAAAGTTTGACCAATTTTACAAGAAAACAATTGACATTCACAATACAAAATCAATATCATTAGATGCATTGTGAAATTGATTTTCATATTGCATTACTTTAGTATTACGTATGTTGATAATTTTGAAATAAATTTGTTCAAACTTTAGAAAGTTTGATTTCAAACAAATCTTATTTGTGGAGTGAAAAGAAACATAGGGAGTATTAAGTAATCCCCTCGGTCCCACAATAGAAGATGTTATTACAACCAATATATCAAACATGAGAGCTCTAGGGTGCCACACACCCCTATATCAATAGAAACTAAAAGAATTCTAGAATTTTGAAATACTCCCTCCTTGCCAAAATATAAGGCGTCGATTGACTTTTCTGGTCTTCGTATCACAATCTTGACAGTGATTTTCACGTATTGCATGTCTATAAAATTAATATACAGACACATGAAATAAAATTGTTTTGCAAGACAGACATGATGATGCATTTATACATGTTCGATCTATGTACTTTGATATATACTAGAAGGGTTGGGCGCCCTTTGCTGCACTATTGGTGTTTTTGGATTTCTTGAAAAATGCACTCTATTTTAAAATATAAGGTATATAACTTTTTAAAAAGCTCAAACTATTTAAGTTTGATCAAATTTGTAGAGAAATATATCGAAATCCATAATATCAAATTGGTATGATAGATCCATCATGAAATGAATTTCCATACTTTTTTTGTTTAATATTGTGGATGTCAACATTTTTGCTCCGAACTTGCTCAAAGTAAAGACATTTGATTTTCAGAAAACTAACACCCTTTTATATTCTGGAACTTATGGAATATTTAGTTTGGCGGGTGAGGAAGATGATGGAGTGTGTTTATTTTTATTTATAATGCGGTGAGTGTGGTATGTGTTATCCGGTAACCAACGTATATTTATATAGGAAAATTTATGCGTTGGTGATTGCATGTACTATATTGGTGCTACAATATCACATGGTTACTTTCTTTTTTCTCAAAGGTGGGAAGGCGCGCAGGATTAATATGTTTTTATAGGCCGATTGCTGCTGATTGATTTGAAAAATCATTAGCCCGATCAAAATCATAAAGCAAATAAAAAATTGAATAGCTCAACCGAATGAAAAAGCTTCAAAATTTGAGAACATACAAAATTAAAAGAATTGGATGGGAGAGCTCCTTCAGAAATTATTGACCCGGTCAAAACCGGATGACCCAATCCTAATTTGAAGATCCAATTAATTGTGAGTCCTTTAAAATTAGAAAGCATTGTATATATTATTAAAAAAATGAATGAGAAAGCTTTGAAAAATTGTTGACTACGTTCAAATTGGGTGACCAATTGGAGACCTCAATTGAATGTGAGCTCTTTAAAACTAGGAAGCTCAGTGTTATAGAGGACCAATGGTCAAACTCGTGAATTAAAGACTGTGCAAAGTCAAGCATGCCTTGTATTTTGGGAAGGGGGGAGTATCAAACATGGTTGCTCATTCTACCCCCGCATTTAGTCTCCACTACTATTAAACAATCGAGTTGTGGCAGAAACATTACATCTCAGCCATACATCTGGCATCTCTCAATGGACCGGATTGCCTCAATGTTGTATCACATTATTTACCATAATCAATTAGCAATAATTACCATGATCTACGCCATCATTATTACGCAATAATCACCATGATCTCGCTCCAAACTAGGCCTATTTTAATCATACCAATTAGCAAGAATTACCATGATCTACGCCATCATATTTTTTTTAAACTCAGCCTTGTGTGTTGCGTACATAGAAGGAAAAATATCAATTAGCAATAATTAC
This sequence comes from Secale cereale, assembly GCA_902687465.1. Taxonomy (NCBI): domain Eukaryota; kingdom Viridiplantae; phylum Streptophyta; class Magnoliopsida; order Poales; family Poaceae; genus Secale; species Secale cereale. Next base: position 796,875,597 of record LR738710.1, on the reverse strand, counting down.
CATGATCTACGCCATCAATTTTTTTTGAAACCGAGCCTTATGTACTGCGTGCATAGAAGGAAATAAGAAAAAGGCATGGCCCATGTTCACATGTAGGCAGAAACAAACATGGAAACCAAATCGCTCGTTTCCATATTTGTTTGGATCACATGATCGATCAAACCCTGACCTTGATTCCGATCGTTCCTTAACTTTCATCACTTCCTTCTTTTCGTTCACCTATTTGAGTGTTCGTCGTCTTCGACGGCTCGACTCTTGGTTTGACCTGGTCTTCTTGCCCCGAGGAACGGACGACGACGACGTGGGCCTGCAACGCTACGCGGCCATGATCTGGTACGAGCACGTACATTCAGTTCAAAGAAGCTTCAGATCCTAAATGACACAGTAGATCCTAACTTCGACTGCTTGCATAACCAACTTTCAGTTCAAGGAACCTTCAGATCTTACCTGGAATTTTTTTTGCCTCTCCCATCCAGCACGGACATGTTTTTCAATTATTGATTATTTATTATACACAAAAAGTTCCCAATAATCTTTTCTACAATAGTCCAACATAATCAAATGAGTCACTAAAAGTAGCTGAGAAATACCAAGGAAACCTACAGGCATGTCCGCGGCAATAATCAATTCTCCTCCTTCGACACTTATGCCACCGCTCCCCTTCCGGTGATCCAATTTTCTCTCTATTTCATAACTTTATGATACGTGCATTGCACGTGCACACTTACTAGTTTCATAAGGAATGGATGCCTCTGGTATCCGTGGCGAAGAAAATACGGCTCGGCGTATGATCCAGCGAAACAGTTGTTTTATACATACGATATTTTTGACTTTTTTTACCGAGAATACCACGAGCACCCATTCCCCACGAAACCAAACACAGGAGTAGAATGGGCACCCATGTTTGATATTCAAGAATTCCAAGTTTTTTCTATAATTTTTGATATTTTTTAATACTCCCTACGTCCCAAAATTCTTGTCTTACATTTTTTAGATATGGATGTATCTAACATTAAAGTGTAACTAGATACATCCGTATTTGGACAAATGTAAGACAAGAATTTTGGGACGGAGGGAGTACTACACCTGAGAGACACAAATTCTCATCCTTCTAATAACGTAGGAGTATGCACCAGCCCTTCAAACGCAGGGACACTGATATTCTACAAATTCAGTTGCGGAGCCGCCGAGAAATAATAACCATATTAAGATCGAATGCCAGTACGTACAGCCCTTTACCGCTTTGTTTGGCTACAAATTTTCGCACCAAGGTGCCTGCAATGCATACACATTTCCAATAAAGGTGCACATTCATCTTAAATACATCGCGCATTGCCTGTCTATACATGAGAAAAGCAAAGCGGCGACCGGTTCAGGTGTACGTTCACTGCTTGCCTGCCCGGATGTCCTGCAGGAGCATGAGCCCGGCGGAGAAGACGACGAAGAGCAGCGGCGTGGGCACCTTGTCCACCGCGTCCCTCATCCTCGGCACCTGCCTGCCGGCGTTCTTGGCCGTGACGGCGAGCAGCGGCGCCGCCAGGACGGCCACCGCGGCCTTGTTGGCGAGGACGAGGCGGAGGTCCATCCTCACCCACTCCATGATCAGCTCCCGGAACTCCTGCTGCGTCATCCACTCCGACTTGTTCTTGTCGCGGTGGCCCTGCAGTCGCGCCAAATCAAATCATTTCCCTCGCCGAGCCTGAGCAGAGCACCCATGAATGGATACAGAAATTTCAGAGATAGGAAGAGAGCAGAGACCTCCGCTTTTTCCTTGACGGCCTGCATGCATGGAGGGTCCTTGTGAGGCCCCACCAGTTGCTTGTTGATCGAGCTGGATGAGATGCCCAAAGAGACGGATCAGATCAGATCAAAGTTGATCATGAAATGCGCGCAGAGGATGCACGACGCGAAAGGGGTAGATGCTTCTCACTTGTAAACCATGAGGGTGGCGACGTGGAGATTTTTGACGTCCAGGAGCTTGGCCTTCTTCTCGGCGTGGAGGACGGCCAGTTCGTCGAACACCTTCTCACATATCCTTACAACATCCAGCTTGCCTGCGACCAACCAACCCGTCACATCCTGTGTCCCTCCAAGCCTGCACCGCACGAATGGCTCAAGAAAACAGAAAGAGATCAGCAAGACTATAGGTACCTTGGGCTCTGTCCCAGAGGCGGCCGAAGAAGCGCGCCATGGATGGATGCTCCTCCTTCTCTGTCTCTGGCCGCGGTGGAGGGGAAAGAACACGTAGTACACGTAGATAAGAGAAGTGATTAGATTAGGAGGCTATGGCAGACGGCATATTTATGCTGCCTCTGATTGGGCTGTCGAGCCGGAGTGGCTTGCAGGGAAGGTCAGAATCAGCTAGCAGACCAGGGTGCGTATTGGTGACTGACTGAGCATTTGCGGGCCGGCAGTCCTTCCCTGACTTGCCTTGCTCCTCCGGCAACATAAAGAATTCTCGATTCCTGCCTTTTCCTCGCGTGAACACCAAATCCAAGCACCAAGGCTGCACCTAGTAGCGTAGTACGGACACCGTGACGCAAACCTCAACTTTTGCCTTAAACAATTCCTGATGATCTTTCTCTTTTGAGCAAAAAAAAAAGGTAATGGTAATCCTAATCAACTTTGGACCGTTCCCGTCGAAGAATCACCTTCACACAGTAGGTTAGTTTCCAGGTTTTTGTTTGGCCGCTGCTAGGCGTAAGCCGACTGATTTCAGGGGGAAATCAGTCGGCTCGCCAGCCGTCCGGTCTAGGCCCCACATCCATTGGATTTATTCTCGCGTCTTTCTCACGCAGACGATGCCGCAGCTTTGTCCTGCTCCCACATAACAACTGAAAAATCCCCCCCCCCTCCCTCCCGTTCTCTTCTCCTCTTCCACACACATGGGAGTGCTGGGTAGGACGACGAGCTCCGGCGAGAGGCACTGAATGCATGGCTGCCGGATTGTGGCACCGCATCTGCAACTGGCAACCTGCTGCAATGCAGCTCCGCAGTCGGACATGGCAGCGGCGTCCTCCATAGCCTTTACAGCATCACCGGTGGGCGTGGCTGCAGTGTCCTCCTGCAGGAACACAGCTCCATCGTCGGACATGGCAGCAGCGCCACGTGCTTCTTTTGCTGCAACGCAGCTCCATCACCGGCGTGGCAGCAGCGTCTCTCCTGCTGCAATGCAGCTCCGTGACGGCATGGCGGCAGCTTCCTCGTGCTTCGCCTGCCGCAATGCAACTCCGCCGCCGGTGAGGCAGCAGCTTCCTCGTCCTTCGCCCTGCTGCAACGCAGCTCCGCCGCCGGCACGGCAACAACTTCCTCTTCCTCATGCTTAGCCCTGCTACAACGCAGCTCCGCCATCGGCGCGGCTACGCCGTCTTCACGCTTCGCCCTGGTGCAACGCAGCTCCACCGCCGACATGGCAGCAACTTCCTCGTGCTTAGCCCTGCTGCAACGCAGCTCCGCCGCCGGCGTGGCTGCAGCGTCCTCGTGCTTTGCCCAGCTGCAACGCAGCTCTGCCGCCGACGTGGCAGTTGGCAACGCGAGGTTCGCCGGAAACCGCTTGCAGCGAGAGATGAGAGAAGCTGGTGGGCAGGGCAGCAGCGAGATGTGAGATGGAAAGAGGCGAGGGAAGACGAAGACTCGGAAGAAATCTGGATGTGCATGGCGAGGGGATAAGGTTGGGAGAGACGAGCGGTTGGTGGCCTCGACAGGACACGCGTCGTGTGCTGGAGGCGATTTATCAGGCGAGAGAAATCAGTCGGTCAAAACCAAGAGTTTTCCTTTTTGTTTTGGATGGTTACCACTTACCACTTACCAGAGAGCTTCTATCTCACGCTCGTTAGCGTCAAGAAGTGGAGCTTTCGGTGAAGGTAGGTGCAGATGGGCCGGCCCATTTAGGGGTCACGAGCTCAACCGCGTTAAAAAGGTCACCACGCCAACGAGGGATCGAACCCGCGACGTCCCCGCTGGGGAAGTCTCAAGCTAACCAGTCGAGCTGATATGTCCTACCGGTATCAAATCCGCGTGAGAGCTTCAAATACAAGACAGTCTTTTGAAAAAATTCGAACAATTCACGAAAATCGAGAACAAAACAAAGAAAATTATGAACAAAAGTTGACAAACACGAAAACCTTTTTAAAACCATGAACAATTTTCGAAATTCCAGCAAACTATTCAAACACGAACAATTATTGAACAGTTGAACAAAAAATTTGAATTTTCAAAAAGATGAACAATTGTTGAAATATACATTGAACTTTTTTTACTATATGCTGAACAATTTTGAATACATACTGAACATTTTTAATTATGTGCTGAACAATTTGAAATACATACTGAACATTTTTGTATACCCCGAACAAAATTTAAAATATACGTTTAACATTTCTGCAATTTATTCTGAACAAATTTTGGACTGTGAACAAATTTTCAAACCCGTGATTTTTTTCTGAAATAATGAAGGAAATACGGAATTTCAAACTTTTTTGAAACGAACAAAGATAAAATAAAAAGAGAAGAAAACAGAAAAAAGAAACAAAACAAAAAACAGAAACAAATAAGAATAAAAGAAACATCAAAAATCAAAAAACCGGTAAAAGGAAAAAAGAAAGAATAAAACCGGTTCAGGGAACCTTCTAGAAGGTTCCCAAAACCGGTTTGCCTGGCACTGCTCTAACTGGCGAAGTGGGCCGGCCCGTTACATGCAGCAGCTCCCGCCGCTTCAGCGAAGCCGCGCCTCCTGGACGCACGCGCGCGTGGGATAGGATTCGCCCACTTACCAGTACGTCTTTTTTTTCAGCAGAATGACGGCATTCGGTTAACTTGGGCCGCATGTGAACAGGCAAGCCCTGCTACAACTATTTCGGGCCCATGAAGGCACATAACTCTCCACCGGGTTCTCGCGGCACGCAACACCCTCGTCACTCGTCCCTTCCCCACGCGAGCATTGGAATTCTGGAACCGCCTGCTCTCTCTTTCCACCTTTAGAACTGCCAAATTCGCTTGATCCCGTCGAAGAAGATGGAGCAAGCGACGTCGATCTCGCCGTGCTCCCGTGAACCTGGTTCGTTCCTGCTCTGACCCGTCTCCGTTTTGGTAGGAAAATAGAGAAAGTTTCGATCCATCCGATGCACGGAGGCGCGCAGTTCCTTTGGGCGCCGACGGCCCGACTCGGGTGTTCATGCATGAATGAAATCATCACGATCTGCAGGCGCTGGAATGGGCAGCAGTTCTTACCTTTCATGTGACGTTTCTGTTGAAGCGCGGGAGGCGGAAGAGGAGACGGGGATGGAGCAGGCTCTGGCGGATCTGCAGGCGCTCAAGGGGCTCTACGGCCTGCTTCACAGGGGCCCCCAGCCAAATGAAAATGTAAGATTGCTCGAACACCAATCGCTATGCATGCTACTGCCTAAACCATTGCTTCTTTCAAGTCTTCTTCAACTCTATTTGCCGATGCGTACGTGCATTTGATTTTGGATTTGATAACTCTCGGTGTGATCGGGACTTTCTTAATAGATTGAGAAATAAGATATATTTTTATGGCCGTCACCTGTGTTTGGCTACCAAAGATTAGGGAGAACATATCAGAACGGAAAACGATGCTTCCATTCCAAATTAGTGCTATTTTTGGACGAGGAACAATTTTTCACGTCAAAGGCGGGAACATAAAGAGTTCCCTTTGTTTCAAAAAAGAAATGAGAGGTTTGCTATTTCAAAGTCAAACAATTACCAAATGCACATTGTGAGGTTTACTGTTGTCTTTTGAAACAAGGCAAAAGACTTGCCATTTTTATTGATTAAGGAGAAAGTTTAGACATAAGCCGCGAGGGCGTTGGCGGGAGTTTTGCATATTTATAAAGAAGTTGAACATGATTTAAAAATGTATGACTATCTAATTTTAGAAAAAAATATATACTCCCTCCGTCCGGAAATACTTGTCATCAAAGTTGATAAAAGAGGATGTATCTAGACGTATTTTAGTTCTAGATACATTTCTTTTTATCTATTTTGATGACAAGTATTTTCGGACGGAGGGAGTATTTGATATCGTCGGATTAGAAATAAGAATTTCTCACACAACTTAGAAACAGACACTCTCAAGAAATAGAAGACACTAGATTTTCTACCGCGCGTCCTCACTTGAGATTCATGCCATGTTTTTTAGTTATGTTGATGCTTGCCTTATTTCTAATAGTACTTTTTAGGACAGTTTATAAGTATTGCATAATTTTCATTGGGTTGCCTGCTTGTTTCATAGTGTATCATAATGTTATACCATCGAAGAGGGAAATTTTGTGCTTCCGTCGGATGCTCCCTATCTTCTGATCGAGCTTGTATAGGTTGATATTGCCCAATAGTACTACACTGTTTGGGATGCAGTCAGGGCATGTGTCACCCCTAGGGCCCTCTTTGATTCGCAGGATTGTAAAAACATGGAAATAGGAAAAATATAGTATTGAAATGTCATGCTCATCTCAATCCTATAGGATTTTAGGTTGTTTGATTGCATCATAGGAAAAACAAAGGATTCTTTCAAAGAGGTTTGAGTGGATGCTAAAAATCCTATGGGAAGTAGTACAAAAAATTCCTTAGGAAAAGTTCCAATAGGATTCAATCCTACGAATCAAACAAGGACTGTGATATTTGGCACATGTGTGACATATAAGCAAAACTGCCACATATTTACTTCTTTTACTTTAAATTATCACACGACCCCCTTTCCTTCCATCCCGCCTTCTGCCGAACTACCCCGCAGGCTTGCCCAAGAAACCTGTTTCTTCCGCACATCTCACGGGCCCACCCCCGAGAAAACTGCCACTTCTTCACATTTACCACATGTTAAAAAAATTGTGCATGTGGGATTCGAACCCACACCTCCTTGACACCAAAGCATGCCACCACAACCAACTCACCCTTAGGTATTTGTTGCTCAAACTAAAGAAACTAATCATTTTGACCCTTTTTTTACAATTTTGTTACTGCAAAAAAGTACAGAAAATTACCACGATTTCCCCTCAAGACAAAGTTATCATGGTATTCGGATGCAAGTTATCAGGCCTGTGTTGCGTAAGTTACCGTGCTATTTACATAGAACTTACCAGGTACTATGTTTCAACAACTACACCCCTTTCAAAATTACCAATGTGTTTTGTACACAAGTTATAAGGTCTTCGATGTGTAAAATACCGTGGTACTTACAAATAAGTTATCTGGGTATGTGTACATCAACCTCGCCCTTGGTCAAAGTTATCATGGGGGATTGTACATGAATTACCGGGTCTACAGTTCGTACATTATCATGATACTTACACCTAAAACCTGGGTGTGTTTCGGTAACTTTTTTCATAGGTCAAAAATTACCATGATGTTTTTGCGTAACTTATCACGCCTATAGCGGATCAAAGTGGGCCGTTTTTCTGGGCCAATCCACGAGCACGTGTGCCCCTCATGACACTAAACATTATGTGGCTTTTTCATGGCACACCATGTGTTGTGTTCATCTAAGAGGCCCCGCGAGGCGTGTGTATGTTTTTAACAACTTGTTTTCCTTTGGTAAAAAGTTACCATCATGTTTATATTGTAAGTTACCGGTTATGCGGTGCTTATATTATCATGTTATTCACACACAAAATATCGGGGATGTTTTGAACAACTTTTTCCCGGGACAAAAAGTTATCATGCTGATTCTAGATAACATATCAAGCCCGCAGTGGTAACCTATCATGGTGCTATTTACACATGAAAATACCTAGGGAGTGAGGTACAGTACCATGCTATTTACACATAAGATACCGGAGTATCTTTAAAAAAAAAATCCCTATGGTCAAAGTTACCATGGTGTTTCTACCTCAGTTATCAGATGTGCGCTACGTAAATTACCATCTATTTACACGTAAATTATCGGGTATCTTTTCACATTTTTTTCCCAATGGTTAAAGTTACCATGATTTTTGTATCTAAATTATTAGGTCTATGACGTGAATGTTATCGTACTATTTACAGAAATTACCGGCGGTCGGGGTTCAACAAATTTCTTTCCAATGATCAAAGTTACCACGATGCTTTTACCAAAGTTATCACGCCTTCAGTGCTTATGACCATGCTACTTACACATAATGTATCGCGTTGTATACAAAAGTTATCATGTTCGTGGTGCGTCATTTTATCGTGGTGGTGCTGGAGAATTTACCACGAGAAAAGTTTATGTGCCGGGTTTGATAGGTGAAACAAAAAAATTTCAGTGCTAAAATATTGAATGCAAAACATGTCAAAAACAGTATTTTCCTTAGATTGTTCAACAATGAGTGTCATAGGTGAGTTGGTTAGCTCCCTTCGTTGATTACTTGCAGACCAGAGATCAAATCCCAATCCAAGCATTATTTTTGGCCGAAAATCGAGAAGGCAGGAAGGAGATCGGGAGGGCGTGCGAGGAAGGAAGGAGATCGGGAGGGCGTGTGACAGTTGGCCGAAAATCGAGAAGGCAGGAAGGAGATCGGGAGGGCGTGCGAGGAAGGAAGGAGATCGGGAGGGCGTGTGACAGTTTGGCAATCTGCCACACGGTTGCCACTTACATATCTCGATTAAACAATCAACATAGGAAAAATTCCTAAGGATTCTAATCCTCCAAAATTCTTATGCAAACCCTTTGAATCAAAGGAGCCCTAGGAGTTATCCAGTGGAAAATGACTCTGAGTGGGGTAAACGGAGCGAAAACACTTCGTTTTAAAGTTGAGATGAATTGATCGCGGTCGACGCAGCAAAAGCACTTCTTGTGTGGAATTCCAGAAACTAGCGAGAGGTTCCCCACTCTTCTTTGATCCCGAGGGCCGAGCACCCGAGCCACAGCCTCGACCAGGCTGAAATTTCGTCATATTTTAATCAAGTTCCATGGGATTTCCCCTTATTTTATAGCATATCACATTGTTTCATCGTATATTATCAAATATAGTTGCACGAAATATCCAACAACCGAAGAGTAGATGAAAATGCTGTGCAAGGTAGATAATCATCTATTGTAATTATATGATACTCCCTCCGTCTCATAATATAAGACGTTTCTTGACACTAATTTTAACACTATACTAGTGTCAAAAACGCCAATATATAGAAAACTTGAGACATATTATTTGCGTTAACATTTCAGTTGCAACTCTAATTTAAACTCATCACTGGTGCAGTTGGACGAGGCATCAAGAGCTCTGTTAATGAAGATGCTAGACAACGCTACTCAGCAGACTCTCCTAAGACAGGCAAAGGTAATACATCTGCAGTAATTATTGCCTTGTTGGGCAAATGCTGATAAGCAGAACGATCGCTCGTCTGTGCGCTTGCAGTTGCTGTCAGGCCCCCTGATGTCTCCTGCTCTGGAGAGGAAGCTCTCGATCCAACCAGGTCGCCGGACAAGCGGCAACGCCGAGCATCGCCTGAAGCCGATCGCGTCGCCCAGCCCCAGCCTCTGCGCCACTGAGATGTCCCGGAGGCTGAAGCCGCAGGCCTCGGTGAGAAGCCGGGACGCCCGCAGCGTGTACGACGACCATCGCCGCCGCGAGAGGGACGGTCGTCTCCTTGCTCGCGTCGACTCCAGCCGCTCGTCAAGACCCGCGGTGCCGCAGCTCCATCAGAGGACTCCGGATCAGCGCCTTTCCCGCCTCGCCTCCAACCGCTCGTCCAGGGTCGCCGAGCCGCGGCTCCATCCGAGCACTCCGGAGCAGCGCCTTTCCCGCCTCGCCTCCAACCGTTCGTCCAGGGTCCCCGAGCCACGGCTCCATCCGAGCACTCCGGAGCAGCGCCTTTCCCGCCTCGCCTCCAACCGTTCGTCCAGGGTCACCGAGCCACGGCGCGGCGTGGCGAGCGGCCATGCTCCGCGCGCCGACCGTAGCGACAGGCATAGCAGGCTGCGCGGGAGCTCTGGACGTGGTGATCGTTCTTCCTCGCCGTCGTCGTCGCCAGAGCGCAGCAGCAGGCGCCGCTCCGTGTCCCGCGCGCCGTCGTCGCATGGTCGCGCCACGGTGCGAGGAGCTGGAGCGTATGGCTCCTCGACGCGTCGTTACAGCGGGAGGCTAGAGTCTGGGTTATCCATGGGCGTGAGGTCACGCCGCGGCTCCGAGCGGGCCGGACGCGGCGCGGCCACGCCGAGGCGGTCTTCGTCGAGCAACGGCGAGGCGGTCACGATAAGCAGCCGCATCAGGCCGAACCGAGAACTCACAGAGCGCCGCGTACACGAATCTGAAGAAACCGGAGAACGGAGCCTTCGGCGGCGACAGAGGAAGGAAGGTACCGTCGGTGGCAGCACTAGCATGGGCTGGTCAAGCCGGCGGCCGCGGCGAGCGCTGGACCCAATCACCTCCGGCAGCACGTACAGCAGCAGCTCGTCAGCTGCCGCTAGCCCGTCTCCCTCCACCAGCCCCACGGCGCCACCAACAACATCGGCCCCTTCGGTTTCTTCCTGCTCCTCGTCGGTGTCAGCGCCACGGCGAGGCAGTGCGGTGCCGGAGCACGAATTCAAGGAGGCGTCGAGCGCGTCAAGAAGTCGTCGGCGCCGGGAACGACACGAGAGAAGGGAAGGGCGGCTGCGAAAGTTCAAGGAGAAGCTCGCGCTGGTGTTCCACCACCGCCACGACCATCACCACCACCACCACATCGGTGGCGGGCGCTCCGGCAGCCCCGTGCCCAGGCGCGACCGCCGCAGCAACAACAGCAAGTCGCCGTGGAGCTACCTCGGCGGGATGTTCCACAGCAACACTGGCCACGACGAAAAGAAAAACCACGTGGCAAAGAAAGACCACGACGCAAAGAAAAAGACCACGAGCCGGACGGTGGTGCCGGTGCCGGTGCCGGCGAAGAAGCGCGGCGGGGGGCAAGCGCCCTCACTGTTTGACGCGCTGGTGAAGCACAAGTTGGGAGCGCGAAAGGCACCAGCGCGAGCTCCGATGGCGCGCGCGGGTACCATGAGCAGGATGCAGGTCAATAAGATGCACTGGTGGCAACGGCTGAGGCAACAGCACGGCCGGGCAGAGGGTGCCGGCAGGCCACGCCGTCGTTTAGGACAAGGGAAAGCACTGTAGTTTTACGCGCCTGGCTCTCCAGGCACTCTCGTGCAGCATATACTACAATCTGTCTTCAATTTGTTTGCTTGCTTTGGTTGAGATGCTGGCCTGCTCTGTTCTATGTTCTCCCAATTAATTTGTCACTTTAGCTATTGCACGTATCATAATCTATATCTAATAGAAACATCTAACGATATGATCACGCGTGTAACATACAATCCGTGAGATTTGTGTTGTTTCCATCATTTTCCAAGTCTCATTTTCTTAAGTTATCATCACTCAATTCCAAGTCCACTAAAGTGACAGCTAGTTTTGTTCTAAAATCTATCATATGAACCTAGAAAGTAGTAACCATAGTTAGTTTCGAAATAGTGATACAACATAGAATAAGTATAGTGATAAAACAAACATAGCGGTGTAGGAGTGTTGAAAAAAATATCTCCACTGAAGTGCTCCATGAAATTTAACATCCATAGACCACAAGATGACCTTTAAGATTATGGAACTTAAATACATATTCAATAAAAAAAGTTAGTTATCCTCCCGGCTGCAGTCCCTCACATATCTCTTCCCGTTTCCCATTCTCCCATGGGCCAAATCCCTCACCCCACAGCCGGCGCCCTTCGTCACGAATGCCGGCGCTCCCTGGTCCAGCCGGTGCTCCCCTCCGTCACCATCGCGTGTGCTCCCTATCAGGCCGAGGCTCCCCTTTGCAGCCGCTGCTCTCCCCCCCCTTCATGTCGAATCGGTCGCGGAAGTGGCCGAGGAGGCCCTCGAGCTTGGCATGCTCGTGCCAGCGCTAGGCGCCAGCGGAGGCATGGCACTCGCACGCGCCTTCTCCGATTCCGGTTGCCGAAGTGCTCGAGGAGGCGCTCGAGCTCGGCATGCTCGCGTGCGACGCCGGGCTTCTCGCTCCTCCTGATGCTGTCGTCGTCGTCGTCGCCGCCATGAGCCTCTCCACCCTATCTTGCGTGGCCGTCTAGGTCCAGGTAAGTCTCTCTCTCCAACCTTGCCGCCTCCTCCACCCCGTCAATTCGGTTTGTCCCCAGGTGCATCGCCTCATTGAGAAATCACCATGAATGTTCCCAAGACTGTGTATAATTTGTTCTGTTATAGGGCTTTGTTAGAAAAGCTGATTTAACTGAGTATTATTCCGCTCTGGATTGCTGCATCTTTTGGTTGTGAGTGGATCCAAGAGTTGACATGAAAGAAAGGAAGTTGGAGAAGTTACTATTGAAGAGGAATTCAGTGTCATGTAGTTCTCAAGAGATAAAATGGAACAACAAGTGCAAGCCTCTCATTCCTACACTAACTAATCAGGTAGCATATGCAAATGTTTAAGCATACTACATTCAGATATGACATTTGAATATATATAAAAAAACTAATCCGGTAGCATATGCAAATGTTTAAGCATACTACATTCAGATATGACATCTGAATATAAAAACTGGCAATTCTTTTTGTAATACTATTAAGCTCGTCATGGTGGTTACCATGAATGACTGTCCGCTTTCAAGAATTTTATATGAGAAATCATCCGCTTAGTTGGTGGTTGTGTTGATGATAAGGCCCTTAATGGTTCAAATTTCCCGAGGGATAAGAGGTGCCGAAAGGGGATGGGTCACTCAGCTAAATTTTATTTTTGGGTCAGTTGATTTTGTGGCCATACGATTTTGCTTTGAGATGCATGCGGTTTTCTTTTTTCTGTTTCGTTTTGGTGGTGAGTTGGGTTGTGTGGAATCGACTGACGCCTATTTTGGGTCAGACGATATGCTTGTTGGTCTCGTCTTGCCTCGCGTCACCCGTTACCAGGATGGGAGCCCAGCCCGCATCGTGGAACTCGAGCGTCACTCTTCTCGCTCGTTGTGGTTCTCGAGTCAGTCACTTCCCCTTGTGTGCTTCACTCTTGTCTCTGTGTCCTCTCTTCTTCCGATCCAGAGCTAGGGTTCTTAGAGTTCTTCCTCTTCTTAGTGCCCCCCTATTTTCTCGCCAGATCTACTTTACTTTTGTGGTTATTTAGCTGTTTGTTTAGTTCATTTTGTTGTTCTGTATGCAAGATTTGCTCTCAAGGGTTTCTTGGTTTAGGGATCTTTGTGCTCCATCTGCTTTTTTAGGTTTTTTTATCTGCTCAATCTATTTTTTCTTTTTCTAGGTCTTTGCAATGTTTCGTGGTAGAATGAGATGTATGGTTAGGGTTCTTGTTTAGCATGTTTTGGTTAGGATTTTTCAGTCTTCCTTTTTGCTCCAATCTTCCTCTTTTGGATAGGATTTGTGTCTTGTTTTTTCCTATTTTTTCTTTTAGATTAAGTTCTATCTTATTTGGTGGAATAGATCCGCGGTAGTTTGATTTTTAGGGGTTGGTTTTTATGGCACAAGCAGACTTGTGCTACAGATTTATTAGATTTTTTCTGGACCTTTTGTTGATTTGGTGTGATTGAAGATTAGTAAGTGAGTTTCTAGGTCTTGAAATGTTAAATCTAATGTGCGTATGGTTAATCTAATGTTAAATCTAGGTTTTGTTATACTTACAGTGAGCTTTTTTGGATCTTTTGTTGAGTGTTCTGTAAAGATCCTTTTTTTAATTTAATCTCCTCTAATTTGTGTTTCTAAATACTCATAGGCTTAGCATTATTATATTCAACTTTACAAGATTACTTTCTTTGACTTTTGTATTAGTTTATATGATTTTGATTCTTTATTTAGAATGTTTTGTAGGAGCTTTATAATCTTTCTAGTATTCCTGTAGTTGTAGTAATTCTAAGTGAATTACTAGTCCTGTATATTTCCTTACTGAATTTTATTTTTATGCATGAAAACTCTGTATTCTTCTGGTAGTGTTTACACTGTTGTAAATTAGAATGTACTTACCTTTGTTGCTAGTGTATCTTTTACTCCATGTTGATTCTGTTCTTGCTGATTTTCTTTGTGTGCAAATTCTGCAGCCTACATATGTAAATATGTAATAATTACTATCATTACATAGTAGTAGGTCATAGTAGCAATGGTTGGATCCCATGATATTCAAAATATCTGATATCATATTCCAAACGTCTGCAATTGCACCAATAATGGGTCTCGGGCAAGACCCCTACTACTATGTTTCCCTTTCTATTTGGATTTTAGAATATGCTTTGCTCCAGCCTGTTGGTGTTGTTGTTGATAATGATGTTGTGTTATTTCTGAACCCTTTATGTGCAATTTTTTTTTCAATTAGTACTTCCTGAATATTGTAGTTATAATAGTTGCAATCCTGCAACCTATAGTAGGAGTGGGTGTTTTGCACACAAAGAAGGAGAGCGATATAGAGTATAAATGAATGCTTAGGTTCCTTTTTTGTGTTTAAATTGCTTATGCTTGATGTGGTAGTGTTTTAAATGTTGTAAATTAGAATGTACTTACCTTTGTTGCTAGTATATCTTTTACCCCATGATAAATTTGTTCTTGCTGATGTTCTTTGTGTTCAAATTCTGCACCCTACATTTGCAAATATGTAATAATTAGTATCATGACCTAGTAGTAAGTCAAGGAAGTGATGGTTGGATCCCATGATATTCAAAATATATTTGCTATGGTATTCCAAACGTCTGCAATTGCACCAACAATGGCTCTCAGCAAAGACCCCTACTACTCCATTGCTCTCTTTGTTTAGAATATGCTTTGCTCTGACCTGTCGGTGTTGTTGCGGATAATGATGGTGTGCAAGTTCTTAACCCTTCTTGTGCAATCGAATACAATTTGTTCCATTATTACTTTTTGAATAGTGTAATAGTTTGAGTACTGATAGTTAATTTTATTAGTGTTAGCTAGTTGTTGTACTTAGTGAAAGCTAGTTGCGATGCTTGCTGCATGCTATTTTTTCTTTGAGCTTTGTGGTGTTGTTTAGTTTTAGGTAGCTTTTATTCTTGCTGTTGCTATAGATTTACCTACTTGATACCCTTTTGACCTATTTGTGGTTTTTCCTTTGACGAGCTTCCCTTTTATATTAAAGCTTCTATTTTAATTTTATGCAGGTATGATTTGCCCTATTCTGTCTTAATCCGGATGGACCCTGTGAGCCTAATGATCTAGTTCTCCAGGAGTTTGACGTTATTCTCGATGAAAGTTTCTTTAGGCGCATGGTAAATTGATTTATCTCATAAGTGTATGTGTAACATTTTGTAATTTCTTTTTTAGTATGTGCCGATGTAATTGTGAGTTGAATTGGGCTTCTACTTATAAATTTATTAGTTCTTCAATTAGAAGATTAATATGATTCATATTATTAACTCTTAGCTTCATTTCTCTTTAGAGCTTGCAGAATTTAGTATTGTGCAATTTGTGAAGTAATGTTTAGCAGGTTTTTGGTATTTTTAGTATCTTATAGGTGATGTCATTATGATTTGACTTGGTACTCAACTTATAAATTAATTAGTTATCCAGTTAGAAGTTTAATATGAAGTTTATTATTTTACTTCATTGGTTCATTTCCCTATTTTAGAGCTTACTGATTTTGGTTTTGTGCAATTTCTCCAGTAATGTTTTGTATATCATAAGTAATTTAACATCTAACAGGTGATGTCATTGTTAGTTTAATTGGTATTCATCTTATAAGATAAATACTTCTTCAATTTCAAGTTTAATACAAGGTTCGATATTTTAAATTCATTGCTTCATTTCAATTTAGATCTTGCTGAATTTTTTATTGTGCAATTTCTCTAGTACTATTTTGCATTTTTAGGCAAGTCAGTATCTTATTGTAGTTTATTTTGTAGTACTTCCTGCAATGTTAGAGCTTTTGTAGCTGATTACATTGATGAGCTAAGGGATGCTGCTAGGATGTTACATAACAAGCAGATTGAGCCCGCTCTTCTAACCTATGAAGGCATGTCTTACCATGCTTTGTTCAAGCATGACCCAATTATATGTAGGAGGAACATCAGTACAAGTACAACCTATTCCTCCTAGAGAAGCATCGGCTAGCAGTGGGCCAGATCAACAGCGAATGTGCAAGCGAGGAGGCTGTGGCGATGGCCGCGGTGAACACGAACTTCGTCGCGGAGCAGCGTGCGATCTACGTGGCCGTCAGCGCTCAAGCCATAGTTTGCCAGGAAGTGGCCACCACGGAGGCGCAGCTGCAGGCGCGCGGAGGAGAACAATGCCACCCGCGGCTCCTACGTGCCACCGACGAAACTATCAGGCAACCCAGTGGAATGACGACAACGCGGGAGCCACCATGTCCATCGTGGACCTCACGTCCATCGGTAACGGTCAAGGCGTGAACTCCTTCAAGGATGAGTAGGGCACGGGAGGAGGCGGGGTCGTGTGTCCCATGTGGGCTAGTCCGTCTCATGTGTTCTACTCCTGATGCCGGGCTCCGCAACTTCGCTTCGCCGGTATTATCGTCGGTGCTGATGGAGACATCAGATGGAGGAGGCGATCCCAGGAAGGGAACAACAAGGGCTTGGATGCCAGCGGCCGCCATAGTTTTTTTTGTTCTAAATGTTCGAAATGTAATAAAAATACACTGTGTTTTCATGAATGCTGTCTGGTTTATATGAAATATGCTGTGTTTGCATGAGTTTAGTCTGATTGGTTCATAAAGTTCTTTAAATGTATGCATGCAGCGTTGGATGGCGGCCTCATGCATCCATGTTCGTGGGCTGGCCCCCTGTCCGCGGATGGATGTAGCAGAAAATTTGCGGGTCGGCGTTTGAGATGCCCTTAGTGCATTAAAAGCCTTAGCAACTAATATTCACAATGCATTGGTGCTTAGCTTTTATAGCTAAGCTTGCCTCATTGAATTGTTTAACAATCAAACTACTTCATGCATTGGTTGGTAGACATTTTGCATAGGTCTGCGCGCTTAGCATCATTGGCATGTTATGAACCACAATTTACCCTATTTGGAGCAAGGTCAAAAAAAATTATCTGGCGTACGCTACATCACACACTTCCATGTCATGTTACGCTCGCAAATAGACATACGAAGATCTCATCCACTTGTCCTACTTTCTCTGCGGGCCCAGAAGACGAAGCTAATGATTTTTCTATGTAGTAAAGTAAAGGAGGTTTCGAAAAGGCTGGGGATGGATGATATTATTGATAAAGCTTGTGAGGTTGATCGTGTTGGAGATGCAGTGTTGGAGTACTTACTTCTTCTACCAGACCAAGAATTGTGGATTATGGGTCATCACAATGTGTGTTAAATGATTGTTATTTTAGCATATGGTATATGAAAGATCATGGATGTCGCCTAGAGGGGGGGGGGTGGGTGAATAGCCGATTTAAAATAATTACGGTTTAGGCTTGAACAAATGCGGAATAAACCTAGCGGTTAATTTGTCAAGCACAAAACCTACAATAACTAGGCTCACCTGTGTGCACCAACAACTTATGCTAAGCAAGATAAACAACTAGGTGATAGCAAGAAATATGACGAGAAACAATATGGCTATCACAAATAAAGTGCATAAGTAAAGGGCTCGGGTAAGAGATAACCGAGGCATGCGGAGACGACGATGTATCCCGAAGTTCACACCCTTGCGGATGCTAATCTCCGTTTGGAGCGGTGTGGAGGCACAATGCTCCCCAAGAAGCCACTAGGGCCACCGTAATCTCCTCACGCCCTCGCACAATGCAAGATGCCGTGATTCCACTAAGGGACCCTTGAGGGCGGTCACTGAACCCGTACAAATGGCAACCCTTGGGGGCGGTCACCGAACCCGTACAAATTGCTCGGGGTGATCTCCACCACCTAATTGGAGACCCTGACACTTGTCCGGAGCTTTACACCACAATGATTGAGCTCCGAACACCACCAAGGTTGGGGCTACCTCCACAACTTAATTGGAGGCTCCCAACGACACCACGAAGCTTCACCACAATGGAATATGGCTCCGCGGTGACCTCAACCGTCTAGGGCACCCAAGCACCCAAGAGGAACAAGCTCAAGGGTACCAAGCACCCAAGAGTAATAAGCTTCTCAACTTGTAACCTCCACATATCACCGTGGAGAACTCAACCGATTCACCAAATGCAATGGCAAGGGCACACGGAGTGCCCAAGTCCTTCTCTCCCAAATCCCACCAAAGCAACTAATGCTAGGGAGGGAAATGAGAGGAAGAACGGAGAAGAGAACACGAAGAACTCCAAGAACTATATCCAAAGGGTTCCCCTCACAAAGAGGAGAAAGTGATTGGTGGAAATGTGGATCTAGATCTCCTCTCCCCCCCCCCCAAAACTAGCAAGAATCCATGGGGGGATTGAGAGATAGCGAGCTCTAAGAAGTTCAACAATGGGGGAGGAACACGAGCTCGAAGTATAAGGTTCATTGGGGGAAGAAGACCCCCTTTTATAGGTGGGGAAAAATCCAACTGTTATGCTCACAGCCCGCACCGAGCGATACTTCCTCTAGGGCGGTAGTAGCCCTTTGAAACACAACAACGAGGAGGCAAAAAGGCCAGAAGAACCGCCAGAGCGGTAGTACCGCTTGACTTCACGGTACTATCGCTAGGGGTAGCGGTACTACTGCTAAGGGTAGCGGTACTACTGCTTGCGAGCGGTACTAAAAAAATACATCCCTGCCTACCACCGTTGGACTTATGACGAGTTTTTGTTCCGGAGCGGAAGTAAACCACGGAAGTAAAAAATTACATCCCCTCCAAGCGGTAGTACCGCTCCCATTTGCGGTAGTACCGCTGCAGCCCTTCTGGGGACACCAAAACTGACATAACTTTTGCAAACGGACTCCGAATTCAACGAAACCAAGTTTGTTGGAAAGCTAATGAAAAGGCCTAACACAATCTTGATAGAAATAACAATAAGAAGCAAATGAGAAAAGGCCCATAATAAAATGGTGAGAACCTTTCCTCAAAAGAGACCGGTAAAACCTCCAACACCGAAAACGCAATAGAAGAAGCATGTGAACTCCGTTTTCGATGAACTCAAGCTTGTCAAGAAGATGACCATAATCTCCAAATCTCACGAGAATAAAACCAAACAAGAACCAAGAAATATGATTGAAGCATGCAATGGTTTGAGCTCTCTATGAACGATACGATCATGCTACTCACTTGAGAGCCCCCCCCCTTGATAGTACGGCAATCGATCCTATAACCCGGTCTCCAAACTACCACCATGAGACTGGTAAAATAGAGAACCTATCAAGGGAAAACCTTTGCCTTGCACAAAGTCCACTTGAGCTAGATGTAGACGATCTTGACTTCCTCAAGTTGGACCACCTTTCTTGATTTCGTTGGCTCGGTGAAGAGATTGCTCCCCCATACTCCACTATGGTTGAGCTACTCTTAGGCATATATTCACAAGTTCATTGTCACCACAATGGACGACAAGCTTCAAGCACTTTATCTCTTCGTGATGCATCACTTGAACTTGCCCACCACAACCTTGATTTGATGTCATCCTCCATGGGTTGTATGTGATCTTCCTCTTGACGCAATCCCATGGAAGATAACCTAACCCCACATAAAACTCTCACAAATACCATGGGTTAGTACACAAAGCGTAATTGACAATGCTTACCATACCATGGGATCACTTGATCCCTCTCGGTACATCTTCTACGCTTTGTGTGTTGATCAATTTGAAACACTCTCTGTACTTAGTCTTGATCAACCTTAAATCTTTCAAACTCTATCCATTTGGATGATGTCTTGAAGGTAAACATGAATGATCACACACTTTTTGTATTCAAGACATGCTTGCAATAAGCTCAACACTCACAAGACCAATCTTTGGATAATTCCTTAATAACACCTTGGTCATCACAAACTCTCATTGAAACCAACAAATGGACTCGAAGAAAAGCCTATGGACAAACCCTTCAAATATAACTCAAGGCAACCATTAGTACATAGAGATTGTCATCAATTACCAAAACCAAACATGGGGGCACCGCATGTTCTTTCAATCTCCCCCATTTTGGTAACTGATGACAATCACTTTCAAGAGAGTTTATATAAGGAATTATGCATCACCATACCATGCAACAATAATGTATGCGCATGAGATGCAAAAACTTAGGAACAAAACCAAAGCAAGAAGAGATGACTCTCTAAACTTCTCCACAAAACTCTCTGAAACTTCTCCCCCATTGGCATCGATTGCCAAAATGGGCGGAAGGCTTAGAAGGCCAATATAACTTGTGTTTCCTCATAAATTGTGTATTTCTCAACAAGAGAGTGGAATGCAATACACATATCCAATAGTAAATACTTGGAGGAAGACAAACAATATTGATGCCCAAAGATTGCCAAAAGAATGATATGCCACAAAGGCATAACAAAGAGAGAAACAAGCAGTCAAGCAATCAAACGATACCAATTGAACCAACTAGACTAATGATCCTACGTGCCACATGAATAAAACATATTATGATATGAGCAAAGAAGTGTCCTAGAGAAACTAGAGAAGCTCCCCATGTTGTGCACAATTTAGTTTTGTATTTGGATACAACGAGCACAAAATAGGATCGTCGCTCCCCCAAGATCAATAGAACCTCACGACAAGTGCAAGAGACCAACATAGTGTTCTAAAAGACACTAGTGAAGCTCCCCATGATTTGTGCACTCTTTAGAATATTAGCATTAGGATACCAAGTGCACAAAATAGGATCATAACTCCCCCAAAATCAATAGAAACTCACAACAAGTGCAAGTGAGCATGTAGGGAACAAAGCCTAGCACTTGCAACAACCAAATGGTTGAGCAATATATAAAAGAGGCAACTTGGAAATAGGCTCAACCAAAAAGATGTGTGTGAGTCATGGCAAAGCACTAGAGAAGACTAATATTAGGATGAGCATTAAGAATCAACATAGTATTTAATAATTAAGATACAAGGTGCATGACCGATGACCCACAAGTGTATGGGATCTATCGTAGTCCTTTCGATAAGTAAGAGTGTCGAACCCAACGAGGAGCAGAAGGAAATGATAGGCAGTTTTCAGTAAGGTATTCTCTGCAAGCACTGAAATTATAGGTAACAGATAGTTTTGTGATAAGGTAATTGGTAGCAAGTGACAAAAGGTAAAAGTAAATAAGGTGCAACAAGATGGCCCAATCCATTTTATAGCAAAGGACAAGCCTGGAAAAACTCTTATATAAAGGAAAACGCTCCCGAGGACACATGGGAATTATAATCAAGCTAGTTTTCATCACGATCATCTCATTCACGTTCGGTACTTTGATAATTTGGTATGTGGGTGGACCGGTGCTTGGGTACTGTCCTTACTTGGACAAGCCTCCCACTTATGATTAACCTCCAATGCAAGCATCCGCAAATACAAAAGAAGTATTAAGGTAAACCTAAGTATAGCATGAAACAAGTGGATCCAAATCAGCCCCTTACGAAGCAACACATAAACTAGAGTTTAAGCTTCTGTCACTCTAGCAACCAATCATCTACTTATTACTTCCCAATGCCTTACTCTAGGCCCAAATAATGGTGAAGTGTCATGTATTCGACGTTCACATGACACCACTAGAGGAGAGACAACATACGTCTCATCAAAATATCGAACGAATACCAAATTCACATGACTACTTATAGCAAGACTTCTCCCATGTCCTTAGGAACAAAAGTAACTACTCACAAGACATAATATTTTTCATGATCAGAGGGGTATTAATATGCATAATGGATCTGAACATATGATTTTCCACCAAATAAACCAACTAGCATCAACTACAAGGAGTAATCAACACTACTATCAACCCACAGGTACCAATCTAAGGTTTGGGTACAAAGATTGGATACAAGAGATGAACTAGGGTTTGAGAGGAGATGGTGCTGGTGAAGATGTTGATGAAGATAGCCCTCCCCAAGATGGGAGAGTTGTTGGTGATGACGGCGGTGACGATTTCCCCCTTCCGGAGGGAAGTATCCCCGGCAGAACATCTCTGCCGGAGCCCTAGATTGGTTTCCGCCAAGGTTCCGCCTCGAGACGGCGGCGTCTGGTCCCGAAAGCCTCCTCCTTTGCAGGTAAAAACACCTCATATAGGAGAAGATGGGCATCGCGGTGCCATCGGGTGGCCCACGAGACAGGGGGTGCGCCCAGAGAGGGGGGGGGGGG
>LR738710.1:796829860-796853399 GCA_902687465.1 Secale cereale | reverse complement strand
GGGGGGGGGGCGCCCCCCATCCTCGTGGACAGGTGGTGGCCCCCCTGATGAATCTCTTTCGCCAGATATTTTTTATATTTTCTGAAGCGGTGTCCTATGGAGTTTCAGAGCTTTTTGAGTTGTGCAGAATAGGTTTCCAGTGTTTGCTCCTTTTCCAGCCCAGATTTCCAACTGCCAACATTCTCCCTCTTCATGTAAACCTAAGAGAGAAAAGGCATAAGTATTGTGACATAACGAGTAATAACAACCCATAGTGCAATAAATATCAACATAAAAGCATGATGCAAAATTGACGTATCAACTCCCCCAAGCTTAGACCTCGCTTGTCCTCAAGCGAAAAGCCGATATCGAAAAATATGTCCACATGTTTAGAGATAGAGGTGTCGATAAAAATAAAATACGGACATGAGGGCATCATGATCACTCTTATAATAGCAACACACATATATTGTCATATGATTCTTATGCTAAAGTAACAATTCATTCACAATGTCAAGTATGAATCAGAAACTTCATTGAAAACCAACAAACTATGATCTCGGTCATTGACGCAATTGCAATTTATCATAACATTGGAAAGAGTCAATATAAGAGCTTTTCAGCAAGCCCACATACTCAACTATCATATAGTCTTTCACAATTGTTCACACTCACTCAATACTTATGGTTATGAAGTTTTAATCGGACACAGAGAAAGATAGGGGTTTATGGTGTTGCCTCCCAACCTTTTACCTCAAGGGTAATGTCAACAGTAATAGACCATGATAACTTACATCCAATTGGGTATATATGCCAGGATCTTTCCAACACAATGTGCTTGCCAAAGGATAAAATGTAAAAAGGAAAGGTGATTTTCACCTTGACTCTTATAAGGCAAGAATAATAGATAGGCCCTTCGCAGAGGGAAGCAGAGGTTGTCATGTGCTTTTATGGTTGGATGCACAAAGTCTTAGCGCAAAAGAACGTCACTTTATATTGCCACTTGTGATAAGGACCTTTATTATGCAGTCCGTCGCTTTTATTACTTCCATATCACAAGATCGTATAAAGTTTATTTCCTCCACACTAATAAATCATACATATTTTAGCGAGTTTACAACCATGACAACTTACTTGATGGATCTTACTCAATCCATAGGTAGGTATGGTGGACTCTCATGGCAAAATTGGGTTTTAAGGATGTATGGAAGCACAAGTAGTATCTCTACTTGGTGCAAGGAGTTTTGGCTAGCATGAGGGGGAAAGGCAAGATCAACATGTTGGATGATCCATGACAATATACTTTATTTCTAATATAAGAAAACATAACCCATTATGTTGTCTTCCTTGTCCAACATCAACTCTTTAGCATGTCATATTTTAATGAGTGCTCACAATCATAAAATATGTCCAAGATAGTATATTTGTATGTGAAACCTCTCTTTCTTTATTACTTCCTATTAATTGCAACGATGACCAAAACTATGTTTGTCAACTCTCAACAACTTTTATTCATCATACTTTTTATATGTGAAGTTATTACTTGCCATAAGATCAATATGATCTCCTTGATACTTTTTATATTTTATTTTATTCTATCATGACCAAGGTGAGGAAATCAAGCCCTTGACTCAACACTAATCTTTATTATATAGCTCACGGACTCGATTACAAAGGGTAAATATCATAAAGCAAAAGCTCACAACTAGATCTTGCTAACTTTATTCTACTAAATCAAGATACTACCAAAAGGATCAAACTAAGAAAAACGGTAAAGATAGGGGTGCGATGGTGATACGATACTGGGGCAGCTCCCCCAAGCTTTGCAGTTGCCAAGGGGAGTGCCCATACCCAGATGATTATGTCTCCTTATTCGGGGGTGGTGATGATGGCGTTGTTGATGATGTAGGCTTGTCTTTCACCTTCCAAGGCATGGGCTCACCATGGTAGAAGGATGATCGAGTCCCGAAATACTCAATCCGCAGCCAAACTCATCTTCTTGAATCTATATTCATACTCACAGTTTTGGTTTTGCAGGTCATAGATCTGGGCCTGGAGGTGTTCGAATTTCTCTTGAAGATTGGAGATGGCTTCCCCGAAGATCCTTGAGTCCAGC
This sequence comes from Secale cereale, assembly GCA_902687465.1. NCBI lineage: Eukaryota > Viridiplantae > Streptophyta > Magnoliopsida > Poales > Poaceae > Secale > Secale cereale. Next base: position 796,851,304 of record LR738710.1, on the reverse strand, counting down.
TTGAGGTTGTTGGTGAGCTCCGTGATCATCATGTGGTTGGCGTTGAGTCCTCGTTCCACCATACCTTGGCACTTGAAAACTTGTTGCTCCATTGCTTCGAGTCTCGTCTCCATGCTTCCGGTCCTCCTTGGCCCCTCAACATCGCGGATGTGCAACACCCCTTCACGCAACTCCATGGTTTGAGTGTGATGCAGCACCTCCGCGAGGTAGGGGTTGATGACCTTCTCGAAGAACTTGTCCTTGGGGGTACTGGGAGACGCCATGATGATCTAGATCTGTCAGAAACAACAACTCAAAACAAAAACAGAGGATTTTTGCGTGATACGGTGGTCAAAGCCTTCGGGAGAATATATAGTGAATTTTTCCCGACCAAAAGGAGTAAAATACAAGAAATCGGAGTCCACACGAGGTGCCCACGAGGCCGGGGGGCGCGCCCAGAGAGGGGGGGCGCGCCCTCCACCTTCGTGGACGCCTCATGTCTCTTCCGGACTTCCACTTATTTTTCTATTTTTCTAAATATTCCAAAACGGTGAAAAATTGCCATTAGAACTGTTTTGGAGTCGGTTTACTTACCGTATCACACACCTCTTCCTTTTCGGAGTGTGAATCGTTCTGGAAAGTGTCCCTTATGTATTCCTCTGGGGTTATGGTTTCAATAACATTGGTTTCAACATTTATAGGATTACCTGAGATAGAGTGTTTGATTCTTTGACCGTTCACCACCTTCGGATTTGTGCCTTTGAAGTTGTTGATTTTTATGGCACCAGAACGATAGACCTCCTTGATAACGTAAGGACCTTCCCATTTAGAGAGAAGTTTTCCTGCAAAAAATCTTATAACGAGAATTGTATAGCAAGACATAATCACTTACGTTAAACTCACGCTTTTGTATCCTTTTGTCATGCCATCTTTTAACTTTTTCTTTAAACAACTTGGCATTCTCATAGGCCTGGGTTCTCCATTCATCAAGAGAGTTAATGTCAAATAACCTCTTCTCACCGGCAAGTTTGAAATTATAATTGAGCTCTTTAATAGCCCAATACGCCTTATGTTCTAGCTCAAGAGGTAAGTGACATGCTTTTCCATAAACCATCTTATATGCAGACATACCCATAGGATTTTTGTATGCAGTTCTACAGGCCCATAATGCATCATCAAGTTTCTTGGACCAATTCTTTCTAGACCTATTAACTGTCTTTTGCAAAATTCACTTCAGCTCTCTATTACTTAGTTCTACTTGACCACTAGTTTGAGGATGATAAGGGGATGCAATTCTATGATTAACATCATACTTAGCAAGCATTTTACGGAAAGCACTGATACGTCTCCAACGTATCTATAATTTTTGATTGTTCCATGCTATTATTTATGAAGTCTTGGATGTTTAATGGGCTTTATCATTCACTTTTATATCATTTTTGGGACTAACCTACTAACCCAAAGGCCCAATCCAGATTGTTGTTTTTTTGCCTATTTCAGGGTTTTGCAGAAAAGGAATATCAAACGGAGTCCAAACAGAATGAAACCTTCGTAGGAGATATTTTTGGAGGAAATCACGCACGAAAGACTTCGGGGCCAAGCCAGAGGACAGAGGAGCCACCCTCGAGGGTGGGGGGCGCGCCCCCCTTCCCAGGGCGCGCCCCCTGATGGGCCTCTAACCCCTCGTTGGTTACCCCAAGTGGAAGGTGTAAGATGCAGTGTTGTGGAAGTTTTTCCCTTAGCAAAGATGCCAAGGATCGAATCCCCAGAGACTCCTAGGTTCAACAAGTAGGTGTCAACTGCTAACGGCGCCAGATATTAGCAATCAACATGGACCTGCACACAGATACAAATAACTTTTCTCCCAACGAGTACAGAGAGGTTGTCAATCCCTCCGGCCTTGTAGTTCACAAAGGATTAAAAGCAATGATAGTAGTGATAGATAATGTTTTGCAATAGTAAATAAAAGCGAAAAGTAAATAGCGGATGTGATCAATGATGGTAATATGGACCGGAGTCTCATGATGTTCACTAGTGATGTCTCTCTCCCAAAAGATGATAAAACAGCTATGTGAGGTAAACGAATTACAGCTGGGCAATTGACAGGACCACGAACGCAAACCAATGCTGACTACATTGCAAGAAAGGTTGATGTTCAAAGCATGGGAGGTACGCCAAAGTAAGTAGACCGAAATCCATCAATATCTACTACTAATCATCCACCTTGAGATATCTATCCAGAACATCTCGCTGGTATTAAGTTGCGAGTCCCACCCATAGTGTAAACTCAATGCAACAGACAACTGCATTAAAAGAACTTTGCGTAAAGTAAACAATCCTTGCACCCGCGGGCACAAGCACCGTTGTTTTCCCCCTTGTGTCAACAGCACATCCCCTAGACTCATGTTTCTGTCACTCAAGCTAGTCATCGAGGGGCATGAACCCACAATCGAGCATAACGTTCCCTCCTGGAGTCACTACCTATTACTTGGCCAAAGCAATAAATAACAATGGAGAACATGCAAGAATTACTTATGAACATAAATATAAAAGAGGTAGATCAAATATATTACTCAAGATCAATCTGAACATAATCTCATAATCCATCGGATCCCAGCAAACTCAACATAGCAACAGCATAAGGATTACATATGTGCCTCGATCATGTAGGGCAGCTCACGAGGACTAATTAGTGAAGCACAAGAACGGGAGGAGAACATCACATAGCTACTGGTCATGGACTCATGGTCCAAGGGAGACTACTCACGACTCATCCGGGAGGCGTCCATGGTGGTGGAGAAGCTCCCGGTGGTGATCCTCCCCTCCTGCAGGGTGGCGGGAAGAGTTCTCCTGGTGCTCCTGATCTTGGAAGCGGCGGCGGCGGCGGAACAGAGATGGGATCGTGAAAAGAGTTCCTGTTCTGAGGGTTTCGGAGGACGCTTTAAATATATGCCAAAGGGGGGCATCGGGGAAGCTTCGGGGGGCCCAGGCGCCCCCCGGCGCGGCCCAGGGGGGGGGGGGGCGCCGCCAGGGCGCCTGGAGCCCTAGTGGCCCCCCCTGGCTGTCCTTCGGACGCACGGTAATTTCCGGAACGTTGATTTTTTATATAATTTTTCTGGATTTTTCCTGGCAGTTCTCGTAACGTGAAAACCTGAAATACAAAAACAGCCGAAAACAGAAACTGGCACTCGGGTGCACTGGATTAGTAAGTTAGTCCAAATATGATCAAAAGTGTATGTAAGTGTATGAATATCATAGCAATATCACCCAAAAGTGGCATGGAGCAAGCAGAAATTATAGATACGTTTTGGACGTATCAACATCCCCAAGCTTAATTCCTGCTCGTCCTCGAGTAGGTAAATGATAACAAGAATAATTTCTGTGGTGACATGCTATTAACCATATAGGACTTTTTCATAGCCATATGACAAAAGCTTACTGAGACAATGAATCTGTAGTAATTAAGTTGCCTCATGAGAAAATCACAAATGACTGAAAGTTTTACAATATGAAACTGAAACATCAAAAAGATTTGCAATGAACATGATGTGCAAATATGATAAAGTGATATCTAGCTTGCCCCCTTTAGTGATGCAAAACATAAATGCAAGGGCACCTTCAAGGTTTAAGTGATGACTAGATACAATGATTTCAGAATAAACGATATCACAATCATGCAAAAGACAATGCTACTTTGGGACAATGCACATTACACTCAGAATGACAATCATGCTCTTAGTAGTTGGTGCTTTAACATAAAAGTAAAAGAATGGTTAAGTGCTAGAGCTTTTTTTTATTTTGAAAACATAGAAGCAATTTTGTCAACGGTAGTAGTACTTCATATGTGTCATGTATAAGACATCCTATAAGTTGCAAGCCTCATGCATCGAATACCAATAGTGCTCGCACCTTGTCCTAATTAGCTCGGACTTCCATGGGTTATCATTGCATTACATATGTTTCAACCAAGTGTCACAAAGGGGTACCTCTATGCCACCTGTACAAAGGTCCAAGGAGATAAATCACATTTGATTTCTCGTTTTTGATAGATCTCAACTTGAGGACATCCATACCAGGACAACATAGAAAATAGATGATGGACTCCTCTTCAATGCATAAGCATATTATCATAAGAGATTGAGGATTAATGTCCAAGCTAAAACTTCCACCATGATACATGGCTTTGGTTGGCGGCCCAATGTTCTTCTCTAACAATATGCATACTCATTCAACCCACGGCAAATCACCCTTACTTTAGACAAGACGAACATGCATAGCAGCTCACATGATATTCAACAATAGTGTAATAGTTGATCGCGTCCCCAGAAACATGGTTATCGCTCAGCAAGCAACTTATAAGAAATAAGATACATAAGCAACATATTCTTTACCATAATAGTTTTCAAGCTACTTTCCCATGAGCTATGTATTGCAAAGTTAGTTCGCTTAGTACAGGTGGAGGTTAGCAAAAGACTGGGAGCGACCAACTAAGAGAGCAATGACGGTCATAATCATGCAGAGCGACAAAGCAATATTGAATCAGGCATGGAAGTTATATCGCTACCCAGAAATAAAAGATCATCAAGGCTTGACAGACTTTCTTTACAGTCTTAAATATGCGTGAGCATACGCCAAGTCAATCAAAATAAATTCTTGAGGGAAGATATTACTAAACCATACCACATCATAGGCAAACAAATCAAGTTGGTACTCCAATAACACATTGGGAACCCCCCAGCTATTTGAGATTAACCATAAGAAAACCTGAACTACTAAGCGCCATCATGCAAGTAGCATCTTTATCATAAACATATTAACCAATGCAACGGAAGCAAACTCTCTTAATAAGGTGAGCATGATAATTAAAGAGAGTTCAAGCAACCAACTAAACAAAATCTCTTTGAAAAGATAAGCATGAATACTAAGAGCAGAGCATGGTAGTAGCTATTAAAAGACAAAGAACACACACAGCAAAGATAGACATGAAAATTCTATTTTATGTTCTAGGTAGAAGTGGAGCGTGTTTCTCTCCCACATAAAGAAAGCTGAGTTCCGACTCGTTATGAAAAACTAAAAAGAAAACTACAAGCAAGACGCTCCAAGCATAGCACATAACACATGAAGTGATAAAAATATAGTGGAACGAAAGACGAACTGATAATGTTGATGGAGAAGGGGATGCACGGGGGCATCCCCAAGCTTAGACGCTTGAGTCTCCTTGAATATTTCTTGGGGGTGCACGGGGGCATCCCCAAGCTTGAGCGCTTGACACTCCTGAATCTTTTTTATCATCTTCCCTCGCACACTTGAAAACTCCCTTCATACATAACTCATCATAATCTGATTAGCGAGGTTAGTACCCTTAATAAAATAATTGCACCTTGCTGGAAATAAAGATATTCTTGAAATTCTACTGTTTCTCAAGATTGCCAAAAGGTTTTTGCCAAGAAAAAGCAAGCTCTTGATTTGCAAAGCGTAGGAAAGGCAAAACAGGACAGAATCTGTGAAAAATAGAACAGCAGGTAGTAATTGATTTGTTCGGGATACTTCTGCCACTCAAATCAAAAAAATCAGAACAGACGCACGAAAGACAATTATATAGAGAACGCTGTCGAAAAAATTCAGACCAAAAATATGACCTGGTGATTTTATACGAATTTTTCTATCCAAGGATAGAATCTGTTTCCTGGACAGCACCTCACAACTTTTGAACTTTCTAGCAATCAGAGGCTATACTTGGCACAAATATGAAAAGCAAAGATACAATGATGATGCTACAGCAGTAAACAACATCAAGACACAACAAAAGCAAAATATTAAAATTTATTCATGTGGGCTGCCTCCCAAAAGCGCTTTCTTTTATGCCTTTAAGCTAGGCATAAGACTTTAATGATGCTCTCGTAGGAATAAGAGTTGAAGAACAAAAGAGAGCATCAAGAAGCAAATACCAAACACATTTAAGCCTAACATGCTTCCTATGCATAGGAATATTGCAATAGAATAATTCATTGAAGCACAAAGCAATAAGCATAGGAAGACAAAACAAGTGCAGCTTCAAAACCTTCAACATAAAGAAAGGGAACTTGATATTATTGAAATATCTATAAGCATATGTTCCCTTCTCATAATAATTTTCAGTGGGATCACGAATAAAATCAACAATATAAGCATCACATAAAGTATTGTTACCATGATCCACATGCAAAAAGGTACTCTTACTCTCCGCATAAGTATTATGATGAGGATAAAACTTAGTATAAAAGAGAGACATAAGCTCTTGCCAATCAAACAAGTGCGAGTTATCGAGAAGCTTATACCAATCTGAAGCCTTATCTATAAGTGATACGGCGAACAATTTCCTCATGACAAACTCCGTTGATACACCTGCAAGCTTAAATAATGAATATAGTTGTGACAGATATATCAAGTGTTCACCAGGATGTCTGTCTCCTGCATAACGATTAGCCAAAACATAATCGATAATACCAGCTGGTATTTTATAGGGCACAATTTCAGTAGAGGGAGGAGCAACCACCACAGGTGTGGGGCGTCTTCCCGCAAGCAACGATCCAATAGCAAGGTTGTCCATAAGCATAACTAGTGAAATACATAAAGAAAACTGAAAGGTAAACTAACAAGACTAAAAAGCAAAGGTAAAAGATAGCATGCAACTCCCCTATCCTGAAGAGTGGAGTCCCCGGCAACGGCGCCAGAAAAACTCCTTGATGGGCCTCTAACCCCTCGTTGGTTACCCCAAGTGGAAGGTGTAAGATGCAGTGTTGTGGAAGTTTTTCCCTTAGCAAAGATGCCAAGGATCGAATCCCCAGAGACTCCTAGGTTCAACAAGTAGGTGTCAACTGCTAACGGCACCAGATATTAGCAATCAACGTGGACCTGCACACAGATACAAATAACTTTGCTCCCAACGAGTACAGAGAGGTTGTCAATCCCTCCGGCCTTGTAGTTCACAAAGGATTAAAAGCAATGATAGTAGTGATAGATAATGTTTTGCAATAGTAAATAAAAGCGAAAAGTAAATAGCGGATGTGATCAATGATGGTAATATGGACCGGAGTCTCATGATGTTCACTAGTGATGTCTCTCTCCCAAAAGACGATAAAACAGCTATGTGAGGTAAACGAATTACAGCTGGGCAATTGACAGGACCACGAACGCAAACCAATGCTGACTACATTGCAAGAAAGGTTGAGGTTCAAAGCATGGGCGGTACGCCAAAGTAAGTAGACCGAAATCCATCAATATCTACTACTAATCATCCACTTTGAGATATCTATCCAGAACATCTCGCTGGTATTAAGTTGCGAGTCCCACCCATAGTGTAAACTCAATGCAACAGACAACTGCATTAAAAGAACTTTGCGTAAAGTAAACAATCCTTGCACCCGCGGGCACAAGCACCGTTGTTTTCCCCCTTGTGGCAACAGCACATCCCCTAGACTCATGTTTCTGTCACTCAAGCTAGTCATCGAGGGGCATGAACCCACAATCGAGCATAACGTTCCCTCTTGGAGTCACTACCTATTACTTGGCCAAAGCAATAAATAACAACGGAGAACATGCAAGAATTACTTATGAACATAAATATAAAAGAGGTAGATCAAATATATTACTCAAGATCAATCTGAACATAATCTCATAATCCATCGGATCCCAGCAAACTCAACATAGCAACAACATAAGGATTACATATGTGCCTCGATCATGTAGGGCAGCTCACGAGGACTAATTAGTGAAGCACAAGAACGGGAGGAGAACATCACATAGCTACTGGTCATGGACTCGTGGTCCAAGGGAGACTACTCACGACTCATCCGGGAGGCGTCCATGGTGGTGGAGAAGCTCCCGGTGGTGATCCTCCCCTCCGGCAGGGTGCCGGGAAGAGTTCTCCTGGTGCTCCCGATCTTGGAAGCGGCGGCGGCGGTGGAACAGAGATGGGATCGCGAAAAGAGTTCCTGTTCTGAGGGTTTCGGAGGACGCTTTAAATATATGCCAAAGGGGGGCATCGGGGAAGCTTCGGGGGGCCCAGGCGCCCCCCCGGCGCGGCCCAGGGGGGGGGGGGCGCCGCCAGGGCGCCTGGAGCCCTGGTGGCCCCCCCCGGCTGTCCTTCGGACGCACGGTAGTTTCCGGAACGCTGATTTTTTATATAATTTTTCTGGATTTTTCCAGGCAGTTCTCATAACGTGAAAACCTGAAATACAAAAACAGCCGAAAACAGAAACTGGCACTGGCGTGCACTGGATTAGTAAGTTAGTCCAAATATGATCAAAAGTGTATGGAAGTGTATGAATATCATAGCAATATCACCCAAAAGTGGCATGGAGCAAGCAGAAATTATAGATACGTTTTGGACGTATCACCCCCTGCCTCGAGGGCAGCCCCTGTGGCCCCCGGTGCCCCTCTTCTTCCTATATATACCTACGTACCCCAGAAACTCCATGCGCAGAGAGAAAACTCTAATTCCACTGCCGTAGCTGCTGTTCCCGTAGAGATCCCATCTTGGAGCCTGTTCCGGGAGGGGGATCCATCACGGAGGCCTTCATCATCATCATCATCGCCCTCACCATGAGTTGTGAGTAGTTTACCATAGACCTTCGGGTCCATAGCTAGTATCTAGATGGCTTCTTCTCTCTCTCTGGATCTCAATACAAAGTCCTCATCGGTCTTCGAGGAGATCTATTCGATGTAATCTCTTTTTGCGGTGTGTTTGTCGAGATCCGATGAATTGTGAGTTTATGATCAAGGTTATCTATGAAAGATATTTGGTTCTTCTCTGAACTTTTTATGTGTGCTCATAATATCCTTGCAAGTCTCTTCGAATTATTGGTTTGGTTTGGCCTACTAGATCTATAGTTCTTGCAATGGGAGAAGTGCTTGGCTTTGGGTTCAATCTTGCAGTGTCCTTTCCCAGTGACAGTAGGGGCAGCAAGGCACGTACTGTATTGTTGCCATCGAGGATAAAAAGATGGGGTTTTCATCATATTGCTTGAGTTTATCCCTCTACATCATGTTATCTTTCTTAAGGCGTTACTCTGTTCGTATGAACTCAATACACTAGATGCATGCTGGATAGCGGTCGATGTGTGGAGTAATAGTAGTTGATGTAGGCAGGAGTCGGTCTACTTGTCTTCGACGCGATGCCTATATGCAATGATCATGCCTAGATAGTCTCATAATTATTTGCTTTTCTATCCATTTCTCGACAGTAATTTGTTTACCCGCCGTAGAATACCGCTAACATGAGAGAAGCCACTAGAGAAAACTATGGCCCTCGGGTCTATCTTTATCATATTACTTTCCCGTCAATTTTTATTGCCATTGTTTATTTGCTATTTTATTAAACTAAAAAATACCAAAAATATTATCTTATCATCTCTATCAGATCTCACTATCGTAAGTGACCGTAAAGGGATTGACAACCCCTTATCGCGTTGGCTGCAAAGTTCTTATTTGTTTGTGCAGGTGCGAGGGACTGGCGCGTGGTCTCCTACTGGATTGATACCTTGGTTCACAAAAACTGAGGGAAATACTTACGTTACTGTGCTGCATCTCCCTTTCCTCTTCGTGGGAATACAACACAAGCTCAAGAGGCAGCAAGAAGAATTTCCGGCACCGTTGCCGGGGAGGCTTACGCAAAAGTCATATACCAAGTACCTATCACAAACCCTTATCCTTCGCATTACATTTATTTGCCTCTCGTTTTCCTCTCCCCCACTTCACCTTTGCCGTTTTATTCGCTCTTCTTCCGCCGTGTGTTTCTCGTTTGCTTGCTTCTCGTTCGCTTGTGTGTGTTGGATTGCTTGCTTGTCACTATGGCTCAGAACAATACCAAATTGTGTGACTTTTCCAATACCAACAACAATGATTTTATTAGCACTCCGATCGCTCCTATTACCGATGCTGAATCTTGTGAGATCAATGCTGCTTTGTTGAATCTTGTCATGAAAGATCAATTCTCCGGCCTTCCTAGTGAAGATGCCGCTACCCATCTAAACAACTTTGTTGATTTGAGTGATATGCAAAAGAAAAGGGATACGGATAACGATATTCTTAAATTGAAGATATTTCCGTTTTCACTTAGAGATCGTGCTAAAACTTGGTTTTCCTCTTTGCCTAGAAATAGTATTGATTCGTGAAATAAGTGCAAAGATGCTTTTATCTCTAAGTATTTCCCTCCTGCTAAGATCATCTCTCTTAGAAACGATATTATGAATTTTAAGCAACTAGATCATGAGCATGTTGCACAAGCTTGGGAGAGAATAAAATTAATGATACGTAATTGCCCTACACATGGTTTCAATCTATGGATGATTATTCAGAACTTTTATGCTATCTTGAATTTTGCTTCTAGAAATCTTTTAGATTCGGCCGCCGGAGGCACTTTCATGGAAATTACCTTAGGAGAAGCTACCAAACTCCTAGATAATATTATGGTTAATTATTCTCAATGGCACATCGAAAGATCTACTAGTAAAAAAGTGCATGCTATCGAAGAAATTAGTGTTTTGAGTGGGAAGATGGATGAACTTATGAAATTGTTTGCTGCTAAGAGTGCTTCTTCTGATCCTAATGATATGCCTTTGTCCACTTTGATTGAGAATAATAATGAATCTTTGGATGTGAATTTTGTTGGTAGGAATAATTTTGGTAACAATGCTTATAGAGGTAATTTTAATCCTAGGCCTTTTCCTAGTAATTCCTCTAATAATTTTGGTAATTCCTACAACAACTCTTATGGAAAGATGCCTTCTGAATTTCAAACTAGTGTTAAGGAGTTTATGATCTCGCAAAAAATTTCAATGCTATGCTTGAGGAGAAATTGCTTAAAGTTGATGAATTGGCTAGAAGTGTGGATAGAATTACTCTTGATGTTGATTATTTGAAACTTAGATCTATCCCACCTAAGCATGATATCAATGAGTCTCTCAAAGCCATGAGAATTTCCATTGATAAATGCAAAGAAAGAACCGCTAGAATGCGTGCTAAAAGAGAAGATTATATTAGATCATGTTCTTCTAGTTATCGTGAAAATAAAGATGAGATCTGAAAGTTATTGACGTGTCTCCTATTAGATCCTTGTTTTCTAGTATTAATCTTGATGAAAATAGGATTGGAGATTATTCTGCTTTAAGGTGTCCTAGTAATTCGGAGTTTTTAGATCTTGATGCTAAAATTACTAAAAGTGGGATTGAAGAAATTAAAACTTTGCATAGTGATGAACCCACTACTTTGGATTTCAAGGGATTCAATTATGATAATTGCTCTTTGATTTATTGTATTTCCTTGATGCAATCCGTGCTAAATTCTCCGCATGCTTATAGTCAAAATAAAGCTTTCACTAAACATATAGTTGATGCTTTGATGCAATCTTATGAAGAAAAACTTGAGTTGGAAGTTTCTATGCCTAGAAAGCTTTATGATGAATGGGAACCTACTATCAAAATAAAAACAAAAGATCATGAATGCTATGCTTTGTGTGATTTGGGCGCTAGTGTTTCCACTATCCCAAAAACTTTGTGTGATTTGCTAGGGTTCCATGATTTTGATAATTGTTCCTTAAATTTGCATCTTGCGGCTTCCACTATTAAGAAACCTATGGGAAGAATTAATGATGTTCTTATTGTTGCCAATAGGAATTATGTGCCCGTGGATTTCATTGTTCTTGATATAGATTGCAATCCTTCATGTCCTATTATTCTTGGTAGACCTTTCCTTAGAACGATTGGTGCAATTATTGATATGAAGGAAGGAAATATTAGATTCCAATTTCTGTTAAGGAAAGGCATGGAACACTTTCCTAGAAATAAAATCAAATTACCATATGAATCTATCATGAGAGACACTTGTGGATTGCCTTCCAAAGATGGCATTACCTAGATCTATCTTGTATCGTGCCTAGCTAGGGGCGTAAAACGATAGCGCTTGTTGGGAGGCAACCCAATTATATGTTTTTTGTTTTTGTTGCTGTTAGGTAATAAATATTGCATCTAGCCTCTTATTAGATGTGTTTTCATGTTTTGTTTAGTGTTTGTGCCAAGTAGAACCATTGGTAAGACTTGTGTGAAGTTTATTTGATCTTGCTGTGAAAAACAGAATCGTTAGCGCTCGCTAAAGTAGACTTCAGATTTTACTGGAGCGTGATTTTTAGTTGATTCTTTTTGCTGCTGATTGGTAGACAAATTTCGCAAATTTACCAATTTAGTTTGAATGTTTTGGAGTTCCAGAATTAGGCGAACCCAGCAGATTACTACAGACTGTTCTGTTTTTGACAGATTCTGTTTTTCGTGTGTTGTTTGCTTATTCCGATGCATCTATGAGTAATATTGGAGGATATGAACCATAGAGAAGTTGGAGTATATTAGGTTTAACACCAATAAAAACAAAGAATGAATTCCTTGCTGTACCTTTGATTTGTGGTTTGCTTTCTCTTACTAACGGAGCTCACGAGAATTTTTGTCTAAGTTTTGTGTTGTGAAGTTTTCAAGTTTTGAGTATTGCTTTGATGGACTATGGAATAAGGAGTAGAAATGGCCCAAGCTTGGGGATGCCCATGGAACCCCAAGTAAATTCAAGATAATCAAAAGCCTAAGCTTGGGGATGCCCCGGGAAGGCACCCCCTCTTTCGTCTTCATCCATCGGTAACTATACTTGGAGCTATATTTTTATTCGCAACATGCTATGTGTTTTGCTTGGAGTGTCTTGTATAATTTGAGTTTTTGCTTGTTAGTTTGCCACAATCATCCTTGCTGGCACACCTATTTGAGAGAGAGTTAATTATGGCCTAGAAATTATTAGAACACTCTATGTGCTTCACTTATATCTTTTGAGTTGAATAGTTTTTGCTCTAGTGCTTCACTTATATCTTTTAGAGCATAGTGGTGGTAATATGTTGAAGAAATTGTTGAACTCTCATGCTTCACTTAGATCTATTTGAGAGTCTATTAAAACATCATGGTAAAGTGTTGAGGCTAAAAGGACTAGTCTTCACATGATAAACATCCAATGTCAATGTAGTAAAAAAAATCACATCAAGTGCATTGAATAGAAAGAGATGTTGGATGCTTGATAATTGTTTTGAGACATGAGGATAGTGATATTAAAGTCATGCTAGTGGAGTAATTATGAAATTGAGAAATATTTGTGTTAAGGTTAGTGATTCCCGTAGCATGCACGTATGGTGAACCGTTGTGTGACGAAGTTAGAGCATGAGGTATTTGTAGAGTGTCAACCTTTGTGTGGAGGTCGGGGGCGCGCGATGGTTAACTCCTACCAACCTCCCCCTAGGGGCATGCGTTGATTGCTTTGTTTTGATGACTCGTAAATTTTTGCAATAAGTATACGAGTTCTTATGAATAATGTTGAGTCCATGGATTATACGCACTCTCACCCTTCCACCATTGCTAGCCTCTCTTGTACCGTGCAACTTTCGCCAGTGCCATAAACCCACTATATATCCTTCCTCAAAACAGCCACCATATTGTTCCTCAAAACATCCACCATACCTACCTATCATGGCATTTCCATAGCCATTCCGAGATATATTACCATGCAACTTTCCACCATTCCGTTTATATGACACGCATCATATTGTCATATTGCCATGCATGATCATGTAGTTGACATCGTATTCGTGGCAAGGCCACCATGCATAATCTTTTCATACATGTCACTCTTGTTTCATTGCACATACCGGCACACCGCCGGAGGCATTCATATAGAGTCATACTGTCGGTGTACTAAGGTAGGGGGTACCTCAGTACCCCAACTTGTGCACGGGCAGCAGCAGCTTCCCGCGGCAGGGCCTACCACGCGCTCGCCGGAGACCTTCCTGCTTCATATAAAACCATTCAAAAACAAAGTATACAAGACAGAAGATCGAGACCCCGGAAAGTGGGGCTTGCCGGGAAGGCCGTTCCTGGCTCAAGATTACCTCACTCACGCAAGGCCCTGGCAAGAGGAGTTTGCCAGGAAGACCAGAAGATTATATTACAGAAGACATGCCTCGGCGCTATACGCGCCCCGGCAGGGCCCGGGGAGCGACAAGCTTCAGAGCCCGACAAGCTCCCGGGCCCGGCAAGGGCAAGACCCCGGCAAGGTGCTTGCCGGGGAGAGTTGCGCTGTGTGCCCGCGCTCCAGCTCATCGGACCACGCGTCGCCCTGGGGCCACTCCAGAGACGCGTAGCGGATGGCTGTGTAGCCTGGGGGACACGGTGGCACTCCACGGTGGTAAAGCCATCGCCGTGGCAAACGGAGACGCAAGGGCGGGCGCTTTTTGGGGTCGACAGCGACGAGCAGTAAATGCTCTTGTCCCCCACTGTCAAAGTAGGTAGCGACCACTGTTCATCCACTGTAGCTCCACTATTCCCGCACTGTTACAACTACCACCTCTTTTACATTTTTACCCTTTCTCCTACGTTGACACCTGTCGGTGACCCCTTGCACTATAAAAGGAGGCCCATGCACAACGTAGAAAGGGTTCGGAACCTAGATCGCTCATACGCTCGGTGTAGCTAGTTCTTCAAGCTCCCGAGCTCTCCAACTCAATACAAACTAAGCAGGAGTAGGGTTTTACGCGTCTATCGCGGCCCGAACCTGGGTAAACTGCCTGCGTGATCTCCACGATCTGCTCTTCGTGCTCCCTCCGCCCTCTTACCGCACAAGTAAAGGGGCTCCGGTCCCATATGTGTTCGTGGCGGACAGTTTCCCCCGACATCTTTGGCGCGCCAGGTAGGGGGCGTCGAGGTTGTGCGAATCTGATCCGGCGTTCACGCGGGCGCGTTCTTCATCAACCTCTCCAGTTTCATCAGCAACCTCATCAGTAACTGCGCCATGGCCCCGAAGAAGAAGGCTTCGGAGGTCGCAGGCCCGTCTGCGTCTCATTCGCCGTCACCGGAACCAACGGCGGGCGGGGGAGACGCTGTCGGAAGGGTGGTCGCCGGCGAGGACACTCGCGGCGCCACCAAATCCAAGGACAGGACGGATGACCGAGCCTCGGTCTCCGTGGACGCGCCACGTCCATCTCAGCAAACGACAACCCAACAGCGCCATACCACGGGAGGTGGCATCCGCTTGCTGGGCCAAGGGCAAACCGGAGGTTCGCGGGACGCTCCGGGCCATCGTCCTGGCACCAGCAAGGCGTGGTCGCCGGGGTGGGACCCTGCTCCTTCTAACGCTGTTAGGAGTCCGAGCATATCCCGCTCCTCGCACCGCTCGCCCCCGCTCCCCTCCACTCCAGCAGAAGCGCTTGCAAGGGCGCAACTGCTCCTCGACTTCCCTCCAGCGGCAGACAAGGCCGAAGACTGGAGGGCAACTATTCAGAGCCTGATCGCCTTCGCCAATAACGATACGCCGCAGCAGCCGGAGACCTCGCGGCCGCGGCAAGTCGAGAAGACGAAGGCCGACGGCGACAAGACCGCCGGGGGTGCAACCACCGTGCACTCCCCGCCGCGGAAGCAGAAGACGCCACCCCGCCGGAACAACGCCGACGACGGCTCCACAGCGTCGTCGGATCCGCGGGCTCGTCGGGACCAGCGCCAGGTCCTTGACGACCGGCGACAAGAAGACGCTCGAACGACAATCGAGCGCCGCCGAGAAGCTCGGCGACAATCAGACCAGAGAGCTGGAAACGCTGTCGACGCGCGCGCGCCCGGTGAACCAGGCGACTTGCCGTATGCGGCAGGTTGCCCCGCGTTTACCCGCGAGCTGCGGCGCGTCCAGTGGCCCAGCATGAAGAACTTCAAGCCCGACGTACCGGAGAAGTACGACGGCAAGACACACCCCTCGGAATTCCTCAGCATTTACACCATCGCGGTGCAGGCTGCCGGGGGGCGCGACGAGAAGATTTTGGCGAACTACTTCCCGCTCATGCTAAAGCCGAACGTTCGTTCCTGGCTCATGCACTTGCCGGAAGGTTCCATTTCTTCTTGGGCAGACCTTTGCCACCAGTTTGTTGGCGCCTTCACGGGCGGCCACAAACCCCACGGCCAGGAGAGCGATCTCCACATTCTGGCCCAGAAGGAAGGAGAATCCCTGCGCAAGTATATCCAACGCTTCAGTCGTGTGCAGCACAACATCCCCGACGTCCACCCTGCCGCGGTTATCAGCGCGTTCCACCAGAACGTGCGTAACCGCCGCATGCGTGAAGAAATGGCCATGACCAAGATACGGGATGTCAGCGAGCTTTATGCTCTGGCTGATAAGTGCGCACGCGCAGAAGAGGGGAGGAGACTCCCCGGGGAGGATACTGGCGCAGGAGGAAGCGACAGCGACGACGCCGCCCCGGCAAAGAAGAGCCGGCGGCGGAACAATAGAAGGAAGAACAAGAAGGAAGTGCTTGCCGTCGAGAAGTCCGGCAAGGAGGCTCCCGCCAAGCAAACACAGGCTGGCGGCTCCGGCAAGGAGCCTGCCCCTGTAGCGGCAGCCGACAAGCAGGACGGCTCCGACAAGCAATACTGCAAAATCCACCGCACCAAGGGCCACGACCTCTCCAACTGCAAACGCGTCGAGTACCTCGTCGAGCAGCAGAAGGCTGAGTACGAGAGGCGCGACAAGGAGAAGGCCCGAGGTGGCGGAGGAGAACCAAGCAAGAAGCGGCCGTTCAATGGCCGGGGAGGACGCCGCGGCAAGGCAAAGCAGCGGCAAGGTGACCGACCTCCCCGGGGCCGCGACAAGGATGAGGAAGACGACGACGAAGACATAGAGGATGAGGATAACAGCGAGCAGGAGTTCCAGAAGGCCACGGAGGTCCTGTGCGTCGACGGTGGCGCCTCTCTGCACACCTCCCACCGCCAGCTCAAGCAGTGGGTGCGCGAGGTGAATGCAGCAGAGCCGCCCGTGGAGTCGCGCAGGCTCCTCAAATGGTCCAGCACGCCCATCATTTTTGACCTTGAGGATCACCCTGACCGCACCACTGCGGTCGGGTGCTTGCCGATGCTGGTCTCACCCACCATCCGCAACCTCAAGGTCACCAAAATGTTGGTTGACGGCGGGGCCGGGCTGAACTTGATCTCCTCTGCTGTGATCAAGAAACTCCAAATCCCAGATGGCGAGCTCGAAGAGACCGGTTCTTTCCAAGGAATCAACCCGGGAAGGAGCAAGCCCAAGGGGAAGATCACTCTGCCGGTGACCTTTGGCGGGGAGCTCAACTTCAGAACTGGGCGCATCACATTCGACGTCGCCGATATTCCATTGCCGTATAATGGAATACTCGGCCGTCCCGCCCTCGCCAAGTTCATGGCAGCTTCCCACTATGCCTACAATGTACTCAAGATGCCGGGGCCGATAAGCGTCATCACTGTCCATGGCGACAAGAAAGATGCGCTTGTCTGCGCCGACAAGATCTACCGGGACGCAGCAGCCGCAGCAGAAAAGGATACACTTGCCGCTGAAGCTCCCGGGGGGAAGAAGACCAAGACCAAGTCCGGCAAGTGCTCTGGGGCCCACTCCGGCAACCACACCTCTTCGGAGTGCTGCGCTGCCGTCGAGGACGTTCCATCGAGCTCCCCCGACAAGTGTAGAAAGGGGATGGCCGCTCCTCCGGCAACCAAGAAGGTGTCCGCCAAGGAGGACGGCACTGGTGGTACCTTCACCATCAGTGCCACGCTTGACAGCAAATAGGAAAGCGCGCTCGTTGCCTTCCTGCGGGCGAATGTCGATGTGTTTGCCTGGCAACCATCTGACATCCCCGGTGTTCCCAGGAAGGTAATTGAGCACAAGCTTGCTGTTTGTCCTCATGCGCGTCCCGTCAAGCAGAAAGTGAGGAAGCAAGCCGTGGAGCGCCAAGAATTCATTACTGAAGAAATCAAGAAACTAGAGGCAGCAGGCCTAGTTAGAGGTGTGATCCATCCGACGTGGTTAGCAAACCCAGTCGTCGTGCGCAAGGCCAATGGGAAGTGGAGACTGTGTATAGACTTCACCGATGTGAATAAAGCATGTCCCAAAGATCCATTCCCTTTGCCGCGCATCGACCAGATTGTTGACTCCACTGCCGGATGTGAGCTACTCTCTTTTCTTGATGCATATTCAGGCTACCATCAGATTTTTATGGCCAAAGAAGATGAAGAGAAGACCGCATTTATCACTCCATGTGGCACTTATTGCTTCATACGCATGCCATTTGGACTGAAAAATGCAGGATCAACATTTGCAAGGGTAGTGCACACTGCTTTCGAGCCACAGATCCACAGAAATGTAGAGGCTTACATGGATGACATCGTGGTGAAGAGCAAGAGCAAGGAAACCCTGGTCCAAGATTTGGAAGAGACATTTCAGAACCTGCGCAAGATACAGCTCAAGTTGAACCCCGAGAAGTGCGTCTTTGGAGTCCCCTTCGGCAAGCTTCTCGGGTTCTTTGTGTCACAGAGGGGGATTGAAGCTAACCCCGACAAGATTAAAGCAATTGAGCAGATCGAGGCCCCGAAGCGCGTCAAGGATGTCAGAAGACTTGCAGGTTGTGTGGCTGCCCTCAGTAGGTTCATTTCGAAGTCTGCAGAACGCGCCCTACCTTTCTTAAAAATCTTGAAGAAGGCAGGTCCCATGAAGTGGACTCCGGAAGCGGAGGCAGCGCTGCAAGATTTGAAACGGTACCTATCCTCCACTCCAATACTTGTCGCACCTAGACCACAGGAAAAGTTGCTGCTGTACCTAGCGGCAACCAACCAGGTGGTTAGTGCTGCGTTAGTAGCGGAGAGGGAGGCCGACGAGGAGTCTGCGCCACCGGCAAGCGGGTCCAGCGACAAGCAGGAGGCTGCTCCGACAAGCTCTGGCCCCGACAAGGACAACTCTGCGCAGGAACAGGAAGAAGTGCGGAAGAAGATGGTGCAGCGCCCGGTGTATTTTGTGAGTTCCCTCTTGCAGGGGGCTAGATCAAGATACTCCGGGGTGCAAAAGTTGCTTTTCGGCCTCCTTATGGCCTCGAGAAAGTTGCGCCATTACTTCCAAGCACATGAGATAATGGTGATCACTCGCTTTCCGCTGAAGAGGATATTGCACAATCCAGAAGCAACAGGCAGGATCGTTGAGTGGGCACTGGAGCTGTCGAGCTTTGGACTCAAGTTTGAAAGTACCTCAACCATACAGAGCCGAGCTTTGGCAGAATTCATAGCCGAGTGGACCCCAACGCCCGACGAGGAGATTCCAGAAACAAGTACACCCGTACAAGAAGCAACAAGTGAATGGGTAATGTACTTTGATGGTGCCTTCTCGCTGCAAGGCGCCGGTGCCGGCGTGGTACTCATCGCGCCCACCGGAGAGCACCTCAAGTATGTTATCCAGATGCACTTTCCCAGGGAGCAAGCGACAAACAACACTGCTGAATATGAAGGTTTGCTCGCCGGCCTCAGGATTGCGGCCGAACTTGGGATCAGAAAACTAATTGTGCGGGGAGATTCTCAGTTGGTGGTCCGGCAAGTTAACAAGAGTTACCAGAGCCCTTTGATGGAAGCTTATGTAGATGAAGTGAGGAAGCTTGAAGAGCACTTTGAAGGTCTGCAGATGGAGCACGTCCCGAGAGCTCAGAATGAAATTGCAGATGGCCTTTCAAAGTGTGCTTCGATGAAGTTACCTGTGGAACCAGGAACCTTCTTGCTCAAGCTGACTCAACCATCCATTACACCATCAATTGGGCAGTCCAAGAAGAGAAAGTTGGTCTCCGGTGACTACCTGCCGGCGGATCTTCCTGAAACCGCCGCCAAGGTCCCCAAGATCAACGACCAGAACGCTGAGGAACAGTCTGCTCCTGCAGATCTGAGGATCTGTGCAGTTGAAGCAAGTGTTCCCGACAAGCCTCGCCCCGGCGAGCTTGTCGGGGGACCATCAGCTCCGGCGGAACCAGAGGTTCTTGCCGTAGAAGCTGAGGTCCCCGCAGCGGCCCTCATGCCTTTACTCCTTGCCGTTGAGCCTCGGGCTCCGGCATGGGCGCAGCAGATCGTCCGTTTTCTGCAAACTGGAGAACTTCCCGACGACCCAGAAGAAATAGAGAAGATAACCAGGCAGTCAAGTATGTACCAGTTCGTGGATAATGAGCTGTACAGAAGAAGGCTCAATGGAGTCAGGTTGAAGTGCATCTCCAGGGAAGATGGACAGAAGCTGTTGGCAGAAATACACGGAGGCATATGCGGCCACCACATTGGCACAAGGGCGCTTGCCGGAAAAGCTTTCCGGCAAGGTTTCTTCTGGCAAGAAGCCCTCCAAGATGCAACTGCACTAGTAACCAAGTGTGAAGCGTGCCAGTTCCATGCAAGACAGATTCATCAGCCAGCTCAAGCTCTCCAAACAATTCCTTTGTCCTGGCCCTTCTCGGTCTGGGGGCTCGATATCCTCGGCCCCTTCCCCCGAGCCGTCGGGGGCTTTGAGTACTTGTACGTTGCAATCGACAAGTTCACAAAGTGGCCAGAAGTGGAGCCAGTGAGAAAGGTGACAGCACAGTCAGCGGTCAGGTTCTTCAGGTCAATTGTTTGCCGTTTCGGAATCCCCAACAGGATCATCACCGACAACGGTACACAATTTACTAGTCGCACCTTCATGCAATACGTCCAAGACCTTGGCGCCAAGGTCTGTTTCGCTTCTGTTGCTCACCCGAGGAGCAACGGTCAAGCGGAGAGGGCCAATGCTGAAGTGCTGCGCGGACTCAAGACAAGGACCTTTGACAGGCTGCGCAAGTGCGGAAGAAATTGGATAGAGGAGCTACCGGCGGCTCTTTGGTCAATCAGAACGACACCAAGTTGAGCCACCGGACAAACACCCTTTGCTCTAGTCTATGGAGCAGAGGCAGTTCTCCCCACGGAACTCGTATACGGATCTCCTCGAGTGCTCGCTTATGATGAGCTCGAGCAAGAGCAACTGCGACAAGACGATGCATTGCTCCTCGAGGAGGGACGCCTCCAGGCTGCTGTACGAGCTGCTCGATACCAGCAAGCCTTGCGTCGCTACCATAGCCGCAAGGTCAAGGCCAGGAGTCTCGAGGAAGGCGACCTTGTTCTTCGGCGTGTTCAGTCCGCCAAGAATTCCAACAAGTTGACGCCGAAGTGGGAAGGCCCTTATCGGGTGAGACAAGTCACGAGGCCCGGCGCTGTCCGCCTCGAGACCGAAGAAGGCTTACCGGTGAGCAACTCCTGGAACATAGAGCATCTTCGCAAGTTTCACCCATAAGGCGCGGTTGCCGTGATCCGCTCCGGCAACCACCTTTTGTACAAGCTTTGCCGCTGCTGCATGTAACCCTTTGTACAAAGCTGGGCGCAGACCCCGTGCATCAGTAAAGTATTTGTGTTTTGCACTATTTGCCTTTTACATGCTTTTCTCCGCTATTTGCATGTGTTATTTGGCATCTTGTGCAACATAGATATCCGGTAAGCATTAGCACGCCGAAAGGGCATATACTTGTCTCCCTCTTCTTTTTCCTTGCCTCTTAAGCAGAAGGAACGTTCCTCGCGCACAAGTTTGCCGGGGGGG
>LR738710.1:796798524-796829776 GCA_902687465.1 Secale cereale | reverse complement strand
GGGAAGGAGATGGAAGGAGAACCAAGTGCTGTTCAAGAAAGAGAAGCCTTACCAAGAAGCAAGCAATATATGAAAGCTAAGTTATTGGAATTTGAGCAGTTCAAATTTTTAAATTTTTAGTTGTCTTCCTTGAACAACCACGCTTTGTATGGAAAACCTGTGCGCGGAGGAACCTACCCGTAGCTAACCGCACCCTTATCTTGTTTTCGAGTATGCTCAACGACTTAAGTGAGCTGCGACAAGTGTCGCGCCCTTGTTTCGTTTTCGAGTTCACTCAGCAAGCTAAGTGTGTTGCGACTAGTTACGGCGAGGTTGCTTGCCGGTAAGACCTTGGCCAGCAGGCTGCTCAGAGTCCAGCACTCAGCGCTCGCGGCGAAGGACCCTTGCCGGCAAGCTCCCTGGAAGCGTAGGGTGAAAACCATACAAAGTAGATGACCAAGACGAGGAAGATAACATTGCACTGGTTGATCAAAATAAGATAAATATCTTACAGAGGATAACTTGTCGCAATGATTAATGAGTTCATAACACCCTATGCAGCAACAAAAAGAGATAAAGATAAAGGAGGCCTAATCTACGTGGTCGCCCTCAACCCTGGAGATCTTGTTCACTTTGGCGATGATGTGGGCGACCTGCGCCTTCATCGCTTCCATGTTCGCGTCGGCCGGCAGGCTGCGGAGAACGTTGGTGAGGTTTATACCGGGATTGCGGTATACAATCTTCGTCAGTACGCGCTCCAAGGTTCCTGTGCAGAGCTGGCGCGACTCCTCGGCCAGTTGCGCGGGAATCTTCTTCCGAAGATCTGCAAGAGCCGGTGCGATCCCCCTGAAGAAGAGGCTGAGCTTGGCGCTGTGAGGGAGGTTTGGGTCCGGAGAGTAGATGAGGTGCTCCAACTTCAGCGCCAGCAGCTCCTGGTCGATGTTGGATGCAGAGGACACCAAGTCTTCGGTCCACACCTCAACGGTCCGGCGGAAGTTCTCGGCCGCAGTGTTGGCGCTCTCCACCAAGCTTCGCTCCTTGCGGAGCTCCTCTTTCAGCTTGGTTTCCCGGTCCCGGACGGCGTCGAGCGAGTCCTTCAACGTGGAAACCTTCAGCTCCAGATCCTCAATGGAGTCCTTGGCGGCCTTCAGCTCGTCGCCCTGCTTGGAGAGGCGCACCTGGAGTTCGGAGTTGGTGTGGGCGTCCTTCTCGCGCTCCGTGTTGAGCGCGGTGACCCTCTCCACGCTCGCCTTCAACGACTCCTCCAGTTGCGCAACCTTGGCCGCGAGCTCCTCCTTGGCGGTCTCCGCGGCAGCCGCGGCAGCTTTCGCCTCCTTCAGCTCTCCGCCAAGGGCCTGCTCCCGAGCGGCAAGGTCTTCCTCGTGGGAGTCGAGGTTGACCTTCCGCTGGGCAAGCTCTCCTTCTCGCCGGGACAGCTCCACCCCGGCAAGTCGCTGCTGCTCTTCGGCTTCAGCCTTCTCCAACAACCATTCCTGGTACTCCCCGGCGAGCCTCTCGCGCTCCTCCGCCACGTCGCGGAGGGCAGCCTGGTTGGCAGCGCGGAGCTCCGCCGCGCGTTTCTCCATCTCGACGGCGGCCTTGGCGGCAAGGGCCTCCCGAGAAGCAAGCTTCGCCTGCCTGGCCCGGTAAAGGGCCAGGAGCTGATGAAGCAGCTTCTCCTCCTCGGGCCCTTCGCTTCCGCCGGGCGCCTCGACGATCTTCAGACCTGCGGAGGCGAGGACCTCTCCATCAAAGGCCTCACCCTCCGCGGGGGCTCGCGAAGAAGAACCCCACGGCACCTGGATGTAGACGCCGTTGGGAGCTTCAAGATAGTAACCCGCCTGCTCCTTTTCGGCGGAGGGGTCGGCGGCCGGTGCAGCACTTGATGCTCCTGCCGCCTCTGGGCCGGCAGTGCGGTCGCCGTCCCCCTCCCCGGCCGCTGCGTCTGCAGCCGGAGCGGTCTCCTCCGCAGCCGGCTCGGCGGCTCCCGCCGTGTCCTCAGCGACAGGGGCGTCGCCGCCGCCGCCCTGCGCGCCCTCCTCCTCGATGACGATGACTTCCGTCTCCATCTGCTCGGGGGGAGGAGGATCTAGAAGAAGAAGAAAAAGCAAAAGAAGTTCAAGCAAATATCCAAAAAGAGACGAATCCAAGAAGACAAAGTTACGGAACTTACCTTGGCGGACGTCGTCAGCGGCAGGCTCCCTCGCCGGGGAGCTCTGCCTTGGCGGAGTGGCCGCCCTCGCCGGGCTACCCGCCCTTGGCGGGGTACTCGCCCTTGGCGGAGTACCCGCCCTTGGCGGAGTGCTCTCCCTTGCCGGGGAGTTCGGCCTTGGCGGGGACGGCGGGGCCTGCGGTCCCTCGGGAGCGACCTCCGAATGCTCCTGCGGTTGTGGCTCCACCTCTGCACAAGACAATCAAAACAAGACACAAATATCAGGATATTAGCACAGGGACAAATCCTCAAGCGCGCCCGACGAGCGGAAGTACGGAACCCAGACTTACGCTGGGGGCTGCGCTGGGGGCTGCTCCTCGGAGCAGCGCTCGGGTCCGACAGACTTGGCTCCGGCACGTCCCCAGTCGCCGCGACGGGCGAGTCGTCCGCGACCTCGACCACGGGCACCTTGGCCTTCTTCGCCACTCGCTGGGCCAAGGTCCCGAAATCAAAGCAAAAGCAAGATTAGCATCAACAAGAATCAAGATAGTGTTAAAGAAGATGCAAAAACCTCAAGTCCTTACTCCTGTTCCTCCTCGTCGTCGTCGTCGCTCAGGGCGGAGAAGTCAAACTCCACCTGAGGCGCGTCCGCGCGGGGAGCAGGAGGCGAAGACTCCCTCGGGCGCTTGGCGGTCCCTGGGGCTGGGGGCTGCGAAGATCCAGCCCCTGTGGTAGCCGAGGCCCGGGGAGCGGGCGGAGCCGCCGCTCCGCTCTGAGAAGACTCCCTTCCGCCCGACGCTGACTTGCGGGGCGCCTCTGCCGTGGCCTGCGTGCGGGCCGCCTCCGCCCTGGTTGGTGCGCCTGGCGCCCCCGTCGCAGCTTGGCTCCCCCGGGTAGCTCGCGCCGCCCGGCGAGCTGGTTGTTGCCGGGGCGCCTGCGCCCTCGTCCCTGTCGCCGTCTTGCGGAGACGCTTCAGCGGAGAGCGCCTAGGGCTTGCCCGAGGCGGGGAGGTCTCCGATGACGAGGAGAGGTCGTCGGCGTAGAGCCCTAGGGATCCGTCGGAATCTTCGTCGACCCCGGCGTCCTCCTCCTCCTCCTCCTCCTCCTCGGCAGGCTTGCTGGGCCCAGCGCCCTCCACTGTGGCCGCTCTCCCTCCGGCGCCTCCGCTCCCTCCGGCGCCTCCGCTCCCTGTGGCGCCTCTGTTTCCTCCGGCGGCGCTGCCCTTCACCGCGGCCTCGGCCAGGATTCCGGGGATCCCGGAGTGCCTCAAGGATGGGACCCCGGCGAGCTCGTCGGGAGGAAGCTTCAGTAGCCTGCGGATCTTCGCCTCCTCTGCTTGGCAAGACGCTTCCGCAGCCTCTGCCTCCTCGGGCGTAAAGCCAAATTCTCCTGCCGCTGCGGCTGCAGCGGCCTCTTCAACCCGAGAAGCTATGTACGCTATCTCTTGGCCGGTGGTGTCCCGTGTGAGCTCCCGGATCTCGTCCTTGTTCTTCGCCACCTCCACCAGGTTGTCGAAGAAGTTCAAGATGACGTCTGGCTTGGGCGGAATCCACGTGCGGTCGATACCGTGCGAGTCACACGCGGGCATCATGGCACGAAGGGCATCCCGGGCCGTGCTGTTGCAGAGGGGCACCACTCCCCGGGGAGCTCTGAACCACTCCGGATGGGCCGGGTCATGCTTAAATAGTTCCCGGACAATCCCCTTCAGCTCCAGTGATGTGAAGTTGAAGTTGAGCCCGGGGCGCAGCCTCATTATGTCCGCCGCGTTGCCGTAATCCCAGGCTGGCCTCTTCCTATCTTGAAGAGGGGCGATGCGGCGGCGGAGGAAATCTATGCCTACTTCTCCGACAGACAACCTTGCTACCCGAAGACGAAGAATTCTGATGAGGGCGACGTCGAGCTTGCCGTCGTCCGAATCCAACTCACTCCAGTCCCGGCCGCGCACGATAGC
This sequence comes from Secale cereale, assembly GCA_902687465.1. Lineage (NCBI taxonomy): Eukaryota > Viridiplantae > Streptophyta > Magnoliopsida > Poales > Poaceae > Secale > Secale cereale. The sequence continues at coordinate 796,825,694 of LR738710.1, read as the reverse complement.
TGTTGTGCGCGGCGCGGTGAAGGGCTGCGGCTCGTCCTCGACAATCCAACACCAGTATGCACGCCACTCCTCCCACTTGCCGCGGAGCTCCCCCGGCAAGTAGGACTCCTTCTTATTCAAGCGGAAGACCCAAGAAATCCCCCCGGAGAGGGGAGCTCCGGCTTCTACTCTAGGGGTGAAGAAGTGCCTAAACAACGCTACGTTTGGGTATATCCCAATATAGTTTTCGCACATATGTGCGAAAACCGCCATCGTGAGGATGGCGTTGGGAGTGAAGTCTAGGAGATGGAGGCCGTAGGTGTGCATTATGTCGCAGAAGAAATCGGAAAAAGGGGGACAGAGACCACAGTGGAAGAAAGCTGCGAAGAAGAAGTACCCGCCGGGGTAGTTGTCCTTGGCGGCGGCCGGATAGGCTCGGGTGCGGGGATGCGCCTTGGTCTTCTTGGCCCAGAACAAGTAGTACTTGTTCCAGAGCTCCCGCGCGCTGAGCCTCGGCGAGAAGACGATGTTCCGCTTCCGCAGCAGAGCAAGCCTCGCCGCCTGGTCAGATTTCTCCTTCTTGGCCTTCTCCGCCTTCGCCTTCTCGGTCTTCGGGGCCATGGCGGAGGCGGCGAGGGAAGGGGGGCGAAGAGTCCGGCGGCACCGCAGATGCGGACGGCGGCGAAAGAGGTGTGGAGGCGGAGCGCAAGAGGGGATCTCTGGAGATGGAAGAAGATGCAATGAAGGCGTAGGAGGGGAACCGCTCCTGCTTCCTCTGCTTTTATGGGGAAGTGGGGGACGTTTCGCTCTTTCCATTAAAAGAACGTGGCCACGTCCCATCCCACGACGCCGCAATCGACGCGTGCCGTTACGGGGGGACGCGGCGGATGCAGAAGTGGATTCGGCGTGCCGTGGGCCACGCGTGCCCGTGCACTGTTTTGGGCCTGGCCCAACAGCGCTCGGCACCGTGTGTGGCCCAGGCCCGGGGGCTCTTGTCGGTGTACTAAGGCAGGGGGTACCTCAGTACCCCAACTTGTGCACGGGCAGCAGCAGCTTCCCGCGGCAGGGCCTACCACGCGCTCGCCGGAGACCTTCCTGCTTCATATAAAACCATTCAAAAACAAAGTATACAAGACAGAAGATCGAGACCCCGGCAAGTGGGGCTTGCCGGGAAGGCCGTTCCCGGCTCAAGATTACCTCACTCACGCAAGGCCCTGGCAAGAGGAGTTTGCCAGGAAGACCAGAAGATTATATTACAGAAGACATGCCTCGGCGCTATACGCGCCCCGGCAGGGCTCGGGGAGCGACAAGCTTCAGAGCCCGACAAGCTCCCGGGCCCGGTAAGGGCAAGACCCCGGCAAGGTGCTTGCCGGGGAGAGTTGCGCTGTGTGCCCGCGCTCCAGCTCATCGGACCACGCGTCGCCCTGGGGCCACTCCAGAGACGCGTGGCGGATGGCTGTGTAGCCTGGGGGACACGGTGGCACTCCACGGTGGTAAAGCCATCGCCGTGGCAAACGGAGACGCAAGGGCGAGCGCTTTTTGGGGTCGACGGCGACGGGCATTAAATGCTCTTGTCCCCCACTGTCAAAGTAGGTAGCGACCACTGTTCATCCACTGTAGCTCCACTATTCCCGCACTGTTACAACTACCACCTCTTTTACATTTTTACCCTTTCTCCTACGTTGACACCTGTCGGTGACCCCTTGCACTATAAAAGGAGGCCCATGCACAACGTAGAAAGGGTTCGGAACCTAGATCGCTCATACGCTCGGTGTAGCTAGTTCTTCAAGCTCCCGAGCTCTCCAACTCAATACAAACTAAGCAGGAGTAGGGTTTTACGCGTCTATCGCGGCCCGAACCTGGGTAAACTGCCTGCGTGATCTCCACGATCTGCTCTTCGTGCTCCCTCCGCCCTCTTACCGCACAAGTAAAGGGGCTCCGGTCCCATAGGTGTTCGTGGCGGACAGTTTCCCCCGACACATACTTTGTTGTTGTAGTATCGAGTTGTAATATTGTGTTGTAATGAAAGTGTGATGATCATCATTTTTAGAGCATTGTCCCATGGGAGGAAAGGCTGAATCTATAAAGCCCCTCCGCAAAAAAAGGAAAGGCCAAAAAAGGCCCCAAAAAAAGAAAAAAGAAAAAAAGAAAGAAAAAAAAGAAGAAAAAAAAGGGACAATTGCTACTATCTTTTCCACACTTGTGCTTCAAAGTAGCACCATGTTCTTCATTGTAGAGAGTCTCATGCTTAGTCACTTTCATATACTAGTGGGAATTTTCGTTATAGAACTTGGCTTGTATATTCCTACGATGGGCTTCCTCAAATGCCCTAGGTCTTCGTGAGCAAGCAAGTTGGATGCACACCCACTAGTTTCTTTTGTTGAGCTTTCATTCATATTTAGCTCCAGTGCATCCGTTGCATGGCAATCCCTACTCACTCACATTGATATCTATTGAGGGGCATCTCCATAGCCCGTTGATATGGCTAGTCGATGTGAGACTATCTCCCTCTATTTGTCTTCTCCACAACCACCTCTATTCCACCCATAGTGCTATATCCATGGCTCACGCCCATGTATTGCGTGAAAGTTGAAAGGTTTGAAAAGATACGACATGAAAACAAATGCTTGGCTGAAATCGGGGTTGTGCATGATATGAATATTTTGTGTGATAACAAGGGAGCATAGCCAACACTATATGATTTTGTAGGGATAACTTTCTTTAGCCATAGTATTTTGAGAAGACGTGATTGCTTTGTTAGTATTGCTTGAAGTATTGTTATTTCTTATGTCAACATAGACTTTTATCTTGAATCTTTCAGATCTGAACATTCATGCCACAATTAAGAGAATTACATTGAAAAACTATATTGGTTGGCATTCCACATCAAAAATTCTTTCTTTATCATTTACCTACTCGAGGACGAGCAGGAATTAAGCTTGGGGATGCTTGATACGCCTCCAACGTATCCATAATTTTTTATTGTTCCATGCTTTTATTTATGAAGTCTTGGATGTTTAATGGGCTTTATCGTTCACTTTTATATCATTTTTGGGACTAACCTACTAACCCAAAGGCCCAGTTCAGATTGCTATTTTTTGCCTATTTCAGGGTTTTGCAGAAAAGGAATATCAAATGGAGTCCAAACGGAATGAAACCTTCGCAGGAGATATTTTTGGAGGAAATCACGCACGAAAGACTTTGGGGTCAAGCCAGAGGACAGAGGGGCCACCCTCGAGGGTGGGGGGCGCGCCCCCTGCCTCGAGGGCAGCCCCTGTGGCCCCCGGTGCCCCTCTTATTCCTATATATACCCATGCACCCCAGAAACTCCATACGGAGAGAGAAAACCCTAATTCCACCGCCGTAGCTGCTGTTCCCGTGGAGATCCCATCTTGGAGCCTGTTCCGGGAGGGGGATCCATCACGGAGGCCTTCTTCATCATCATCATCATCGCCCTCACCATGAGTTGTGAGTAGTTTACCACAGACCTTCGGGTCCATAGCTAGTATCTAGATGGCTTCTTCTCTCTCTCTGGATCTCAATACAAAGTTCTCCTCGGTCTTCGAGGAGATCTATTCGATGTAATATCTTTTTGCGGTGTGTTTGTCGAGATCCGATGAATTGTGAGTTTATGATCAAGGTTATCTATGAAAGATATTTGGGTCTTCTTTGAACTTTTTATGTGTGCTCATAATATCCTTGCAAGTCTCTTCAAATGATTGGTTTGGTTTGGCCTACTGGATCTATAGTTCTTGCAATGGGAGAAGTGCTTGGCTTTGGGTTCAATCTTGCGGTGTCCTTTCCCAGTGACAGTAGGGGTAGCAAGGCATGTATTGTATTGTTGCCATCGAGGATAAAAAGATGGGGTTTTCATCATATTGCTTGAGTTTATCCCTCTACATCATGTCATCTTAAGGCGTTACTCTGTTCGTATGAACTCAATACACTATATGCATGCTGGATAGCGGTTGATGTGTGGAGTAATAGTAGTAGATGCAGGCAGGAGTCGGTCTACTTGTCTCGGACGTGATGCCTATATACAATGATCATGCCTGGATAGTCTCATAATTATTCGCTTTTCTATCAATTGCTCGACAGTAATTTGTTTACCCGCTGTAGAATGCCGCTATCATGAGAGAAGCCACTAGAGAAAACTATGGCCCCCGGGTCTATCTTTATCATATTACTTTCCCGTCAATTTTTATTGCCGTTGTTTATTTGCTGTTTTATTAAACTAAAAAATACAAAAAAATATTATCTTATCATCTCTATCAGATCTCACTATCGTAAGTGACCGTAAAGGGATTGACAACCCCTTATCGCGTTGGCTGCGAAGTTCTTATTTGTTTGTGCATGTGCGAGGGACTGGCGCGTGGTCTCCTACTGGATTGATACATTGGTTCTCAAAAACTGAGGGAAATACTTACGCTATTGTGCTGCATCTCCCTTTCCTCTTCGAGGGAATACAACGCAAGCTCAAGAGGTAGCAAGCACCATGAATAAAGTGTGAACCACCATCAGTCATTAAGTATCTCGGTACTCCAAACCTCGGAAAAATAACTTCTTTAAGCATCTTAGTAGAAGTGTTGTGATCAGCACTACTAGTTGGAATAGCTTCTACCCACTTAGTAACATAATCAACAACAACTAAAATATGTGTGTACCCATTAGAGGAAGGAAACGGTCCCATATAATCAAAGCCCCAAACATCAAATGGTTCAATAACAAGTGAATAATTCATAGGCATTTATTGACGTCTACTAATATTACCAATTCTTGGACATTCATCACAAGATAAGACAAACTTACGAGCATCCTTGAAGAGAGTAGGCCAATAAAACCAGATTGCAATACCTTATGCATAGTCCTATCTCCTGCATGGTGTCCTCCATAAGCTTCGGAGTGGCACTTGCGTAGGATCTGTTCCTGTTCATGCTCAGGTTCACAACGTCTAATAATACCATCTACTCCTTTATAAAGACCTGGGTCATCCCAGAAGTAATGCCTCAAATCATAGAAGAACTTTTTCTTTTGCTGGTATGTGAAGCTAGGAGGTATAAACTTAGCAACAATGTAATTAGCATAATCAGCATAGCATGGAGCAGTACGAGAAGTATTTATGACAGCTAATTGTTCATCAGGAAAGCTATCATCAATGGGTTGTGGGTCATCAAGAATATTCTCTAGCCTAGACAAGTTATGTGCTACGGGGTTCTTAGCTCCCTTTCTATCAATAATATGCAAATCAAACTCTTGCAACAAGAGAACCCATCTAATAAGTCTAGGTTTAGCATCTTTCTTTTCTATAGGGTAATTGATAGCAGCATGATCAGTGTGCATAGTTACTTTAGAATCAACAATATAAGGTCTAAACTTATCACAAGCAAATACAACTGCTAAAAATTCTTTCTCAGTAGTAGCATAATTTCTCTGGGCACTATCTAGGGTTTTACTAGCATATTGGATAACATTCAATTTCTTATCAACTCTTTTCCCTAAAACAGCACCTACAACATAATCACTAGCATCGCACATAATCTCAAAGGGTAAATTCCAGTCAGGAGGCTGCACAATAGGTGCAGAGATCAATGCTTTCTTAAGTATTTCAAATGCTTCTAGATAGTCATCAACAAAGACAAAAGGAATATCTTTTTGTAAGAGATTAGTCAGAGGCCTGGAGATTTTGGAGAAGTCCTTCATGAACCTCCTATAAAATTCGGCATGACCAAGGAAACTTCGTATACCTTTGATGTCCTTAGGACATGGCATTTTTTCAATAGCATCAACTTTAGCTTTGTCAACTTCAATACCTCTTTGAGAAATTTTATGTCCCAAGACAATGCCTTCATTAACCATAAAGTGGCACTCCCAATTCAAGACAAGATTACTGTCTTCACATCTCTGCAAAACTCGATCAAGGTTGCTTAAGCAATCATCAAAAGAAGTTCCATAAACGGAGAAATCATCCATGAAAACCTCAACAATCTTTTTAAAAAATCAGAAAATATAGCCATCATGCATCTTTGAAAGGTAGAAGGTGCATTACATAAACCAAAAGGCATACGTCTATAAGCAAAGGTACCGAAAGGACAAGTAAAAGTGGTATTTTCTTGATCTCCTTTTGACACAGGTATTTGAGAGAAACCAGAATAACCATCTAGAAAGCAAAAATGAGTATGTTTGGATAACCTTTCTAGCATTTGATCAATAAAAGGAAAAGGGTAATGATCTTTCTTAGTAGCTTTATTTAATTTGCAAAAATCGATTACCATCCTATAACCCGTAACAATTTTTTGTGGGATCAATTCATCTTTATCATTAGGAACAACAGTCATACCTCCCTTCTTAGGGACACAATGGACATGACTTACCCACTGGCTATCAGTAACTGGATAGATAATACCTGCCTCTAGAAGCTTTAGTATTTCCTTCCTTACCACTTCTTTCATCTTAGGATTTAACCGTGGTTGATGATCAATAACCGGTTTAGAGTCTTCTTCCAATTTTATCTTGTGTTGGCATAAAGTGGGACTAATGCCCTTAAGATCATCCAGAGTATATCCAATAGCAACACGGTGCCTCTTCAGAGTTTTCAATTATTTTTCTTCTACCTGCTCTGAAAGGTTAGCACTAATAATAACAAGATATATCTTCTTTTCATCAAGATAAACATACTTAAGATTATCAGGTAAAGGTTTAAGTTCAAACACGGGATCACCCTTGGGTGGAGGAGGATCCCCTAGGATTTCAACAGGCAAGTTGTTTTCAATACGGGTCCCTGTTTAAAGAATATTTCATCTATTTCCCTTCTCTCATTCATATACATATCATTTTCATGGTCTAGCAGATATTGTTCTAAAGGATCGTTAGGAGGCACAACAATTGAAGCAAGACCAATAATTTCATCCTTACTAGGTAATTCTCTGTCAAGGGGTTGTCTACGAAATTTAGCAAAGTTAAAATCATGAGACATATCCCCTAAACCAACAATAACAATATCTTTCACACAGTCTATCTTAGCATTAACAGTATTCAAGAAGGGTCTACCAATTATAATGGGACAAAAGTCATCTTGTGGGGAACTAATAATAAGAAAATCAGCAGGGTATTTAACCTTCCCACACAAGACTTCAACATCTCTAACAATCCCAACTGGTGAAATAGTGTCTCTATTAGCAAGCTTAATAGTAACGTCAATCCCTTCTAACTCAACAGGTGTGTCGGGGAAACTGATCCACGAGCACCTATGGGGACCGGCGGATCGAGCCCCTTTCGGTTCGGCGGCGGGCGGAGATCGCACGAAGAGCAGATCGAGGCGAAACACACGAGCAGTTTACCCAGGTTCGGGCCGCACAGATGCGTAAAACCCTACTCCTGCTTTGTGGTTTGTATCGAGTTCTTGCTCGGGAGCGCTGAGTGCTACGGTACACACCCGCAGCTAACGAGACCGAGCGTGAGTGTTCTCGCTTGTTTGAACCCCCCTCTACGTTGCGCATGGGCCTCCTTTTATATGCTCAAGGGGTCACCGACAGGTGGCAACGTAGACAAGGGTAAAAATGGAAAGGTGTTGTAGTTGGTACAACTACCTGTACAGTGTATCAAACCTAACCATGACGGCAGGGGACAAAGGCATTGAATGCCCGTCTGTGTCGCCCAAACAGTGCAAGAAGGGACCGTCAGGGACGCCACCGCTTGCCACGATGGCAATTTTGTCAGCACCGCTTGCCACCGCGTACCGCTGGCTACACAGCCTCCCGCCACGTACGCCTGGAAGGGTCCTAGAGGCGACACGTTGGTGGATGTGCTGGAGCGCAGGTACAGAGTGGTAGCTTGCCGCGGCCGTTGTCTTGTCGCGTCCGGGAGCTTGCCGCTCACCAGGCCTTGCCGGGATGCGTGGCGCGTCGCGACAAGTTCCTTGAGATGACTCGGTTGGCCTTCCCGGCAAGCTCCTCTTGCCGGGGTCTTGTCTCCTTGGCTTAAATACTTTGTTCTTGAATGGCTCCAAAGGAACCACGGAGGGCCTTGGCGGTCACCCGGCAAGCCTTGCCGCGGGATGCTGCGACTGCCCGTGCGCAAGTTCGGGATACTAGGGTACCCCTACTCTAGTACACAGACAGGAGCCCCCGGGCCTGGGCCATACACGGTGTCGAGCGCTGTTGGGCCAGGCCCAAAACAGGGCACGGGCACGCGTGGCCTGGGTCACGCCGTATCTCACTCCGTATCCACCGCGCCCTCCCCGAACGGCACGCGTTGAATGTGGCGTCATGGGAGAGATCGTGGGTGGTTTCTTTATTCGGAAAGGCGGAACGTCCGCCCCCTCCCTCCTTATAAGAAGGGGAAACAGGGGCAGTTCGCCCATCCGCCAGTGCTATTCCTCCGCTGCTCCCCCTTCTTCCCAAAGCTGAAAGAGAGCAGCGCCCTGCCCCCCATCGCCACCAGCACCACCAACGCCGTCGACCTCCCCCACCACTTCCGCCATGGCTCCGAAAACCGAGAAGGGGAAGGCCGTGAAGTCGATCGAGGCGCAGCGGCTCGTGGCGCTGCGAAAGGAGCGGGCAATCTCCCCCCCCCCAAGCTCGCCGCGAGGGAGCTGAGGTAGTACTACTACCTCTTCTGGTCGGGGGAGACGCGGGCGCATCTGCGCACGAAGGTACTTCCAGCCGTTGCTTCGGGAATGGCTCCAAATGGATATCCTTTCTTCTCCTTGTTCTTCTACTGCGGGCTCTGCCCGCCTTTCTCTGAGTTTTTCTGTGATATTATGAACACCTACGGGTTCCGCCTCCTTGATTTCACCCCCAATGCCGTTCTGACCATGGCAGTTTTCGCACATCTCTGCGAAAACTTTGTCGGAGTCTATCCGAATGTAGCCCTTTTTCGCCACTTCTTTATGCCCCGAGTTGAGAGAGGAGAGCCTCTATCTGACGAAATCGCCTGGATCTCGAAAGCCGGCAAGAAGGGCGCTTATCTAGAGGGAGAGTTCCGCGGCAAGTGGGAGGAATGGAGAGCAAACTGGTGCTGGATTGTTGAGGAGAACCCGCAGCCGTTTACCGCCCGGCGCCAAACCCCAGTAGTGTGCGGCAGCGATTGGAGCAACGTGGCCCCGGAAGACGACAGGCTGAAGATTACTGTCACCCGGATCCAACGCCTCAGGCTTGCCGGGCTCACTGTAGGTGCGGTTGGTGCAGATTTTCTTCGCCGCCGCATCGCCCCCCTGCAGGAGAGGAGGAGACCCGCCTGGGAATTCAAGAATGCGGCGGACATCATGAGGCTGCGCCCGTGCCTCAACTTCAACTTCACTGTTCTGGAGCTTAACGCGATGCTCCAGGAGCTGTTCAAGTACGACCCTGAACATCCCAAAGTGTTCAGGTTGCCGAAGGACGTCGTTCCGCTGTGCAACAAATCCGCGCTCGACCGCATCCGTGCAATGATGCCGCTGTGCGACTCGCCTGGAATCGTCCCAACTTGGCAAGAGCCTAAATACGTCGTCGTGCAGGAGTTCTTCGACGGCTTGGTAGAAAAAACGGTCCGCTCTGACGAAAAGAAAGGCCTCACTCGCGACACCACCGATGCGGAGATGAAGCGCATCGCCACCAGGCTGGAAGAGGCGGCGGCAGCCGCAGCCGCGGGCGAGTTTGGATTCACCATGGAGGAGGAAGAGGCAGCAGAGGCGGCAAGCCTTGCCGAGCGAGAGGAATTTGCCGGCGAGGAAGGGCTTGCCGGGCATGACATCGAGTCGAGCGAGCCCGCCGAGGATACGAGCGGCTCGTTGGAGATCGACTCCTCTTCCTCCTCATCTTCGGGCAGCTCGCCGCCAGCAGAGCTCCTAGCTCCACCAAGAAGGCGTCTTCGCAAGGCCGGGGACGTAGCGGAGCGGCAGACGAGTCGACAGCCGCCGCGCCGTGCGAGGCGCTCCACCGCGGCAAGTACTGTTGCCGCGGGAGCACCTCACGCCGCTACGGCAACTGGAGCGGGGTCTTCCCGGACCACCGCTTCTGCTCCTGCCGCTTCTCACGCCGCGGCGGCAGCCGGAGCGGGGTCGTCTCGGACCACCACCACTGCTCCCGCCAAGCGGCCAAGGGAACCTACTCCTCCGCCTCCTCGCGCCGGAGGCGAGCCAGACTTCGACTTCTCCGCGCTCAGCTCCGACGAGGAAGAAGAAGAGTAAGATTCTTTGCTGTACTTGTAGTTCTTCAATTCTTGCTGTTTTGTCTTGTATCTCATTCGCTTTACTCCGAACTTGTTCCTTTTTAGGACTCTGGCCCAGAGAGCGGCGAAGAGAGCCAAGGTCCCGGCGAGGAGAGAGGTGATTATCGTCGAGGACGAACCCACCGCGACAGCAGAGGATGCGCCCGAGACCACCTTGCCGGACCCGGCAAGCATTCTCCAGAGTAGCCCCCAGCGTAAGTATATGGTTCGCTTTCCGCTGTTAGGCGCGCATGGATGCTCTTTCTTTGCTGACATCTGATTGTTGGTTTGCGTAGGAGCAGAGCAGCCCCACCAGGAGCGCACGGAGGCCGCCCCCGACAAGCCATCTGCTTCGACTACGCCGCCAAGGGAGAGTTCTCCGGCAAGGGTCTCCCCGACAAGGGAGAGTTCTCCGCCAAGGGAGAGCCCTCCGGCAAGGGAGACTACAGAACCCGGCGCAGGTAATCCTCTTGCTTCAAAACTTCCCTTGGGTTCTTCTTCTTTTGATCTTTTTCTTTGGATATTTGCTTGACTTTTCTCCCTTCTTCGGCTGACAGACCCATCTGCTGCGGAGCCGATGGAGACCGGGGTTGCTGCCGACGACGCCGCTACCACCGAAGAAGCAGCCGGCGCTGATGATCCCGCCGGCGAAGAGGCCGCCAAAGCTGCCGCCGCAGCAGCTGGCGAGGGGTCTGGCGATCGCACTGACGGCCCTGAGGTCGCAGGAGTGCCAGGCGCTACGCCGACCGCCGATCCCTCCGCCGCTGCCGCGGCGCCAGGCTCCGAAGAGCCCCAGCCAAGCGTCTACTTGAAGGCCGGCGATGGCGTCTTCATCAACCTCCCCTGGGCGTCAAGCTCCAGGGCACCGATCGAGGGAGAAATCTTCGATGGAGAGGTGCTCGCCTCCGCTGGGCTGACGCTAGTTGATGCGCCGAGCAGCAGTAGCGGCGAGCCTGAGGAGGAGCAGCTGCTGCGGAAGCTGGTGTCGCTCTACCGCGCCCGGCAGGCCAAGCTGGAGTCCCGAGAGGCGCTTGCCGCGAAGGCGGGAGCGGATATCGAGAAGCGCACGGAGGAGCTCCTGGGTCTCCACCAAGAAGCTCTCCGGTCCCTGGCACAGGAGCGGGAGCAACTCACTGAGGAGCAGAAGGCCTTCTTCCTCGAGAAGGCTGAAGTCGAAGAGCAACAGTGGCTTGCCGCCGAGAAGCTGTCTGCGCAGGAGGGCGAGCTGGCGCAGCGGAAGGTCAACCTCGACAGCCACGAGGAGGAGCTTGCTGCGCGCGAGCAATCATTCGGCGGAGCCCTCAAGCAAGCAGAGGTTGTTGCCGCAGCCGCCGAGGCCGCCAAGAAGGATTTGGAGACGAAGGTGGCGCAGCTGGAGGTCAATCTCAAGGCGAGAGGTGAAGAGCTTGCCGCGCTCAAGCATGAGCGGGAGAAGGACGCCTACAGCAACTCAGAGTTGCAGGTTCGTCTCTCCGAGAAGGGCAAGGAACTTGCCGCCGCCAAGGACTCCAACGCAGATCTTGAGTTGAAGCTGACCACTTTGACCAAGACGCTGGACGGCGCCAGGGAGCAGGAGGTGGCCCTGAAGGAGGAGATCAAGGCCGACAAGGTGCTGCTGGAGAGTGCTGCTGCCGCCCAGAACACTTTTAGGGAGAATGTAGAGCACTGGACGGAGGGTCTCGTGAATGTTGCCGCAGATATCGACAGGGAGCTGGCGCAGCTGGGGATGGAGGATTTCGGGTATCCCTCCGATGAGAACCTCCAACCCAGCGCCAAGCTCACCCTGTTCTTCAAAGGCGTGGCGACGGCCCTCCAGCGACTTCGGGAGAAGATCCCAAAGCAGCTGGCCGACGAGTCGTGCAAGATCTGCGCGGGAGCTCTTCAAAAGGTGTTGGTGAAGGTGGCCTTCCGCAATCCGGGCCTCAACCTCACCAACGTCGTCAAGACCCTGCCGCCGGATGCTGATCTGGAGGCGCTCAAGACCCTTGTCGCACCCATTGTGGACAAGGTGAGCGGGATCAAGAGGGTTGAGGGTGATCGTGTAGACTAGGCCGCCCGTTCTTCTTTTCTTGTCGCTGCTGGTCATGTTATGAGAACAATCTGTTAGAGCCGCGACAAGCTATCTTGTATTATAACTCTATTTTGGGTAATGATCGCAATGTTATTTCCTTTACTTGATTCCTTCCTTTGTATGTTTTTGCCCAACGCTTTTAGGGAACTTGCCGGCGCAGGCACCTTAGCCGCGAGCGCTGAGTGCGGGACGTCAGTAGCCTGCTGGCGGTGCCGCTACCGACAAGAAACCTTGTCGCAACTAGTCGTAGCTCGCTTAAGTTGTTGAGCGGACTCGAAACAAAGTAAGGGCGCAACTAGCTACGAGTTGGTTCCTCCGCGCACATGTTTTCCATACAAAGTGCGGTTGTTCAAGGAAGATAACTTAAAAATTAAAAAAATCTGATTGCTCAAACTTTGGCAACTTAGCTTTTCTATTGTCTGCTTCCCGGCAAGGCGAAACTTTCTTGAACGACGCCTGGTCCATACCATTATCTTCTCCTTTCCGCCCGGCAAACTTGTGGGCGAGGGATCCTTCCTTTCCTTGAGAAAAAGAAAGAAGAGAAAATAAAGATATGGAGCCTTACGGCTCGTTATTGCTTACCGGGGGTTGGTGCTGCACAAAGTGTCAGATAACACATGCAAAAAATAGAAAGCATGAAATTGATTAGATGTGCGGAGCACATGAGCTTTACTTATGCACGGGGCCTGCGCCCGGCTTTGTACCAAGGATTACATGTAACAGTGGCAAGACTTGTACAAATGGTGGTTGCCGGAACAGGTTCCGGCAACCGCGCCTTACGGGTAAAACTTACGAAGATGCTCAATGTTCCAGGAGTTGCTCACCGGAATGCCATCTTCGGTCTCAAGGCGGACAGCGCCAGGCCTAGTGACTCGTTTCACCCGGTAAGGGCCTTCCCACTTCGGCGTCAACTTGTTGGAATTCTTGGCAGACTGAACGCACCGAAGAACAAGGTCGCCTTCCTCGAAACTTCTGGCGTTAACTTGGCGGCTATGGTAGCGGCGCAAAGCTTGCTGGTAGCGAGCAGCTCGTACAGCAGCCTGAAGACGGTCATCCTCAAGGAGCAGCGCGTCATCTTGTCGCAGCTGCTCTTGCTCAAGCTCATCATAAGCGAGCACTCGAGGTGACCCGTATACGAGTTCCGTGGGGAGAACTGCCTCTGCTCCATAGACTAGAGCGAAAGGTGTCTGGCCAGTGGCTCGATTTGGCGTCGTCCTGATCGACCAAAGAACCACCGGCAGCTCCTCAATCCAGTTTCTTCCGCACTTGCGCAGCCTGTCGAAAGTTCTGGTCTTGAGCCCACGCAGCACTTCAGCATTTGCCCTCTCCGCTTGACCGTTGCTTCTCGGGTGAGCAACAGAAGCGAAGCAGACCTTGGCGCTAAGATCTTGGACGTACTGCATGAAGGTGCGGCTCGTGAATTGCGTACCGTTGTCGGTGATGATCCTGTTAGGGATCCCGAAGCGGCAAACAATCGACCTGAAGAACTTGACTGCTGACTGTGCTGTCACCTTCCTCACTGCTTCCACTTCCGGCCACTTTGTGAACTTGTCGATTGCAACGTACAAGTACTCAAAGCCCCCGACTGCGCGGGGAAAGGGGCCGAGGATGTCGAGCCCCCAGACCAAAAATGGCCAGGATAAAGGGATCGTCTGGAGAGCTTGAGCTGCCTGGTGTATCTGCTTGGAATGGAACTGGCACGCTTCACACTTGGTTACTTGTGCAGTTGCATCCTGGAGGGCTGTCGGCCAAAAGAAACCTTGCCTGAACGCTTTGCCGGCAAGTGCTCTTGCGCCAATGTGGTGACCACATATGCCTCCATGTATCTCTGCCAACAGCTTTTGTCCGTCTTCCCGGTGAATGCACTTCAATTTCACACCGTTGAGTCTTCTTCTGTACAGTGTGTTGTCGACAAACTGGTACATACTTGACTGCCGGGCTACTCTTTCCGCTTCTTCTTGCTCTTCGGGAAGTTCTCCTGTCTGAAGGAAACGGACAATCTGCTGTGCCCATGCTGGAGCTTGTGGCTCGACAACAAGGACTAAAGGCACATCTGCTGCTGCGGGAACGTCCGCTTCTACGACGAGAACCTGCGGCTCGGCCGGAGCTTGACGTTCCCCGGCAAGCTTGCCGGAGAAAAACTTGTCGGGAGCCTCTGCTTCAACGGAACAAACCCTGGGGCTTGCCGGAGCAGACTGCTCCTCAGCACTCCTGGTGTTGATCTTGGGGACCTTTTTGGCGGCGGCTTCGGGAAGCTCTGCCGGAAAATAGTCACCAGAAATCAACTTTCTCTTCTTGCTCTGTCTAGTTGATGGCGTTACAGACGGTTGAGTCAGCTTAAGCACAAAGATCCCTGGTTCCACAGGTAACTTAAGTGCGGCGCACTTCGACAGGCCATCGGCAATGTCGTTCTGAGCTCTCGGAAAATGCTCCATCTGTAGGCCGTCAAAGTGCTCTTCTAGCTTTCTCACTTCATCAACGTAGGCTTCCATCAACGGACTCTGATAACTCTTGTTCACTTGGCGGACGACAAGCTACGAGTCACCCCTGACAATGAGCTTCTTGATCCCAAGGTCTGCCGCGATCCTGAGACCGGCAAGCAAACCTTCATACTCTGTGGTATTGTTTGTTGCTTGCTCCTTGGGAAAGTGCATCTGGACTACGTACTTGAGGTGCTCTCCGGTGGGTGCGACAAGCAGCACGCCAGCACCGGCGCCTTGCAGCGAGAAGGCACCATCAAAGTACATCAGCCACTCTTTGCTTGCTTCCTTGACGGGGATGCTCATTTCTGGAATTTCTTCATCTGGTGTTGGCGTCCATTCTGCTATGAATTCTGCCAATGCTCTGCTCTGGATAGTTGAAGTGCTCTCAAACTTGAGGCCAAAGCTTGACAGCTCCAGTGCCCACTCAACAATTCTGCCTGTGGCTTCTGGATTCTGTAGTATCCTCTTCAGCGGAAAACGAGTGACAACTGTGATCTCATGTGCTTGGAAGTAATGGTGCAGCTTTCTCGAGGCCATGAGAAGGCCGAAAAGCAATTTTTGCACACCAGAGTACCTTGACCTAGCCCCCTGCAGAAGGGAACTGACAAAGTAAACTGGGCGCTGCACCATTCTCTTCTGTATCTCCTAGCGCGGCTGCGCAGATCCATCTTTGTCGGGACCAGAGCTTGTGAGGGAAGCCCCCTGCTTGTCGCTGGATGCGCCTGCCGTGGTTGCTGGCTCATCGTCTGCCTCCCTCTTCGCTACTAACGCAGCACTAACCACTTGATTGGTTGCCGCTATGTACAGCAGCAACTTGTCTTGTGGCTTAGGTGCGACAAGTATTGGAGTGGAGGACAGGTATCTCTTCAAGTCTTGCAGCGCAGCCTCCGCTTCTGGAGTCCATTTCATTGGACCTGCCTTTTTCAATATTTTGAAAAATGGCAGGGCGCGCTCAGCAGACTTGGAGATAAACCTGCTGAGAGCAGCCACGCAACCGGCAAGTCTTCGTACATCCTTGACGCGCTTTGGTGCTTCAATCTGCTCAATGGCCTTGATCTTGTCGGGATTGGCTTCAATTCCCCGCTGAGACACGAAGAACCCGAGAAGCTTGCCGGAAGGGACTCCAAACACACACTTCTCGGGGTTGAGCTTGAGGCTGATCTTGCGCAGATTTGCAAAGGTCTCGTCTAAATCTTGAATCAGGGTTGCCTTGTCCTTGCTCTTGACCACTATGTCATCCATGTAGGCTTCCACATTTCTGTGTATTTGTGGCTCAAAAGCGGCATGGACTACCCTTGCAAATGTTGAACCAGCATTCTTTAAACCGAAAGGCATCCGTATGAAACAGTACGTGCCACATGGAGTGATGAATGCGGTCTTCTCTTCATCCTCTTCTGCCATGAAGATCTGATGGTATCCTGAGTATGCGTCAAGAAATGAAAGCAGGTCACATCCGGCCGTGGAGTCAACAATCTGGTCAATGCGCGGCAAGGGAAATGGGTCTTTGGGACAAGCTTTATTGACATCGGTAAAGTCGATACAAAGCCTCCATTTCCCGTTTGCCTTGCGCACGACTACAGGATTGGCCAACCACGTAGGATGGAGCACTCCTCTGACAAGGCCTGCTGCTTCCAACTTCTTGATTTCTTCTGCGATGAATTCTTGGCGCTCCACTGCTTGTTTCCTGACCTTCTGCTTGACGGGCCACGCATGAGGACAGACGGCAAGATGGTGCTCAATTACTTTCCTGGGAACACCGGGGATGTCAGACGTTTGCCACGCAAACACGTCGACGTTCGCCCGCAGGAAAGCAATGAGCGCGCTTTCCTATTTAGGGTCAAGAGTGGCACTGATGGTGAAAGTACCACCAGTGCCGTCCTCCTTGGCGGACACCTTCTTAGTCTCTGGCGGAGCTGCCATCGTCTTCTTACACTTGCCGGTGGAGCTCGATGGTGCGTCCTCGACGGTAGCGCAGCACTCCGAAGAGGTGCGCTTGCCAGAGTGGGCATCAGAACTCTTGCCGGACTTGGTCTTCTTCTTCCCCCGGGAGCTTCAACGGCAAGTGACTTGCGATCTGTTGCGGCTGCCGCTTCCTGGTAGATCTTGTCGGCGCAGATAAGAGCATCCTTCTTGTCGCCAGGGACAGAGATGACACTTATCGGGCCCGGCATCTTCACAATGTTGTATGCGTAGTGCTGGACGGCCGAGTATCCCATTGTAAGGCAATGGAAAATCGGCAACGTCAAAAGTGACCCTCTCAGTCCTGAAGTTCAACTCGCTGCCAGTGTCACCGGCAACGTGTAACACCCCAAAATTTTTAATCTTGTTTTATTAATTTGAATCTTGTCAGAAAGATTTAATTTCTATTTTTTGGCTTTTCTATTAATTTCAGAGCTGCTCCTTTTCCCTGGATTTTAAATTTTTCCCTCTTATCTGAAACTTTTGGATAGTATTGAGGGGCTTGAATGCTTTCTCAAAACATTTGATTTTTTGTTGGGTATGCAAGTGGAAGCATTTTTATAATACTTTTGCCAAGCATCAATTCTTTTAAAATGGCTTTTCCATTCTTTCAAGGGCTCCCATTGCACTGCAACCTATTTAAATACTTCTTTAAAAATTCCACCAAAATTTGGAGATGACAGTAGATGCATATAACTCATTTTTATGCAAAAATCCAGCTTTGTGTTTTATAAATTTTGAGCAAAACATCCTCTTTTTCATTCTGGTCCAGTTTGGTATTTTGCACTGCAACCCTATTTTAAATTCCTCTAGTGATCTTGGGATCTTTCCTGCTATTAGTACTTGCTACCAAACCCTTAAGTCCAGGATATTGGACCCATTTGAATAATTTTGGTCCATGCATTAATAACCTACATTTTCTGTCCAGATTTGGTTTTCTCAAAAACTTGCACTAACAAGTTTCTGGTTTTGCCAAACTAACCTTGCCACCATCACCTACACCTAAAGAGATCCCAGTCTGGTAAGTTTGGAGTCCAGATAGATCTCCTAGGTGGCCTTGGCATATTGTCAAACAGCTGACGTGCATGACCAGAATTGGCATGCTCTCAACTTTGTATTAGAGATTTTCCTTCCTGGACAAACCAACATGTCCCCTAGCCTCCTTTTGCCCACTAACCTAACCCTGGGTAGTTCCAACAGCACCAGAGCTTTTTAGATCACCCTAGCATTTCATCGAGCACGTGGTGGGCATGCCGAGAGCACGAGCAGAGCGTGCGTTTTGCACACGCGCGCGCCCGAGCCGCCGCGTCGTGCCCCTGGCCCTTGCTCACCTGCAGAGACACGCCGCCCTCGTCCACACGTCGAAACCATCCAAGCCAACCTCTGGCACCCCTCAGCGCCGCCGCAGCGGGCCCCCTTGGCGGCTAGCCTTCGGCTACAGCTCGCCGTACCATGGCCGGCGCCGCCCAAACCATCCCCCGCTCGCCAGCTGCCTCCTTGTGCAGTGCCTCGTCCGTCCGCTAGCTCCTGACGCCGTCCCCGACCTCGACGTGCCATCCTGCAAGCTACAGAGCAGCAGTTCGCCGATCTTATCCGCCGCCGTCGAGCTTATCCTCTGGCAACCGACGAACCGACCTCCCCCGCCTATAAAAGGAGCCCCGGGCTCGTCCAGACCCTGAGGCGACCTCAGGACACCTCCCTAGAAGCTCCCGTAGCCAGCAATCGTCGGAGAGAGGCCATCTTCCTCGTCTCCGGTAGCTTCGGCCGCCGCCGCATCCCAGTGCCGTGCGTCGCAGGCAGAGCTTCCCACGCCCACCCAATACCACCATACGCCTCCCCTAGACCACGCGGAGCTTCCCAACCCCTCAAACACGACCAAGAACCGCCGTAGCTCGAGTCCCCAATTCCTCCCGAGACGCCGTCCGCCGCAGAGCTCGCCGCCGGCAAACCCCTTCGCCCCCGAGACCCTTTCGACCACTGGGAGGATCGCCCTGGAGCGTCGGATCCTTTCCCACCCTCGGATGGCTCCTAGGAGCCGTCGTCCGCCGGCGAGGATCGTCGGGCCTCCGCCCAGGCTCGGCCGCGGGAGGAAGAAGAAGGGCGACTGGTCAAATATGACCAGTGGACCCAAGGGCCCCACCCGTCTGTGACTCCAGGCTCGGCTGAGCGTTTTAAGTGAAGGCGTAAACCCTGCAGTACGTCTTCCTTTTCCCAAAAGCGTATTCTATTTCGAACCGTTTTCCTTTTCTGTTTTATTTAAAACCAGATTTTGACCAGGACTTTGACTGGGCATATCTTTTTAAATAAAACTCCAAATGAGTTGATTCTTTTTCCTACCTCTCTCAAATTTCACCTAGTTTATTTTAAGATTTATTTCAAAAATAATTATGACAAATTTTTGTACTGTTTTTAGATTATGTGTTAATTTGAATATTTTCAAAAAATAGGATTTGGAGGGAAGATCAAAACTTTCAAAAGTTTTGGGGTGCACCTCACCTCTCTGCACCTTGAAGGCAAGCATCTTGAACTCCATTATGACATAAGCTGTGTGTTGTTTGCTAGAACATATGAACTCCATCAATATGCTAAAATGGAGTAGCGTTATTTCATGTAGAAGTCATACTCTTGCATATCCACATATGGTGAAAGTCTTTTCTGTTATATGTGTGATATTGGTGACAGTAGCCACTTCTCATGCCACATATGCCTGGTGACAGTTCGGATGGAGTCCGAAGGAAGATTGTGTTCCGGTGAACACAACCGCGTGACGGACATCTCGTCGTGGCGAGGATGTACCGTGAGGCATGATGGGGCATGATGAGTGGTGACCCTGTCAGGAAAACTGTGGAAAGTATCTGTTGTGCTAACCATGCAGGGAACACATAAGCCTCCTGAGTCGACCATAGATCGAGTCTTGCTCCAGTAACCCCCATGCTTGTTTTCGTACTACCACTTGTCCCTGCCGCGGGCAGGGTACGGTTCAGTAAGTTGTCAACCCCTTTCTTGGCACACACCGTACAGAGAGGCCATGGTGGAAAATACCGGGTGCATCCGGTAGGCATGCCACATGGTCCGGGGGCATGGGTGTTTCCGGTTGGGGCCGAGAGGGGGGCACCCCTTAGTAGCGCGCGATATAAATTTGATCCCATGCTAATCGAGGTTGTAGCCTCCCCACTTAGAGTTTTGCTTAACAGGTGTCATGGGTGATTCCAGGCACCGGTAAGTTGCGCTGGTGTGTGCTGGTTGGGTGTGTTTTCAATTCAAAGACCGTAAGCGGAATTAGTCCCGGTGGACTAAAGGAATCCGTTACTCGTGGGTAAAGAGTACACCCTCTGCAGAGTTTATATCTATTCGAATAGCCGTATCCGCGGTTAAGGATTACAGTCTGGGATGGGTCAAGTGTCGGTCTTAGTGTCGGTCTTCGGAGGAAAACTTCTAAACCAGAATATTGATCTTGACGCGTGACGAATGATGATTGTGATTATTATTATTGTGGACTAACTATTTATATTGTTGTTGAATTATTGAGTATCCTTAGGATGGTTCTACCTCCTGAATACTCATTGTGATTATTGTTATATAAGCCCTTTATGTGGTGTCGCTGAGACGCCCGACTGTGGCATGCTTGTTATTTAATTTCCTTATAAGCCCTTTATGTGGCGTCGCTCAGACGCCCGACTGTGGCATGTTGATTATTTATTTTCCTTATAAGCCCTTTAGGTGGCGTCGCTCCGACGCCCGACTGTGGCACGCATGTGATTTATTTTTCTTATAAGCCCTTTATGTGGCGTCGCTCAGACGCCCGACTGAGGCATGCTTTACATTATTATCCTTTCGAGGCGTCGCTTCAGACACCCGATCGGTTTATTTTATCTTCATTCTCTGATTGCTTATTCCTGTTTAATACAAATGACCTGCTCATGTGCATCATGAATTTTATTTCGGGACTGACTAAGTGATCGTGGATTATTTCAGTGCATGATTATCACCTGCTATGTTATACTTGTTTTCATGATGTTTGCGAGTACATTCAAAGTACTCACAGGATTGTCCCTGGCTATTGTCTTGGCCAGATTTCTTGCTTGGAGAGGAGCACTACGACGACAGCCCCGAAACCTAGGCAATGGAGATAGCAGACGCGCGAAGATAGGAGTTATCCAGGTCAGCTGTTCCTGTGGGAAATGGAGTCCCATAGACACTGATGATCCGCAAACCGCTTCCGCCGTCAACCATTAGAAACCTTTTGTTGTACTCATGGACCAGAATGGTCTTGTACTACATATTTTACTTTTTGCTTGGAATTTCTGTATCAAGTTTGTGTCTCATCAGCTAACAGTAATCCTGGGGCTGGTGAGCACAAGGGCCATTTACTGGGAAATTAATATCCCGGAAAACCGGTCCTGACAACCTTGGTATCAGAGCCAGGCTGACCATTGGCTAATCCTATCTTGGCCGGGTCGATGAACCTAGGTTAAACCACCCACCAGACCTTAACCTCACCACAACCAAGCCTATCCTACCCGATAGCCCCCACTGTGACCCCGACAGCTTTTGGCAGTCGGTGCCCAACCTATCAGACCAGCCCAGTAAGCTACACACCCGTGATCGACACCTGAGTTGCCCCATTCGCAAGTGTGCGAAGGAAGACTCCTTTTTCTTTATTTAAAGGGAACGTTTGCCCCAACCGACAACCACAGTAATACATCGCACTTTGCGATATATATATCTGTGACAATGACCCCGACCACCAGAGAACAGAACCGGCAATTAATATTGCCACCACAACACGACATGTCATCCTGCCCAGATGCTATACATGAGGCCACTCCGTGACCTTACCAAGCATCCCTCGCCATGTGCACTGCCTTCACAGACAATTATTTCTCAGGTCGCACCTTGGGATTCATATAAAGACCCCAGATGCAACCCAGGGGGATTTTTGTGAGATTTTGACCACAGTACCATGGGTTTTCTCCAGCCATCCTGGTACAACCTGTTCAAATCGAGGGTCACTCTCATATTGTACAGCCAGGCACACCCCGCAGGTAGACCCAAACCAAGACCCTACGGAAGTTCCCTTCATCGGGAAAATCCATGCCCACTCCAGTAGTGATCATATAGATCGCTGCTTATGGAGCGGTTACCTATCTTAAATTCATGGTACCCTATGCCAGTGAACGTGGCTATTATTATTGCCCCGAATAGTGCAGCAGCCAGAGAAGCCACATCCTTTCCCTACACCTGAGGAGAGAAAGGTCCGATGCTAAATAAGCTGGTGCACTATCTCATCGCTCGAGAGCGCTTGACCCAGAAGGTGATGGATTTTCTCTAGACCCTTGCTGTGTAAAACCCTAGTCGCTATTAGTAGACCCCTGAGGCCAGACTAAGAGAGACGCATTTTGTGAGTCCCCCATCCACTCCCAGTAGGCGAAGGATATATCGCACTGCAGGGAATAATTCCTCGTGAAATATAGCTTATTACCTGAACCGTCAGCACCGTGGTTATATCAGTTTGTGTAGAAATTGACTGCTTGTTGTGATAGCTGTGTTGTGCTTTAAAACTTTCTGTATTAGTGTATTGCATTGGTTGAAGTTGTTTCTTGTGATTACAAAAAAAAAAAAAATTGATTGTTTTTAATTATAGCAAATTTTATAGTAAGGTTTTTTCTTAAGAGACCACTGCCATGAAAAATGTTTTCCTTAATAAAAATTTGTTTTGCATGCCCTCTCGTTATATAACTCACACACTACGTACACTAATGCAAGACCCTGCGCGCTTTTATCACCTAACCAATTACCTCCCTAGTATACCATAGCTGCACATTAGTCAGCGATTTTTTTTTCTATAACCCCGTTCTTTCATGCGTGTGGTGTATCTGTTTTCATGTGACGGTTGCCGCGTGGTACGAGTAATCTTTTTACAAAATACGTTCTTAGCAAATCTCGAGGACGAGATTTTTCTTAAGGGGGGTAGTGTTGTAACACCCCAAAATTTTTAATCTTGTTTTATTAATTTGAATCTTGTCAGAAAGATTTAATTTCTATTTTTTGGCTTTTCTATTAATTTCAGAGCTGCTCCTTTTCCCTGGATTTTAAATTTTTTCCTCTTATCTGAAACTTTTGGATAGTATTGAGGGGCTTGAATGCTTTCTCAAAACATTTGATTTTTTGTTGGGTATGCAAGTGGAAGCATTTTTATAATACTTTTGCCAAGCATCAATTCTTTTAAAATGGCTTTTCCATTCTTTCAAGGGCTCCCATTGCACTGCAACCTATTTAAATACTTCTTTAAAAATTCCACCAAAATTTGGAGATGACAGTAGATGCATATAACTCATTTTTATGCAAAAATCCAGCTTTGTGTTTTATAAATTTTGAGCAAAACATCCTCTTTTTCATTCTGGTCCAGTTTGGTATTTTGCACTGCAACCCTATTTTAAATTCCTCTAGTGATCTTGGGATCTTTCCTGCTATTAGTACTTGCTACCAAACCCTTAAGTCCAGGATATTGGACCCATTTGAATAATTTTGGTCCATGCATTAATAACCTACATTTTCTGTCCAGATTTGGTTTTCTCAAAAACTTGCACTAACAAGTTTCTGGTTTTGCCAAACTAACCTTGCCACCATCACCTACACCTAAAGAGATCCCAGTCTGGTAAGTTTGGAGTCCAGATAGATCTCCTAGGTGGCCTTGGCATATTGTCAAACAGCTGACGTGCATGACCAGAATTGGCATGCTCTCAACTTTGTATTAGAGATTTTCCTTCCTGGACAAACCAACATGTCCCCTAGCCTCCTTTTGCCCACTAACCTAACCCTGGGTAGTTCCAACAGCACCAGAGCTTTTTAGATCACCCTAGCATTTCATCGAGCACGTGGTGGGCATGCCGAGAGCACGAGCAGAGCGTGCGTTTTGCACACGCGCGCGCCCGAGCCGCCGCGTCGTGCCCCTGGCCCTTGCTCACCTGCAGAGACACGCCGCCCTCGTCCACACGTCGAAACCATCCAAGCCAACCTCTGGCACCCCTCAGCGCCGCCGCAGCGGGCCCCCTTGGCGGCTAGCCTTCGGCTACAGCTCGCCGTACCATGGCCGGCGCCGCCCAAACCATCCCCCGCTCGCCAGCTGCCTCCTTGTGCAGTGCCTCGTCCGTCCGCTAGCTCCTGACGCCGTCCCCGACCTCGACGTGCCATCCTGCAAGCTACAGAGCAGCAGTTCGCCGATCTTATCCGCCGCCGTCGAGCTTATCCTCTGGCAACCGACGAACCGACCTCCCCCGCCTATAAAAGGAGCCCCGGGCTCGTCCAGACCCTGAGGCGACCTCAGGACACCTCCCTAGAAGCTCCCGTAGCCAGCAATCGTCGGAGAGAGGCCATCTTCCTCGTCTCCGGTAGCTTCGGCCGCCGCCGCATCCCAGTGCCGTGCGTCGCAGGCAGAGCTTCCCACGCCCACCCAATACCACCATACGCCTCCCCTAGACCACGCGGAGCTTCCCAACCCCTCAAACACGACCAAGAACCGCCGTAGCTCGAGTCCCCAATTCCTCCCGAGACGCCGTCCGCCGCAGAGCTCGCCGCCGGCAAACCCCTTCGCCCCCGAGACCCTTTCGACCACTGGGAGGATCGCCCTAGAGCGTCGGATCCTTTCCCACCCTCGGATGGCTCCTAGGAGCCGTCGTCCGCCGGCGAGGATCGTCGGGCCTCCGCCCAGGCTCGGCCGCGGGAGGAAGAAGAAGGGCGACTGGTCAAATATGACCAGTGGACCCAAGGGCCCCACCCGTCTGTGACTCCAGGCTCGGCTGAGCGTTTTAAGTGAAGGCGTAAACCCTGCAGTACGTCTTCCTTTTCCCAAAAGCGTATTCTATTTCGAACCGTTTTCCTTTTCTGTTTTATTTAAAACCAGATTTTGACCAGGACTTTGACTGGGCATATCTTTTTAAATAAAACTCCAAATGAGTTGATTCTTTTTCCTACCTCTCTCAAATTTCACCTAGTTTATTTTAAGATTTATTTCAAAAATAATTATGACAACTTTTTGTACTGTTTTTAGATTATGTGTTAATTTGAATATTTTCAAAATTAGGAATTGGAGGGAAGATCAAAACTTTCAAAAGTTTTGAAGTGCACCTCACCTCTCTGCACCTTGAAGGCAAGCATCTTGAACTCCATTATGACATAAGCTGTGTGTTGTTTGCTAGAACATATGAACTCCATCAATATGCTAAAATGGAGTAGCGTTATTTCATGTGGTAGTCATACTCATGCATATCATCGTATGGTGAAAATCTTTTCTGTTATGTGTGTGACATTGGTGACAGTAGCCACTTCTCATGCCACATGTGCCTGGTGACAGTTCGGATGGAGTCCGAAGGAGGATTGTGTTCCGGTGAACACAACCACGTGACGGACATCTCGTTGTGGCGAGGATGTGCCGTGAGGCATGATGGGGCATGATGAGTGGTGACCCTGTCAGGAAAACTGTGAAAAGTATCTGTTGTACTAACCATGCAGGGAACACATAAGCCTCCTGAGTCGACCATAGATCGAGTCTTGTTCCAGTAACCCCCATGCTTGTTTCGTACTACCACTTGTCCCTGCCGCGGGCAGGGTACGGTTCAGTAAGTTGTCAACCCCTTTCCTGGCACACACCGTACAGAGAGGCCATGGTGGAAGATACCGGGTGCATCCGGTAGGCATGCCACATGGTCCGGGGGCATGGGTGTTTCCGGTTGGGGCCGAGAGGGGGGCACCCCTTAGTAGCGCGCGATATAAATTTGATCCCATGCTAATCGAGGTTGTAGCCTCCCCGCTTAGAGTTTTGCTTAATAAGTGTCATGGGTGATTCCAGGCACTGGTAAGTTAAGCTGGTGTGTGCTGGTTGGGTGTGTTTTCAATTCAAAGACCGTAAGCGGAATTAGTCCCGGTGGACTAAAGGAATCCGTTACTCGTGGGTAAAGAGTACACCCTCTGCAGAGTTTATATCTATTCGAATAGCCGTATCCGCGGTTAAGGACTACAGTCTGGGAAGGGTCAAGTGTCGGTCTTAGTGTCGGTCTTCGGAGGAAAACTTCTAAACCAGAATATTGATCTCGACGCGTGACGAATGATGATTATGATTATTATTATTGTGGACTAACTATTTATATTGTTGTTGAATTATTGAGTATCCTTAGGATGGTTCTACCTCCAGAATACTCATTGTGATTATTGTTATATAAGCCCTTTATGTGGCGTCGCTGAGACGCCCGACTGTGGCATGCTTGTTATTTAATTTCCTTATAAGCCCTTTATGTGGCGTCGCTCAGACACCCGACTGTGGCATGTTGATTATTTATTTTCCTTATAAGCCCTTTAGGTGGCGTCGCTCCGACGCCCGACTGTGGCACGCATGTGATTTATTTTTCTTATAAGCCCTTTATGTGGCGTCGCTCAGACGCCCGACTGAGGCATGCTTTACATTATTATCCTTTCGAGGCGTCGCTTCAGACACCCGATCGGTTTATTTTATCTTCATTCTCTGATTGCTTATTCCTGTTTAATACAAATGACCTGCTCATGTGCATCATGAATTTTATTTCGGGACTGACTAAGTGATCGTGGATTATTTCAGTGCATGATTATCACCTGCTATGTTATACTTGTTTTCATGATGTTTGCGAGTACATTCAAAGTACTCACAGGATTGTCCCTGGCTATTGTCTTGGCCAGATTTCTTGCTTGGAGAGGAGCACTACGACGACAGCCCCGAAACCTAGGCAATGGAGATAGCAGACGCGCGAAGATAGGAGTTATCCAGGTCAGCTGTTCCTGTGGGAAATGGAGTCCCATAGACACTGATGATCCGCAAACCGCTTCCGCCGTCAACCATTAGAAACCTTTTGTTGTACTCATGGACCAGAATGGTCTTGTACTACATATTTTACTTTTTGCTTGGAATTTCTGTATCAAGTTTGTGTCTCATCAGCTAACAGTAATCCTGGGGCTGGTGAGCACAAGGGCCATTTACTGGGAAATTAATATCCCGGAAAACCGGTCCTGACACAACGTGATCTTCCTCTTCGGCGTGCTCCTTCCCGGGTTGATTCCTTGGAATGTGCCGGTCTCTTCGAGCTCGCTGTCGGGGACCTGGAGTTTCTGGAGTACAGCGGAGGAGATCAGGTTCAAGCCGGCCCCGCCGTCAACTAGCATCTTAGTGACCTTGAGGTTGCGGATAGTTGGTGAAACCAACATCGGCAAGCACCTGACCGCAGTAGGTGGTCCTCAATATCAAAGATGATAGGTGTGCTGGACCATTTCAGAAGCTTGCGTGACTTGACAGGTGGTTCTGCCGCATTGACTTCCCGCACCCACTGCTTGAGTTGGCGGTGTGAAGTATGCAGAGAAGCACCGCCGTCAACGCACAAGACCTCTGTGGCTTTCTGGAACTCCTGCTCACTGGTCTCGACATCATCCATGTCTTCATCGTCGTTGTCATCTTCATCCTTGTCGCGGCC
>LR738710.1:796761290-796798389 GCA_902687465.1 Secale cereale | reverse complement strand
CTGTCTCCTTGCCGCTGTTTGGCCTTGCCGCGGCGTCCTCCCCGGCCGGCGCGCTTCGTTTTGGATCCTCCAGCACCTCCTTGGGCCTTCTCCTTGTCGCGTCGCTCGTATTCAGCCTTCTGCTGCTCGACAAGCTGCTCGACCTTCTTGCAGCTCTGGAGGTCATGGCCCTTGGTGCGGTGGATCTTGCAGTACTGCTTGCCGGTGCCGTCCTGCTTGTCGGCGACCGCCACAGCCTGGCAGTTGGTGCATGCGGCAATCTCCTTGCCGGAGCTACCAACTTTGGCTTTCTTGGCACCACCTTCGTTGCCGGACTGCTCAACGACTAGCACATCTTTGCCTTTCTTCTTCCTGTTATTCCGCCGCCGGTTTTTCTTTGCCGGGGCAACATCCTCGCTGTCAGATCCTCCTGCTCCTGTATTCTCTCCGGGGAGTTTCCTCCCTTCCTCAGCACGTGCTCACTTGTCGGCTAGGGCATACAGCTCACTGACGTCCCTGATCTTGCACATCGCCATCTCCTCCCGCATCATGCGGTTACGCACGTTCTGATGGAACGCGCTGATGACCGCGGCAGGGTGGACATTTGGGATGTTGTGCTGTACACGGCTGAATCTCTGAATGTACTTGCGCATGAGCTCTCCTTCCTTCTGGGTGAGCAGATGAAGGTCACTCTCTTGGCCATGAGGTTTGTGGCCGCCTGTAAAGGCGCCGACAAACTGATGGCATAGGTCTGCCCAGGAAGATATGGAGTTGTCCGGCAAGTGCATGAGCCAGGATCTGACGTTGGGCTTGAGCACCAGCGGGAAGTAGTTGGTAAGGATCTTGTCATCCCGCCCCCCGGCAGCTTGCACCACGATGGTGTAGATGCTGAGGTACTCCGACGGATGCGACTTGCCGTCGTACTTCTCTGGTACGTCTGGCTTGAAATTCTTCGTGCTGGGCCACTGGACTTGCCGCAGCCCACGAGTAAACGTAGGGCAACCTACCGCATACGGCAAGTCGCCTGGTTCCCCTGGAACATGCATGTCAATAGAGGGCCCAGCGCGCTGGTCCGATTGACGCCGCACTTCTCTTCGGCGCTCGATGCGAGTACGAGCGTCTTCTTGCTGTTGTCTGTGAAGAACTTGGCGCTGATCGCGACGAGCTCGTGGATCTGATGACGCGGTAGAGTCGCTGTCGAGGTGGATCCGGCGAGTCGGCAATCTTGGCCTTCGGGGTGGAGAGTGCACGGTGGTTGCACCCCCACCGGTCTTGTCGCCATCGGCTCGTGCCTGGCTGACTTGCCGCAGCTGCGATGTACTCGGCTGCCGTGGAGTGTCGCCATTGGCGAAACCGATGAGACTCTGAATGGTAGCCCTCCATTCGTCGATCTTGTCCGCCGTTGGAGGGTAGTCCAGGAGCAGTTGAGCTCGCGCCAAAGCTTTCGCTGAAGTGATGGGTGGCGGCGGCGAACGGTGTGAGGAGCAGGATATGCTCGGACTTCTAACTATGTTAGAAGGAGCAGTATCCCGTCCAGGCGACCGTGCCTCGCTCGTGCCAGCATGTTGGCGTGTGATGGGCCTCTAACCCCTCGTTGGTTACCCCAAGTGGAAGGTGTAAGATGCAGTGTTGTGGAAGTTTTTCCCTTAGCAAAGATGCCAAGGATCGAATCCCCAGAGACTCCTAGGTTCATCAAGTAGGTGTCAACTGCTAACGGCGCCAGATATTAGCAATCAACGTGGACCTGCACACAGATACAAATAACTTTGCTCCCAACGAGTACAGAGAGGTTGTCAATCCCTCCGGCCTTGTAGTTCACAAAGGATTAAAAGCAATGATAGTAGTGATAGATAGTGTTTGCAATAGTAAATAAAAGAGAAAAGTAAATAGCGGATGTGATCAATGATGGTAATATGGACCGGAGTCTCATGATGTTCACTAGTGATGTCTCTCTCCCAAAAGACGATAAAACAACTATGTGAGGTAACGAATTACAACTGTGCAATTGACAGGACCACGAACGCAAACCAATGCTGACTACATTGCAAGAAAGGTTGAGGTTCAAAGCATGGGCGGTACGCCTAAGTAAGTAGACCGAAATCCATCAATATCTACTACTAATCATCCACCTTGAGATATCTATCCAGAACATCTCGCTGGTATTAAGTTGCGAGTCCCACCCATAGTGTAAACTCAATGCAACAGACAACTGCATTAAAAGAACTTTGCGTAAAGTAAACAATCCTTGCACCCGCGGGCACAAGCACTGTTGTTTTCCCCCTTGTGGCAACAGCACATCCCCTAGACTCATGTTTCTATCACTCAAGCTAGTCATCGAGGGGCATGAACCCACAATCGAGCATAACGTTCCCTCTTGGAGTCACTACGTATTACTTGGCCAAAGCAATAAATAACAACGGAGAACATGCAAGAATTACTTATGAACATAAATATAAAAGAGGTAGATCAAATATATTACTCAAGATCAATCTGAACATAATCTCATAATCCATCGGATCCCAGCAAACTCAACATAGCAACAGCATAAGGATTACATATGTGCCTCGATCATGTAGGGCAGCTAACGAGGACTAATTAGTGAAGCACAAGAACGGGAGGAGAACATCACATAGCTACTGGTCATGGACTCATGGTCCAAGGGAGACTACTCACGACTCATCCGGGAGGCGTCCATGGTGGTGGAGAAGCTCCCGGTGGTGATCCTCCCCTCCGGCAGGGTGCCGGGAAGAGTTCTCCTGGTGCTCCCGATCTTGGAAGCGGCGGCGGCGGCGGAACAGAGATGGGATCGCGAAAAGAGTTCCTGTTCTGAGGGTTTCGGAGGACGCTTTAAATATATGCCAAAGGGGGGCATCGGGGAAGCTTCGAGGGGCCCAGGCGCCCCCCCGGCGCGGCCCGGGGGGGGGGGGCGCCGCCAGGGCGCCTGGAGCCCTGGTGGCCCCCCCGGCCGTCCTTCAGACGCACGGTAGTTTCCGGAACGCTGATTTTTTATATAATTTTTCTGGATTTTTCCTGGCAGTTCTCGTAACGTGAAAACCTGAAATACAAAAACAGCCGAAAACAGAAACTGGCACTGGGGTGCACTGGATTAGTAAGTTAGTCCAAATATGATCAAAAGTGTATGGAAGTGTATGAATATCATAGCAATATCACCCAAAAGTGGCATGGAGCAAGCAGAAATTATAGATACGTTTTGGACGTATCAACATCCCCAAGCTTAATTCCTGCTCGTCCTCGAGTAGGTAAATGATAACAAGAATAATTTCTGTGGTGACATGCTATTAACCATATAGGACTTTTTCATAGTCATATGACAAAAGCTTACTGAGACAATGAATCTGTAGTAATTAAGTTGCCTCATGAGAAAATCACAAATGACTGAAAGTTTTACAATATGAAACTGAAACATCAAAAAGATTTGCAATGAACATGATGTGCAAATATGATAAAGTGGTATCTAGCTTGCCCCCTTTAGTGATGCAAAACATAAATGCAAGGGCACCTTCAAGGTTTAAGTGATGACTAGATACAATGATATCAGAATAAACGATATCACAATCATGCAAAAGACAATGCTACTTTGGGACAATGCACATTACACTCAGAATGAAAATCATGCTCTCAGTAGTTGGTGCTTTAACATAAAAGTAAAAGAATGGTTAAGTGCTAGAGCTTTTTTTTTATTTTGAAAACATAGAAGCAATTTTGTCAACGGTAGTAGTACTTCATATGTGTCATGTATAAGACATCCTATAAGTTGCAAGCCTCATGCATCGAATACCAATAGTGCTCGCACCTTGTCCTAATTAGCTCGGACTTCCATGGGTTATCATTGCATTACATATGTTTCAACCAAGTGTCACAAAGGGGTACCTCTATGCCACCTGTACAAAGGTCCAAGGAGATAAATCGCATTTGATTTCTCGTTTTTGATAGATCTCAACTTGAGGACATCCATACCGGGACAACATAGAAAATAGATGATGGACTCCTCTTTAATGCATAAGCATATTCTCATAAGAGATTGAGGATTAATGTCCAAGCTAAAACTTCCACCATGATACATGGCTTTGGTTGGCGGCCCAATGTTCTTCTCTAACAATATGCATACTCATTCGACCCACGGCAAATCACCCTTACTTCAGACAAGACGAACATGCATAGCAACTCACATGATATTCAACAATAGTGTAATAGTTGATGGCGTCCCCAGAAACATGGTTATCGCTCAGCAAGCAACTTATAAGAAATAAGATACATAAGCAACATATTCTTTACCACAATAGTTTTTAAGCTACTTTCCCATGAGCTATGTATTGCAAAGTTAGTTTGCTTAGTACAGGTGGAGGTTAGCAAAAGACGGGGAGCGACCAACTAAGAGAGCAATGACGGTCATAATCATGCAGAGCGACAAAGCAATATTGAATCAGGCATGGTAGTTATATCGCTACTCAGAAATAAAAGATCATCAAGGCTTGACAGACTTTCTTTACAGTCTTAAATATGCGTGAGCATACGCCAAGTCAACCAAAATAAATTCTTGAGGGAAGATATTACTAAACCATACCACATCATAGGCAAACAAATCAAGTTGGTACTCCAATAACACATTGGGAACCCCCCAGCTATTTGAGATTAACTATAAGAACACCTGAACTACTAAGCACCATTATGCAAGGATCATCTTTATCATAGACATATTAACCAATGCAACGGAAGAAAACTCTCTTAATAAGGTGAGCATGATAATTAAAGAGAGTTCAAGCAACCAACTAAACAAAAGCACTTTGAAAAGATAAGCATGAATACTAAGAGCAGAGCATGGTAGTAGCTATTAAAAGACAAAGAACACACACAACAAAGATAGACATGAAAATTCTATGTTATGTTCTAGATAGAAGTGGAGCGTGTTTCTCTCCCACATAAAGAACGCTGAGTTCCGACTCGTTATGAAAAACTAAAAAGAAAACTAAAAGCAAGACGCTCCAAGCATAGCACATAACACATGAAGTGATAAAAATATAGTGGAACGAAAGACAAACTGATAATGTTGATGGAGAAGGGGATGCACGGGGGCATCCCCAAGCTTAGACGCTTGAGTCTCCTTGAATATTTCTTGGGGGTGCACGGGGGCATCCCCAAGCTTGAGCGCTTGACACTCCTGAATCTTTTTATCATCTTCCCTCGCACACTTGAAAACTCCCTTCATACATAACTCATCATAATCTGATTAGCGAGGTTAGTACCCTTAATAAAATAATTATACCTTGCTGGAAATAAAGATATTCTTGAAGTTCTACTGTTTCTCAAGATTGCCAAAAGGTTTTTGCAAAGAAAAAGCAAGCTCTTGATTTGCAAAGTGAAGGAAAGGCAAAACAGGACAGAATCTGTGAAGAATAGAACAGCAGGTAGTAATTGATCTGTTCGGGATACTTCTGCAACTCAAATCAAAAAACTCAGAACAGACGCACGAAATACAATTATATAGAGAACGCTGTAGAAACAATTCAGACCAAAAAGATGATCTGGTGATTTTATACGAATTTTTCTATCCAAGGACATAATCTGTTTCCTGGACAGCACCTCACAACTATTGAACTTTCTAGCAATCAGAGGCTATACTTGGCACAAATATGAAAAGCAAAGATACAATGATGATGCTACAGCAGTAAACAACATCAAGACACAACAAAAGCAAAAAATTTATTCATGTGGGCTGCCTCCCAAGAGCGCTTTCTTTTATGCCTTTAAGCTAGGCATAATGCATAGAGATCAAGTTTTATCAAGAGTAAAAGAATAACTAGCCCGTACAACGGACTCAAAAGGTAACTTGACCTTCTTACGAGGGAAGTGTTCCATCCCTTTCTTGAGAGGAAACTGAAATTTTATATTACCCTCTTTCATGTCAATGATAGCACCAACGGTGCGTAAAAAGGGTCGTCCCAAAATAATTGGACATGAAGGATCACATTCAATATCCATAATAGTGAAATCAACGGGCACATAATTATCATTGACAACGATAAGAACATCGTCGATCCTCCCCAAAGGTTTCTTTATGGAAGAATCAACGAGACGAACACCAAAAGAACAAGAATCAAAAGGTTTCAATTTAAGCATATCATATAGTCTTTTGGGCATAATAGAGGTACTAGCTACAATATCACATAAAGCATAGCAAGAGAAGTTATTTATCTTAATTTTAATCATAGAATCCCAACCATCTTCTAGCTTTCTAGGTATGGAGGCTTCTACTCTAAGTTTCTCCTCCCTAGCTTTGATAAGAGCATTAGTGATATGCTCTGTGAAGGCAAGATTAAGCGTGCTAGTGCGGGGATCTCTAGACATCTTGTGAAGGAAATCAATAACTTCGGTAAGAGTGCAATTATCAAAATCAAGGTCACGAGCATCAAGTAAAGTGGTAGTGGTGTCCTTTAGGTTCACTTGTTTGGTAGTTTCTATAGTCATAGCATCACCATTAATAGGTCCAATGGGACCAGGAGTACATTGGGTGCTAAGAGTGTGAACATCCTCAACAACTTGGATAGTAGCAACAGTGTGGTGGGTAGGAAGGCTCTTAATTCTATCCTCTTCCTCCCTTTCTCTATCCCATCTTTCTTTAAGTTTAGCCATCATCCTAATGTTTTCATTAATTTGCACTTGAGTAGCATTAATAGGAGTGACCTTCCTCTCCTCAAGAGGAGAAGTTTTAATTTTTAGCAATTCTATCTCATTGGCTAAGTGGTCTACCTTCAAAGAGAGATCATCTAGTTTATGTAGTTTTTCTTCTACACTCTTATTAAAGGATTTTTGGGCAGTGATGAAATCTTTAAACATAATCTCTAGTTCAGTAGTGGAGTTCTTGGTACTAGGATAAGCATTGTTGTTAAAATTGTTTCTAGAGATAAAATTCACATCTACTTGTTCTTGAGCAATCAAAGAATTTAAAGGAACATCACGAGGATCAACAGTAGATTGCTTCGAAAGTAGAGACATGATCAAGTGAACTTTTTCATTAAGGGAGGAAATCTCCTGGACAGAGTTTACCTTCCTACCTATTGGAGCGCGTTCGGTGTGCCATTGGGAATAGTTGGTCATCATCTCATCGAGAAGCTTTGTGGCAGCACCAAGTGTAGTTGACATAAAAGTTCCTCCCGCGGCCGAATCTAACAAGTTCCATGAGGTAAAGTTCAAGCCTGCATAAAAAGTTTGGATAACCATCCAAGTAGTAAAACCGTGAGTAGGGCAGTTCTTGATAAGAGATTTCATACGTTCCCAAGCTTGGGCAACATGTTCATTATCCAATTGTTTAAAATTCATTATGTTACTTCTAAGTTGGATACTTTTAGCAGGTGGATAGTATTTTCCGATAAAAGCATCTTTGCACTTGTCCCAAGAATCTATGCTATTTCTAGGCAAAGACTGAAACCAAATTTTAGCTCCTCCTCTCAAGGAGAAAGGAAAAAGCTTAAGCTTAACAATATTACCATCTATTTCTTGGTACTTTTGCATATCACAAAGTTCAACAAAGTTGTTCAAGTGTAAAGCAGCATCATCACCAGCACCGGAGAATTCTTCTTTCATAACTAAGTTCAGTAAAGCAGGTTTAATTTCATATGAAGGTGCTGAAGTGGCAGGTGTAGTGATAGGTGTGCTGATAAAGTCATCGTTGTTGTGACTAGTGAAGTCACACAACTTGGTGTTCTCGGTGGAACCCATAGTAGCAAGCAAGCAAGATAACTATTTTTGTGATTTTCGATAAAAGGTACTAAAGCAAAAATGAAAGGTAAACTAACAAGACTAAAAAGCAAAGGTAAAAGATAGCGTGCAACTCCCCTATCCTGAAGAGTGGAGTCCCCGGCAACGGCGCCAGAAAAACTCCTTGATGGGCCTCTAACCCCTCGTTGGTTACCCCAAGTGGAAGGTGTAAGATGCAGTGTTGTGGAAGTTTTTCCCTTAGCAAAGATGCCAAGGATCGAATCCCCAGAGACTCCTAGGTTCAACAAGTAGGTGTCAACTGCTAACGGCACCAGATATTAGCAATCAACGTGGACCTGCACACAGATACAAATAACTTTGCTCCCAACGAGTACAGAGAGGTTGTTAATCCCTCCGGCCTTGTAGTTCACAAAGGATTAAAAGCAATGATAGTAGTGATAGATAGTGTTTGCAATAGTAAATAAAAGCGAAAAGTAAATAGCGGATGTGATCAATGATGGTAATATGGACCGGAGTCTCATGATGTTCACTAGTGATGTCTCTCTCCCAAAAGACGATAAAACAGCTATGTGAGGTAAACGAATTATAGCTGGGCAATTGACAGGACCACGAACGCAAACCAATGCTGACTACATTGCAAGAAAGGTTGAGGTTCAAAGCATGGGCGGTACGCCTAAGTAAGTAGACCGAAATCCATCAATATATACTACTAATCATCCACCTTGAGATATCTATCCAGAACATCTCGCTGGTATTAAGTTGCGAGTCCCACCCATAGTGTAAACTCAATGCAACATACAACTTCATTAAAAGAACTTTGCGTAAAGTAAACAATCCTTGCACCCGCGGGCACAAGCACCGTTGTTTTCCCCCTTGTGGCAACATCACATCCCCTAGACTCATGTTTCTGTCACTCAAGCTAGCCATCGAGGGGCATGAACCCACAATCGAGCATAACGTTCCCTCTTGGAGTCACTACGTATTACTTGGCCAAAGCAATAAATAACAACGGAGAACATGCAAGAATTACTTATGAACATAAATATAAAAGAGGTAGATCAAATATATTACTCAAGATCAATCTGAACATAATCTCATAATCCATCGGATCCCAGCAAACTCAACATAGCAACAACATAAGGATTACATATGTGCCTCGATCATGTAGGGCAGCTCACGAGGACTAATTAGTGAAGCACAAGAACGGGAGGAGAACATCACATAGCTACTGGTCATGGACTCATGGTCCAAGGGAGACTACTCACGACTCATCCGGGAGGCGTCCATGGTGGTGGAGAAGCTCCCGGTGGTGATCCTCCCCTCCGGCAGGGTGCCGGAAAGAGTTCTCCTGGTGCTCCCGATCTTGGAAGCGGCGGCGGCGGCGGAACAGAGATGGGATCGCGAAAAGAGTTCCTGTTCTGAGGGTTTCGGAGGACGCTTTAAATATATGCCAAAGGGGGGCATCGGGGAAGCTTCGGGGGGCCCAGGCGCCCCCCAGCGCGGCCCAAGGGGGGTGGGGGCGCGCCGCCAGGGCGCCTGGAGCCCTGGTGGCCCCCCCGGCTGTCCTTCGGATGCACGGTAGTTTCCGGAACGCTGATTTTTTATATAATTTTTCTGGATTTTTCCTGGCAGTTCTCGTAACGTGAAAACCTGAAATACAAAAACAGCCGAAAACAGAAACTGGCACTGGGGTGCACTGGATTAGTAAGTTAGTCCAAATATGATCAAAAGTGTATGGAAGTGTATGAATATCATAGCAATATCACCCAAAAGTGGCATGGAGCAAGCAGAAATTATAGATACGTTTTGGACGTATCAGCGTGCATGCTGGTCTTGAGCATTCCGAGATCCACCAGCTCGATCTTGGTCTAGCAAACGTATGGTGCCGTGAATACCATGACGCTGCCGGTCCCGCGCCTCCTGAGATGGGCGCGGTGCATGCACGGACGCTGAGATCTTGGAGTGCGCCCGGTCGTTGTGGGAGCCGACTACGCCGCCGATGGGCAGCGCAGCCTTGTCCTTGGACCTGGCAGCACCGTGAGCTCCCTCGTCGACGCCCGTTCTTCCGCCGGCGTCTACCCCACCAGCCGTTTGCTCCGGCGGTGGTGGGTTCGGCGCGGACGGAGTAGCCGCCTCCGAAGCCTTCTTCTTCGGCGGCATGTCGATGAAGATGATGAAGATCTAGCTCGTGTGGACGCCGGATCAGGTTCACACAACCTTGACGCCCCCTACCTGGCGCGCCAAAGATGTCGGGGAAACTGATCCACGAGCACCTATGGGGACCGGCGGACCGAGCCCCTTTTGGTTCGGCGGGGGGCAGAGATCGCACGAAGAGCAGATCGAGGCAAAACACACGAGCAGTTTACCCAGGTTCGGGCCGCACGGATGCGTAAAACCCTACTCCTGCTTTGTGGTTTGTATTGTGTTCTTGCTCGGGAGCGCTGAGTGCTACGGTACACACACGCAGCTAACGAGACCGAGCGTGAGTGTTCTCGCTTGTTCGAACCCCCCTCTACGTTGCGCATGGGCCTCCTTTTATATGCTCAAGGGGTCACCGACAGGTGGCAATGTAGACAAGGGTAAAAATGGAAAGGTGTTGTGGTTGGTACAACTACCTGTACAGTGTATCATACCTAACCCTGACGGCAGGGGACAAAGGCATTGAATGCCCGTCTGTGTCGCCCAAACAGTGCAAAAAGGGACCGTCAGGGACACCACCGCTTGCCACGATGGTAATTTTGTCAGCACCGCTTGCCACCGCGTACCGCTGGCTGCACAGCCTCCCGCCACGTACGCCTGGAAGGGTCCTAGAGGCGACACGTTGGTGGATGTGCTGGAGCGCAGGTACAGAGTGGTAGCTTGCCTCGGCAAGCGCCTTGCCACGGCCGTTGTCTTGTCGCGTCCGGGAGCTTGCCGCTCACCGGGCCTTGCCGGGACACGTGGCGCATCACGGCAAGTTCCTTGAGATGCCTCGGTTGGCCTTCCCGGCAAGCTCATCTTGCCGGGGTCTTGTCTCCTTGGCTTAAATACTTTGTTCTTGAATGGCTCCAAAGGAACCACGGAGGGCCTTGGCGGTCACCCGACAAGCCTTGCCGCGGGATGCTGCGACTGCCCGTGCACAAGTTCGGGATACTAGGGTACCCCTACTCTAGTACACCGACAAGGTGCAATATCATGCATAATTTCTTGATAAAGGGAATGAGGGATTATACTTGCACTAGCACCTACATCACATAAACCATGATAACAATGATCTCATATTTTAACAGAGATAACAGGCAAGCCTACAATAGGTCTATGTTTATTCCTAGCATCGGGTTTGGCTATTCTAGCAGATTCCTCTTGGAGGTAAATAACATGTCCATCTAAATCTTCTACCAAGAGATCTTTAACCATAGCAACACTAGGTTCAACTTTAATTTGCTCGGAGGGTGTAGGTGTTCTAGTACTACTCATACGAACCACAGTTGAAGCTTTAGCATGATCCTTTATTCTAACAGGGAAAGGTGGTTTCTCAATATAAGCAGTAGGAACAATAGGATTAACATTATAAGTGATAGTCTTTTCTTCAAATTTAACAGGTTCAACTACTTTTACTTCAATGGGAGGATGGCATTTAAACCACTTCTCCTTGGGAATATCAACATGATGATTCACAGAAAGAAGCTACTATCTCAGAGTCAAGTCCATATTTAGTGCTAAACTCACGGAAAACATCAGTATCCATAAAATCTTTAACACAATCAAACTTAGGGGTCATACCTGACTCCTTACCTTCGTCGAGATCCCAATCTTCAGAGTTGCATTTAATTCTTTCCAGTAAATCCCATTTGAATTCAACTGTCTTCATCATAAAAGAACCAGAACAAGAAGTATCGAGCATGGAGCGATTATTGAGAGAAAGCCGAGCATAATTTTTTTGAATGATCATTTCTCTTGAGAGCTCATGATTGGGGCATGAATATAACATTGACTTAAGCCTCCCCCAAGCTTGAGCGATGCCTTCTCCTTCGCGAGGCCAGAAATTATAGATATAATTATGATCACGATGAACCTAGTGCATAGGGTAGAACTTCTGATGAAATTCCAACTTCAGACGATTATAGTTCCATGATCCAATATAATCACATAGCCTAAACCATGTCAATGCATCTCCCTTCAAAGATAAAGGGAAGACCTTCTTCTTGATAGCATCCTCGGGCATACCTGCAAGCTTAAATAATCCACAAACTTCATCCACATAGATTAGGTGTAAATCGGGATGCAGTGTTCCGTCTCCTGTATAGGGATTATCTAGCAGTTTCTCTATCATACCCGAAGGAATTTCAAAGCAAACATTTTCAGTAGGTGCAGTAGGTTGAGGAGCAACCCTTTGCTCTTCTGGTCGGGGTGAAGATACCCCTAACAAGCCCCTCAAAGGATTATGATCCATAGTAACAAGTGACAATAAATTTCAGCACACTATATAAATTTTTCCTTACCAAATTCCACTTACCAAAGGCGCTTCACTCCCCGGCAACGGTGCCAGAAAAGAGTCTTGATGACCCACAAGTGCAAGGGATCTATCGTAGTCATTTCTATAAGTAAGAGTGTTGAACCCAACGAGGAGCAGAAGGAAATGATAGGCAGTTTTCAGTAAGGTATTCTCTGCAAGCACTGAAATTATAGGTAACAGATAGTTTTGTGATAAGGTAATTGGTAGCAAGTGACAAAAGGTAAAAGTAAATAAGGTGCAACAAGATGGCCCAATCCTTTTTGTAGCAAAGGACAAGCCTGGAGAAACTCTTATATAAAGGAAAACGCTCCCGAGGACACATGGGAATCATCATCAAGCTAGTTTTCATCACGATCATCTGATTTGCGTTCGGTACTTTGATAATTAGGTATGTGGGTGGACCGGTGCTTGGGTACTATCCTTACTTGGAAAAGCCTCCCACTTTTGATTAACCTGTAATGCAAGCATCCGCAACTACGAAAGAAGTATTAAGGTAAACCTAAGCATAGCATGAAACAAGTGGATCCAAATCAGCCCCTTACGAAGCAACACATAAACTAGGGTTTACGCTTCTGTCACTCTAGCAACCCATCATCTACTTATTACTTCCCAATGCCTTTCTCTAGGCCTAAATAATGGTGAAGTGTCATGTAGTCGACATTCACATGACACCACTAGAGGAGAGACAACATACATCTCATCAAAATATCGAACGAATACCAAATTCACATGACTACTTATAGCAAGACTTCTCCCATGTCTTCAGGAACAAAAGTAACTACTCACAAGACATAATATTATTCATGATCAGAGGGGTATTAATATGCATAATGGATCTGAACATATGATCTTCCACCAATTAAACCAACTAGCATCAACTACAAGGAGTAATCAACACTACTAGCAACCCACAGGTACCAATCTGAGGTTTGGGTACAAAGATTGGATACAAGAGATGAACTACGGTTTGAGAGGAGATGGTGCTG
The DNA here is from genome assembly GCA_902687465.1 of Secale cereale. Taxonomy (NCBI): domain Eukaryota; kingdom Viridiplantae; phylum Streptophyta; class Magnoliopsida; order Poales; family Poaceae; genus Secale; species Secale cereale. The sequence goes on along the minus strand of LR738710.1, from coordinate 796,785,192 downwards.
GTGAAGATGTTGATGAAGATAGCCCTCCCCAAGATGGGAGAGTTGTTGGTGATGACGGCAGTGACGATTTCCCCCTTCCGGAGGGAAGTATCCCTGGCAGAACAACTCGCCGGAGCCCTAGATTGGTTTCCGCCAAGGTTCCGCCTTGAGATGGCGGCGTCTGGTCCCGAAAGCCTCCTCCTGATTTTTTCCAGGTCAAAACACCTCATATAGGAGAAGATGGGCATCGGGGGCCATCGGGTGGCCCAGGAGGCAGGGGGCGCGCCTAGAGAGGGGGGGCGCCCCCCACCCTCGTGGACAGGTGGTGTCCCCCCTGATGAATCTCTTTCGCCAGATATTTTTTATATTTTCTGAAACGGTGTCTCGTGGAGTTTCAGAGCTTTTTGAGTTGTGCAGAATAGGTTTCCAGTGTGTGTTCCTTTTCCAGCCCAGAATTGCAGCTGTCGGCATTCTCCCTCTTCATGTAAACCTTGTAAAATAAGAGAGAAAAGGCATAAGTATTGTGACATAACGTGTAATAACAGCCCATAGTGCAATAAATATCAACATAAAAGCATGATGCAAAATGGACGTATCAATGACATGTCATTCCCACACACACCAAGCAAATGGATTCACAAGCTCACGAAAAAGAGAAATATTAACCAAGCTTGTGACAACCAATGGTGAAGATAGAAAATGAAAGCCTCATCAAGACGAGGGATACCAATTAAATGGCAAGCTTTGTCAAGACAAGCATGAGGAAAAATATCTTCACCACAAAAGAGTGCATCAAGATGCAACGATATAAGATCCGCACTCAAGACACACATCTTCACGGAGCCACCAAAGAAATAATAAAAGAAAGAAAAGGTGGATGTGAAAGAAGGGGATATCAATTAGATATGCAACTTCTCTCAAGTGTATAAGATTCTAGGTAGATGAAGATCATGATGATATCAATCCACAAAGAAGGATGTACACACGAAATTGTTGCAAAAGGAAAGAATAAGATATCCACAAGGAAGTCATAAATATACCAATAAGATATTTGCTTGAAGGCATAACACATGGCTAGATATGGTCTTATTGTATATAAATGAGTTCCAACCACACGAGCATCAAAGACATCACAACTAGAAACAAGAGATCATTGTTGGGATGCTTTGAGAAAGGAAACAAGTATCACAAGAAAGAATGAATTACATGCCATGATACAACCTACACAAGATTGATGCGAGGAATGTGTGCATGAAGTAGATGATGATACTTGTTACCGAGATAACGTTGGAATGATGTAGAAGATACCAATTGAAGGTTGATAGTAGTTCATTGATCATCCTAGATAGACTCCAATAAGCACCTGGTGACAACATTTTCCTTATGAGTGAGCCGAGCATCCAATGCATCTCCAATTGTTCCTAGAACAACGGCACAAACAAAATGGTACACAGACTCATTGGGACCAAAGAGTTAGAAACACCAATACATAGGACAAACTCCACATACATATGTGCATATATATATGAAAATGAATTTCATGCACATCTCATCCAAATTGAGACTAGATGGAGTTTCCCCTATATATTGGGTCAAAGAAGGAAAGCATGCCAAAGAAACTACGTGAAGTAAGTATGCATGCTCAAGACTTTCAAGAAACGATACCAAACGAAAAATAAATACCAAGTGAAAATAGGATACCAAATAAAGAAATCATCACTTGTAAGATATCATTAAAAGATACATCAAGGAATGAGATACGCATTGACACACTCAAAAAGAAAGATATCGAACTCCAAAAGAGAGGATAGTTCCAAACAAACCAAGGCCTCTATAAAGTTTCATGATGGCACAAAGTACCAAAAAGAAACAACTTTTCTTCCACCAACACACACTTGAAATGGATCACAAGATGAGTGTTCTATAGAAAATAGGATAGCTCCCCCAAGAGTTATGCATTATAGAGAATTTGCCTTTGAATACAAAATGCACATGATGGGATCACCACTTTCACTATATCTATAAAACACTAGACAAGATCAAGGAAACAACAAGATCCACAAGTGACACGGAAGGCAATGGGAGTTGATACAATCTTGGCAAGAAATAGGACGAACAAAAGCAAAAGCCAATGTAAAGATGATCAACAATTTCTACCACATAAATGATCACCAATTGTCAAGAGACAAGAAGTATTTGGGAATAATTCCCGGTGATAGATAGCAATGATATCCAACATAATCTCCACACCAGACACAAGCAAATTGCAACTTGTAGAGCTAACATGTCACCTAGGAACAAGATAATTTACAATATCAATTCTAGGTGACAATATCTCAAATGTACACATTTTCTAGGCTAATAATATGCACATAACACATTACTCCCCCATAATGTGATACCAAAGAAAACTTAAACAAGAGGCAATAAGAGGAACCTACAAGAGATAATTAATGTACACTTTAGAATTTGAATTTATCATGAGAAGATATACCACATAGTGACTATATAATCTTTTAATATCAAAACTATATGGTATTCCTCATCTACACACATTTATAGGATTGTGAGGTGCACAAAGCACATCACTCCCCCAAAATGGGATGTTACATTAATCTCTCACAAGATCCAACTAAGATACAAACAAGATGCACAAAGGCTCAAATCACTACACACACGTACATGATGTGCAAACCAACATACACATACTTGATTTCTCAAGATAAGAAAATTGGAAGCACAACATATACGCACATATGCAAGGTACAAAACCACAACATGCTAAGGGGAAAGTAACTTTCAATGTAAACAATTTAAGCACGAGTTACCGCATGGAGGAACATTGGATATAAGATAGAAACTTGATAATCTGAATGACTTGGCTTTACACAATATGAATGATGAAGACCCCTTAATTCTTCATAATGTAGCCAAGTCTCCAATGCCCTCCAACATCACCTATTGATCAAGTTTGAGCTTGTTGGTCCCCAACCAAGTTGGGTCCTAAGAGGTTAGTCACAATAGGCTTGGCAACCCAAATGGTTCTTTGCTTGACACCACTTTGAGTACCAACAAACTTGGCAAACACATTGCCAACCTTATCCTTCACAAGAGAGTAGATATCATCAATAATAATTGGGTTGGATAAGTTACCACTAGTGCATGAAGAAGCAAGGTGACCCTTCTCACGACATAAGTAGCAACATCTACTCTTCACTTTCTTCTCACTTTATTTCTCAAAATGAGAAGCATTACCATGAGTCTTCTTGGGAAGTGGCCTTTCTTCAACTTGCGGTATAGCATTATATTGAACTTGTGGCCTCTTCCCTTGTTGCTTGTCACTAATGGCCTTCTTCTTCAATGGGCAAGATCTAACATGATGCCCTTCAATTTTGCACTTGAAGAAAATATTCTTGGCCGAATTCTTGACTTGTTCTTGGCCCTTCTTCTTGTTAATGATCTTGGACTTTTTCTTCTTGTTGGAGTTGAATCCAAGTCCACCTTTGTCATTGGGGGATTTTTGCACACTCAAGATATTGTTGAGTGCGGACTTCCCTTCATGACACTTTTCCAAGTCTTTCTTCAAAGAAGTGACTTAGGCCTTGAGCTCTTTGATTTCCTCTACATGGTTAGCATCAACACAAGTACTAGAGGAATTATATGCTTGATCATTAGAGCAACAAGGCAAGGAAAGTAATTCATCACAAGAAGTAGCAACATTGTGAGTAGATGAATTACGAGGACTAGCACATGGCAAGATAGCATTTTGACTTGTAGTAGTGCTAGTATCCACATGAGGCTTACTAGATGTTACCTTGATACTCATAGCCTCATGAGCTATATTTAGCACATTATGGAATACTAGTAGATCATCGTGAGAGCTTGTGAGCTTTACATGACTTTCTTCCAATTTCCCATAATTGCTAGATAGCAACTCAAGTTGAGCCCTTAGCTAAACATTCTCCTTCAAAATGGATGCTTCACAAGATGTAGAGTTAGTAGCACATGCATCATCAATAATAGCAAGAGGAGAAGGCAACTTGGAAAGCTCTTTAGAATATGGCTTTAAGATGAGCATGAGACTTGGTGAGTTTGATGAGCTCACTCTTAATGACCCTTGAGCCATTTTCGAGGTGCTCAAAATCCTCAAAGAGTTTAGCATGTGCAACTTCAAGCTTCTCATTTTTAGTTTCAAAATCATTAGCCACTTCGAGAGCTCTATCACGGGATTCCTTTATTCTAGATAGTTCTATAGCAAAAGTCTCCTCAAGAGATTCCTTGGTGGTTTGTTCAAGTTCAAGAGCTTGAGAGAGGTCGACGATCTCATCAGCGTAATCACGCTCATGAACTTCCATTTTCTCAATAGTGACCTCATGCTCCCCTAGATGAGATTCCAACTCCTCTATATATTTCTTGCCCTCAATGGCAATGGACATAATTTCCATGAAGTTGGAGCGAGCAATCTTATTCTTATGAAGAGCTTTAAAAATCATTTCCCCCTTAATTTTTAAGGAGGCAACATTATCACTCTCTTCATCACTATCAACATCATCATAATTCTTGTCATCATCACTATCATCACATGATATATTGGGATTCAAAGTAGGAGATTGCTACCTCTTGAGCTTGCGTTGTATTCCCTCGAAGAGGAAAGGGAGATGCAGCACAGTAGCGTAAGTATTTCCCTCAGTTTTTGAGAACCAAGGTATCAATCCAGTAGGAGAGCACGCGCGAGTCCCTCACACCTGCACAAACAAATAAGAACTTCGCAGCCAACGCGATAAGGGGTTGTCAATCCCTTTATGGTCACTTACGAAAGTGAGATCTGATAGAGATGATAGTTTATATTTTTGGTATTTTTAGTTTATAAGAACAACAAATAAAGCGGTAAAAGTAAAGTAGATGTAGATTGATATGTTGAGAATAGACCCGGGGGCCATAGTGTTCTCTAGTGGCTTCTCTCATGATAGCGATATTCTACGACGGGTAAACAAATTATTGTCGAGCAATTGATAGAAAAGCGAATAATTATGAGACTATCTAGGCATCATCATTCTATATAGGCATCACGTCCGAGACAAGTAGACCGACTCCTGCCTGCATCTACTACTATTACTCCACACATCGACTGCTATCCAGCATGCATCTAGTGTATTGAGTTCATAAGAACAGAGTAACACCTTTAGCAAGATGACATGATGTAGTGGGATAAACTCAAGCAATATAATATAAACCCCATCTTTTTATCCTCGATGGCAATAATACAATACGTGCCTTGCTGCCCCTACTGTCACTGGGAAAGGACACCGCAAGATTGAACCCAATGCCAAGCACTTATCCCATTGCAAGAACTATAGATCTAGTAGGCCAAACCAAACCAATAATTCGAAGAGACTTGCAATGATATTATGAGAACACATAAAAAGTTCAGAGAAGAACCAAATATATTTCATAGATAACCTTGATCATAAACTCACAATTCATCGGATCTCGACAAACACACCGCAAAAAGAGATTACATCGAATAGATCTCCTCGAAGACTGAGGAGAGCTTTGTATTGAGATCCAGAGAGAGAGAGAGAGAGAGAGAGAGAGAGAGAGAGAGAGAGAGAGAGAGAGAGAGAGAGAGAGAGAGAGAGAGAAGAAGCCATCTAGATACTAGCTATGGACCAGAAGGTCTGTGGTAAACTACTCACAACTCATGGTGAGGGTGATGATGATGATGAAGAAGGCCTCCGTGATGGATCCCCCTCTGGTGGAGCTCCGGAACAGGCTCCATGATGGGATCTCCACGGGAACAGAAGGTACGGCGGTGGAATTAGGGTTTTCTCTCTGTTCACGATGTTTCTGGAGTACGTAGACTTATATAGGAAGAAGGAGGGCACTGGGGGACGCTCGAGGGGGCCACGAGGCAGGGGGCGCGCCCTGGGAAGGGGGGCTCGCCCCCACCCTCGTGGGCCAGCCCTCGGTCCCCTAACGTGGTTCTCAAGCTCCGCGTGCGTGATTTTCTCAAAAAAATATCTCACGCGAAGGTTTCATTCCGTTTGTACTCCGTTTGATATTCTTTTTCTACAAAACCCCGAAACAGGCAAAAAACAGCAATATGGACTAGGCCTTTGGGTTAGTAGGTTAGTCCCAAAAATGATACAAAAGTGAATGATAAAGCCCATTAAACATCCAAGACTTCATAAATAATAGCATGGAACAATAAAAAATTATAGATACGTTGGAGACGTATCAGAGATACCTTTGAAGCCTTAGCCATAAGGCAATATGCAATAGATGATGATGTTGGATCCCTCGAAGCACCATTCAAGGCCACGTCTTGTTCCATGGGGTGTTGGATTTCCTCTACATTTTTAGCATAACAATTTGAGGAAATACATGCATTTTTATCATGGCAACGAGACATAGCAATCATATCATCATGCGATTTGGTCAAGCAATTTCTACATGATATGCAAGAACTATTAACACAAGCATGTGAAATATTTAGAGTGCTCGAAGTGTTAAAGTCCAAAGGTGAAGCATTGCAATAATAAAGTGATGAAGGATCATCAATAATAAGATCACTATAATAATTGCAATGAACACCACTACTCACCATACAATTACCTTGTGGCAAACCACATGTAGGTGAAGTAGAAGAAGTTGAGAAGACAACACGGCCGGAGGTGGAGGGAGAACAAGCATTTCCAAAATTCTTGGACACACCATATTTATCTTGAAGCTTTGTCCACAACTCATGAGTATCCCGGAACGACATGAGTTGAAATATAACTATATTGCTCAAAGCATCAAAAAGCACATTAGAAGCTTGAGCATTGAGATAAGAGTTTTTCTCATCCTCTAAAGATAATCTTTGGGGATCCTTTGGAGGAGAAAAACCCATATCTACAATTCGCTCTAAATTTGGGTCCATGATCCTAAAGAGATTAAGCATGCAAATTACCCAAACATCAAAATTTGTGCCATCAAAACTTAGAGTGTCAGAGAATCCTAAGCCCCTAGTCGACATCCTTACTCTCTAGGCGGTTAAGCCCTATAAAGAGAGACGAGGCTCTGATACAAATTGAAAGATCGTGGATGTCGCTTAGAGGGGGGGGGGGTGAATAGTCGCTTTAAAATAATTACGGTTTAGGCTTGAACAAATACGGAATAAACCTAGCGGTTAATTTGTCAAGCACAAAATCTACAACAACTAGGCACACCTATGTGCACCAACAACTTATGCTAAGCAAGATAAACAACTAGGTGATAGCAAGAAATATGACGAGAAACAATATGGCTATCACAAAGTAAAGTGCATAAGTAAAGGGCTCGGGTAAGAGATAACTGTTGGGGAACGTAGTATTTTAAAATTTTCCTACGATCACGCAAGATCCATCTACTAGATGCATAGCAATGAGAGGGGAGAGTGTGTCTACGTACCCTCGTAGACCGGGAGCGGAAGCGTCAAGTGACGCGGTTGATGTAGTCGAACTTCTTCGCGATCCAACCGATCAAGCACCGAACGTATGGCACCTCCGCGTTCAGCACACGTTCACCTTGATGACATCCCACGAGCTCTTGATCCAGTTGAGCTTCATGGGAGAGTTTCGTCAGCACGACGGCGTGGTGACGGATATGATGTATCTACCGGCGCAGGGCTTCGCCTAAGCACTGCAACGGTATGACCGAGGTGTGTTTCTGTGGATGGGGGCACCGCACACGGCTAAAACAATTCAACTTGTGTGTCCTAGGGTGCCCCCTGCCCCCGTATATAAAGGAGCAAGGGAGAGGTCGGCCCTAGAGGGGGCGCGCCAAGTGTGGGGAGTCCTACTAGGACTCCCAAGTCCTAGTAGGATTCCCCTTTCCTTTCCGGAGTAGGAGAGAAGGAAAGAGGTGGAGAGGGAGAAGGAAAAGGGGGCTGCACCCCTTGTCCAATTCGGACCAGGGGGGGGGGGGCGCCTCCTTCCTTTTGGCCTTTCTCCTCTATTCCCGTATGGCCCAATAAGGCCCATATACTCCGAAAAAATACCCGAATCACTCGGAACCTTTCCGATGTCCGGATATAGTCGTCCAATATATCGATCTTTACGTCTCGACCATTTCGAGACTCCTCGTCATGTCCCCGGTCTCATCCGGGACTCCGAACTCCTTCGGTACATCAAAACTCATAAACTCATAATACCGATCGTCATCAAACGTTAAGCGTGCGGACCCTGCGGGTTCGAGAACTATGTAGACATGACCGATACTCATCTCCGGTCAATAACCAATAGCGGAACCTAGATGCTCATATTGGCTCCTACATATTCTACGAAGATCTTTATCGGTCAAACTACATAACAACATACGTTGTTCCTTTTGTCATCGGTATGTTACTTGCCCGAGATTCGATCGTTGGTATCTCTATACCTAGTTCAATCTCGTTACCGACAAGTCTCTTTACTCGTTTCGTAATACATCATCTCGTGACTAATTCATTAGTCATTTGCTTGCAAGGCTTATTATGATGTGCATTACCGAGAGGGCCCAGAGATACCTCTCCGACACTCGGAGTGACAAATCCTAGTCTTGATCTATGCCAACACCACGAATACTTTCGGAGACACCTGTAGAGCATCTTTATGATCACCCAGTTACGTTGTGACGTTTGATAGCACACAAGGTGTTCCTACGGTATTCGGGAGTTGCATAATTTCATAGTCATAGGAACATGTATAAGTCATGAAGAAAGCAATAGCAGTAAAACTAAACGATCATAGTGCTAAGCTAACGGATGGGTCTAGTCCATCACATCATTCTCCTAATGATGTGATCCCGTTGATCAAATGACAACTCATGTCTATGGTTAAGAAACATAACCATCTTTGATCAATGAGCTAGTCTAGTAGAGGCATACTAGGGACACTCTGTTTTGTCTATGTATTCACACATGTATTAAGTTTCCGGTTAATACAATTCTAGCATGAATAATAAACATTTATCATGATATAAGGAAATATAAATAACAACTTTATTATTGCCTTTAGGGCATATTTCCTTCACTCTCCTGATGGGCCTCGAACCCCTCGTTGGTTACCCCAAGTGGAAGGTGTAAGATGCAGTAAGTAGAAGTGTTTTCCCCTAGCAAAGATGCCAAGGATCGAATCCCCAGAGACTCCTAGGTTCAACAGGTAGGTGTCAATTGCTAACGGCGCAATTAGCAATCAACGTGGACCTGCACACAGATACAAATAACTTTGCTCCCAACGAGTACAGAGAGGTTGTCAATCTCTCCGGCCTTGTAGTTCACAAAGGGTTAAAAGCAATATGATAGTAGTGATAGATAGTAATTTGCAATAGTAAGTAAATAGCGAAAAGTAAATAGTGTATGTGATCAATGATAGTAATATGGACCGGAGTCTCATGATGTTCACTAGTGATGTCTCTCTCTCCCAAAAGACGATAAAACAGCTATGTGAGGTAAACAAATTACAGCTGGGCAATTGACAGGACCCACGAGCGCATACAAATGCTGATTACATAGCAAGAAAGGTTGAGGTTCAAAGCATGGGCGGTACGCCAAAGTAAGTAGACCGAAATCCATCAATATCTACTACTAATCATCCACCTTGAGATATCTATCCAGAACATCTCGCTGGTATTAAGTTGCGAGTCCCACCCACAGTGTAAACTCAATGCAACAGACAACTGCATTAAAAGAACTTTGCGTAAAGTAAACAATCCTTGCACCCGAGGGCACAAGCACCGTTGTTTTCCCCCTTGTGGCAACAGCACATCCCCTAGACTCATGTTTCTGTCACTCAAGCTAGTCATCGAGGGGCATGAACCCACAATCGAGCATAACGTTCCCTCTTGGAGTCACTACCTATTACTCGGCCAAAGCAATAAATAACAACGGAGAACATGCAAGAATTACTTATGAACTAAAATATAAAAGAGGTGAATCAATTATATTACTCAAGATCAATCTGAACATAATCTCATAATCCATCGGATCCCAGCAAACTCAACATAGCAACAGCATAAGGATAACATAGGTGCCTCGATCATGTAGGGCAGCTCACAAGGACTAATTAGTGAAGCACAAGAACGGGAGGAGAACATCACATAGCTACTGGTCATGGACTCATGGTCCAAGGGAGACTACTCACGAGTCATCCGGGAGGCGTCCATGGTGGTGGAGAAGCTCCCGGTGGTGATCCTCCCCTCCGGCAGGGTGCCGGGAAGAGTTCTCCTGGTGCTCCCGATCTTGGAAGCGGCGGCGGCGGCGGAACAGAGATGGGATCGCGAAAAGAAGTCCTGTTTCGAGGGTTACGGGGAACCCTTTAAATATATGCCAAAGTAGGGCACCGGGGGGCTCTCGGGGGGCCGAGGCGCCCCCCCCCCGGCGCGGCCCAGGGGGGGCGCGCCCACATGGCGCCTCGAGCCCCTGTGGCCCCCCCAGGCTGCCCTTCGGACGTAGTGTTGTTTCCGATACGCTGATTTTTTATATATTTTTTCTGGATTTTTCTGGGCAGTTCTCGAAACGTGAAAACCTGAAATACAAAAACAGCCAAAAACAGAAACTGGCACTGGGGTGCACTGGATTAGTAAGTCAGTCCAAATATGATCAAAAGTGTATGGAAGTGTATGAATATCATAGCAATATCACCCAAAAGTGGCATGGAGCAAGCAGAAATTATAGATACGTTTTGGATGTATCAACATCCCCAAGCTTAATTCCTGCTCGTCCTCGAGTAGGTAAATGATAACAAGAATAATTTCTGTGGTGACATGCTATTAACCATATAGGACTTTCTCATAGTCATATGACAAAAGCTTACTGAGACAATGATTCTATAGTAATTAAGTTGTCTCAAGAGAAAATCACAAATGACTGAAAGTTTTACAATATGAAACTTAAACATCAAAAAGATCTGCAATGAACATGATGTGAAATATGATAAAGTGATATCTAGCTTGCCCCCTTTAGTGATGCAAAACATAAGTGCAGGGGCACCTTCAAGGTTTAAGTGATGACTAGATACAATTATTTCAGAATAAAAGATATCACAATCATGCAAAAGACAATGCTACATTGGGACAATGCACATTACACTCAGAATGACAATCATGCTCTCAGTAGTTGGTGCTTGAAGTGCTAGAGCTTTTTATTTGAAACATGGAAGCAATTGTGTCAACGGTAGTAGTACTTCATATGTGTCATGCATAAAACATCTTATAAGTTGCAAGCCTCATGCATCGAATACCAATAGTGCTCGCTCCTTGTCCTAATTAGCTCGGATCCCCATGGGTTATCATTGCATTGCATATGTTTTAACCAAGTGTCACAAAGGGGTACCTCTATGCCACCTGTACAAAGGTCCAAGGAGATAGATCGCATTTGATTTCTCGTTTTTGATAGATCTCAACTTGAGGACATCCATACTGGGACAACATAGAAAATAGATGATGGACTCCTCTTTAATGCATAAGCATATTCTCATGAGAGATTGAGGATTAAGGTCCAAGCTAAAACTTCCACCATGATGCATGGCTTTGGTTGGCGGCCCAATGTTCTTCTCTAACAATATGCATATTAATTCAACCCACGGTAAATCACCCTTACTTCAGACAAGACGAACATGCATAGCAACTCACATGATATTCAACAAAAGTGTGACAGTTGATGGCGTCCCCAGAAACATGGTTACCGCTCAGCAAGCAACTCATAAGAAATAAGATACATAAGCAACATATTCTTTACCACAATAGTTTTTAGGCTACTTTCCCATGAGCTATGTATTGCATGGTTAATTTGCTTAGTGCAGGTGTAGGTTAGCAAAAGACTGGGAGCAACCAACTAAGAGAGCAATGATGGTCATAATCATACAGAGCGACAAAGCAATATTGAATCAGGCATGGTAGTTATATCGCTACTTAGAAATAAAAGATCATCAAGGCTTGACAGACTTTCTTTACGGTCTTGAATATGCGTGAGCATACGCCAAGTCAATCAAAATAAATTCTCGAAGGAAGATATTACTAAACCATACCACATCATAGGCAAACAAACCAAGTTGGTACTCCAATAACACATTGGGAACCCCCCAGCTATTTGAGATTAACCATAAGAAAACCCGAACTACTAAGCACCATCATGAAAGTAGCATCTTTATCATAGACACATTAACCAATGCAACGGAAGCAAACTCTCTTAATAAGATGAGCATGGTAATTAAAAAGAGTTCAAGCAACCAACTAAATAAAAGCTCTTGAAAAGATAAGCATGAATAATAAGAGCAAAGCACGATAGTAGCTATTTAAAAGACAAAGAACACACACAACATAGATAGACATGAAAATTCTATGTAATGTTCTAGGTAGAGGTGGAGCGTGTTTCTCTCCCACATAAAGGAATGCTGGGTTCCGACTCGTTATGAAAAACTAAAAAGAAAACTAAAAGCAAGACGCTCCAAGCATAGCACATAACACATGAAGTGATAAAAATATAGCGAAACGAAAGACGAACTGATAATGTTGATGGAGAAGGGGATGCACGGGGGGCATCCCCAAGCTTAGACGCTTGAGTCTCCTTGAATATTTCTTGGGGGTGCACGGGGGCATCCCCAAGCTTGAGCGCTTGACACTCCTGAATCTTTTTATCATCTTCCCTCGCACACTTGAAAACTCCCTTCATACACAACTCATCATAATCTGATTAGCGAGGTTAGTACCCTTAATAAAATAATTATACCTTGCTAGAAATAAGGATATTCTTGAAGTTCTACTGTCTCTCAAGATTGCCAAAAGGTTTTTGCAAAGAAAACGCAAGTTCTTATTTTGCAAAGTGAAGGTAAGGCAAAACAGGACAGAATCTGTGAAAAACAGAACAGCAGGCAGTAATTGACCTGTTCGGGATACTTCTGCAACTCAAATAAAAAAACTCAGAACTGACGCACGAAAGACAATTATATAGAAAACGCTGTCGAAAATATTCAGACCAAAAAGATGATCTGGTGATTTTATACGAATTTTTCTATCCAAGGACAGAATCTGTTTCCTGGACAGCACCTCACAACTTTTGAACTTTCTAGCAATCAGAGGCTATACTTGGCACAAATGTGAAAAGCAATGATACAATGATGATTCTACTGTAGTAAACAACATCAAGACACAACAAAAGCAAAATATAAAAATTTATTCATGTGGGTTGCCTCCCAAAAGCGCTTTCTTTTATGCCTTTAAGCTAGGCATACGACTTTAATGATGCTCTCGAAGGAATAAGAGTTGAAGAACAAAAGAGAGCATCAAGGAGCAAATACTAAACACATTTAAGCCTAACATGCTTCCTATTCATAGGAATATTGCAATAGAATAATTCATTGAAGCACAAAGCAACTAGCATAGGAAGGCAAAACAAGCATAACTTCGAAACATTCACCATATAGAGAGGAAACTTCTTATTATTAAAATATTTAGAACCAAGTCTCCCTCTCTCATTATAAATTTCAGTGGCATCATGGATGAACTCAACAATATAAGCATCACATAAAGCATTGTTACCATGATCCACATGCAAAAAGGTACTCTTACTCTCCACATAAGCATCATGAAGAGGATAAAACTTAGTATAAAAGAGAGACACAAGCTCTTGCCAATCAAGCAGGTGCGAGTTATCGAGAAGCTTATACCAATCTAAAGCTTTATCTATAAGTGATACGGCGAACAATTTCCTCATGACAAACTCCCTTGATACACCTGCAAGCTTAAATAATGGACATAGTTGTGACAGATATAGCAAGTGTTCACCGGGATGTCTGTCTCCTGCATAACGATTAGCCAAAATATAATCGATAATACCAGCCAGTATTTTATAGGGCACAATTTCAGTAGGGGGAGGAGCAACCACCATAGGTGTGGGGCGTCTTCCCGCAAGCAACGATCCAATAGCAAGGTTGTCCATAAGCATAACTTAGTGAAAGACAAAGAAAATTGAAAGGTAAACTAACAAGACTAAAAAGCAAAGGTAAAAGATAGCGTGCAACTCCCCTATCCTGAAGAGTGGAGTCCCCGGCAATGGCGCCAGAAAATACTCCTTGATGGGCCTCGAACCCCTCGTTGGTTACCCCAAGTGGAATGTGTAAGATGCAGTAAGTAGAAGTGTTTTCCCCTAGCAAAGATGCCAAGGATCGAATCCCCAGAGACTCCTAGGTTCAACAGGTAGGTGTCAATTGCTAACGGCGCAATTAGCAATCAACGTGGACCTGCACACAGATACAAATAACTTTGCTCCCAACGAGTACAGAGAGGTTGTCAATCTCTCCGGCCTTGTAGTTCACAAAGGGTTAAAAGCAATATGATAGTAGTGATAGATAGTAATTTGCAATAGTAAGTAAATAGCGAAAAGTAAATAGTGTATGTGATCAATGATAGTAATATGGAGCAGAGTCTCATGATGTTCACTAGTGATGTCTCTCTCCCAAAAGACGATAAAACAGCTATGTGAGGTAAACAAATTACAGCTGGGCAATTGAGAGGACCCACGAGCGCATACAAATGCTGATTACATTGCAAGAAAGGTTGAGGTTCAAAGCATGGGCGGTACGCCAAAGTAAGTAGACCGAAATCCATCAATATCTACTACTAATCATCCACCTTGAGATATCTATCCAGAACATCTCGCTGGTATTAAGTTGCGAGTCCCACCCATAGGGTAAACTCAATGCAAGAGACAACTGCATTAAAAGAACTTTGCGTAAAGTAAACAATCCTTGCACCCGCGGGCACAAGCACCATTGTTTTCCCCCTTGTGGCAATAGCACATCCCCTAGACTCATGTTTCTGTCACTCAAGCTAGTCATCGAGGGGCATGAACCCACAATCGAGCATAACGTTCCCTCTTGGAGTCACTACCTATTACTCGGCCAAAGCAATAAATAACAACGGAGAACATGCAAGAATTACTTATGAACTAAAATATAAAAGAGGTGAATCAAATATATTACTCAAGATCAATCTGAACATAATCTCATAATCCATCGGATCCCAGCAAACTCAACATAGCAACAGCATAAGGATTACATAGGTGCCTCGATCATGGAGGGCAGCTCACGAGGACTAATTAGTGAAGCACAAGAACGGGAGGAGAACATCACATAGCTACTGGTCATGGACTCATGGTCCAAGGGAGACTACTCATGAGTCATCCGGGAGGCGTCCATGGTGGTGGAGAAGCTCCCGGTGGTGATCCTCCCCTCCAGCAGGGTGCAGGGAAGAGTTCTCCTGGTGCTCCCGATCTTGGAAGCGGCGGCGGCGGCGGAACAGAGATGGGATCGCGAAAAGAAGTCCTGTTTCGAGGGTTACGGGGAACCCTTTAAATATATGCCAAAGTAGGGCACCGGGGGGCTCTCGGGGGGCCGAGGCGCCCCCCCGGCGCGGCCCGGGGGGGGGGGGGCGCCCACAGGGCGCCTGGAGCCCCTGTGGCCCCCAGGCTGCCCTTCGGACGCAGTGTTGTTTCCGATACGCTGATTTTTTATATATTTTTTCTGGATTTTTCTGGGCAGTTCTCGAAACTTGAAAACCCGAAATACAAAAACAGCCGAAAACAGAAACTGGCACTGGGGTGCACTGGATTAGTAAGTCAGTCCAAATATGATCAAAAGTGTATGGAAGTGTATGAATATCATAGCAATATCACCCAAAAGTGGCATGGAGCAAGCATAAATTATAGATACGTTTTGGACGTATCATCTCCCACTTGCACTAGAGTCAATAATCTAGCTCACATCGCCATGTGATTTAATACCGATAGTTCACATCGTTATGTGAATAACACCCATAGTTCACATCGCCATGTGACCAACACCCAAAGGGTTTACTAGAGTCAATAATCTAGTTCACATTGCTATGTGATTAATACCCAAGAGTAATAAGGTGTGATCATGTTTTGCTTGTGAGAGAAGTTTAGTCAACGGGTCTGTTACATTCAGATCCGTATGTATTTCGCAAATTTCTATGTCTACAATGCTCTGCATGGAGCTACTCTAGCTAATTGCTCCCACTTTCAATACGCATCCAGATTGATACTTAGAGTCATCTGGATTTAGTGTCAAAGCTTGCATCGGCGTAACCCTTTACGACGAACTCTTTATCACCTCCATAATCGAGAAACATTTCCTTAGTCATCCAATTACTAAGGATAATTTTGACTGTTGTACAGTGATCTACTCCTGGATCACTATTGTACCCCCTTGACAAACTCATGGCAAGGTACACAACATGTTTGGTACACAGCATGGCATACTTTATAGAACCTATGGCTGAGGCATAGGAAATGACTTTCATTCTCTCTATATTTTTCTTCCGTGGTCTGGCTTTGAGTCTTACTCAACTTCACACCTTACAAGTCAGGCAAGAACTCCTTCTTTGAATGATCCATTTTGAACTACTTCAAAATCTTATCAAGGTATGTACTCATCGAAAGTCTTCAAGCATCTTGATCTATCTCTATAGATCTTGATGCCCAATATGTAAGCAGCTTCACCAAGGTCTTTCTTTGAAAAACTCCTTTCAAACACTCCTTTATGCTTTCCAGAAAATTCTACATCATTTCCGATCGACAATATGTCATTCACATATACTTATCAGAAAGGTTGTAGTGCTCCCACTCACTTCTTGTAAATACAGGCTTCACCGCAAGTCTGTATAAATCTATATGCTTTGATCAACTTATCAAAGCGTATATTCCAACTCCGAGATGCTTGCACCAGTCCATAGATGGATCGCTGGAGCTTGCACATTTTGTTAGCACCTTTAGGATCGGCAAAACCTTCTGGTTGCATCATATACAAGTCTTCTTTGATAAATCCATTAAAGAATGCAGTTTTGTTATCCATTTGCCAGATTTCATAAAATGCGGCAATTGCTAACATGATTCGGACAGACTTAAGCATCGCTACGGGTGAGAAAGTCTCATCGTAGTCAACTCCTTGAACTTGTTGAAAAACTTTCGCAACAAGTCGAGCTTTGTAAACAGTAACATTACCGTTTGCGTTGGTCTTCCTCTGGAAGATCCATTTATTTTTGATGGCTTGCCGATCATTGGGCAAGTCAACCAAAGTCCATACTTTGTTCTCATATATGGATCCCATCTCAGATTTCATGGCTCAAGCCATTTTGCGGATTCTGGGCTCATCATCGCTTCCTCATAGTTCGTAGGTTCATCATGGTCTAGTAACATGACTTCCAGAACTGGGTTGCCGTACCACTCTGGTGCGGAACGTACTCTGGTTGATCTACGATGTTCAGCAGAAACTTGATCTGAAGTTTCATAATCATCATCATTAGCTTCCTCACTAATTGGTGTAGGAATCACTGGAACAATTTTCTGTGATGTACTACTTTCCAATTCAGGAGAAGGTACAATTACCTTATCAAGTTCTACTTTCCTCCCACTCACTTCTTTCGAGAGAAACTCCTTCTCTAGAAAGGATCCATTCTTAGCAACGAATATCTTGCCTTCGGATCTGTGATAGAAGGTGTACCCAACGGTCTCTTTTGGGTATCCTATGAAGATTTACTTCTCCGATTTGGGTTCGAGCTTATCATGTTGAAACTTTTTCACATAAGCATCGCAGTCCCAAACTTAAAGAAATGACAGCTTAATTTTCTCGTCAAACCACAGTTCATACGGTGTCATCTCCACGGATTTAGATGGTGCCCTATTTAACGTGAATGTAGCTGTCTCTAATGCATAACCCCAAAAGCGATAGTGGTAGATCGGTAAGAGACATCATCGATCACACCATATCTAATAAAGTACGGTTATGACGTTCGGACACACCATTACACTGTGGTGTTCCAGGTGGCATGAGTAGTGAAACTATTTCACATTATTCTTACTGAAGGCCAAACTCGCTAACTCAAATATTTTACTTCTACGATCATATCGTAGAAACTCTTATTTTCTTGTTACGATGATTCTCCACTTCACTCTGAAATTCTTTGAACTTTTCAAATGTTTCAGACTTGTGCTTCATTAAGTAGATATACCCACATCTGCTCAAATCATCAGTGAAGGTCATAAAATAACGATACCCGCCGCGAGCTTCAACACTCATTGGTCCACATACATCTGTATGTATGATCTCCAACAAATCTGTTGCTCGCTCCATTGTTCCGGAGAACGGAGTTTTAGTCATCTTGCCCATGAGGCATGGTTCGCAAGCACCAAGTGATTCATAATCAAGTGATTCTAAAAGTCCATCACTATGGAGTTTCTTCATGCGCTTTACACCATTATGACCTAAACGGCAGTGCCACAAATAAGTTGCACTATCATTATTAACCTTGCATCTTTTGGCTTCAATATTATGAATATGTGTATCACCACGATCAAGATCCAACAAACTATTTTCATTGGGTGTATGACCATCGAAGGTTTTATTCATGTAAATAGAATAACAATTATTCTATGACTTTAAATGAATAACCGTATTGCAACAAATATGATCAAATCATATTCATGCTCAACGCAAATGCCAAATAACATTTATTTAGGTTTTACACTAATCCCGAAAGTATAGGGAGTGTGCAATGATGATCATATCAATCTTGGAACCACTTCCAACACACATCGTCACTTCACCTTTAACTAGTCTCTGTTCATTTTGCAATTCTCGTTTCGAGTTACTAATTTTAGCAACTGAACCGGTATCAACTACCCAGGGGTTGCTATGAACACTAGTAAAGTACACATCAATAATCTGTATATCAAAATATACCTTTGTTCACTTTGCCATCCTTCTTATCCGCCAAGTATCTAGGGCAGTTCCACTTCCAGTGACCATTTCCTTTGCAGTAGAAGCACTTAGTTTCAGGCTTGAGTTTTAGCTTTGGTTTCTTCACGGGAGTGACAACTTGCTTGTCATTCTTCTTGAAGTTCCCCTTCTATCCCTTTGCCCTTTACTTGAAACAAGTGGTCTTGTTAACCATCAACACTTGATGCTTTTTCATGATTTCTACCTTCGCCGACTTCAGCATCGCGAAGAGATCGGGAATTCCTTTCGTCATCCCTTGCATATTATAGTTCATCACGAAATTCTACTAACTTGGTGATAGTGACTAGAGAACTTTGTCAATTACTATCTTATCTGGAAGGTTAACTCCCACTTGATTCAAGTAATTGTAGTACCCAGACAATCTGAGCACATGCTCACTGGTTGAGCTATTCTCCTCCATCTTGTAGGCAAAGTACTGTCAGAGGTCTTATACCTCTCGACACGGGCATGAGTATGAAATACTAATTTCAACTCTTGGAACATTTTATATGCTCCGTGGCGTTCAAAACGTTTTTGAAGTCCCGGTTCTAAGCCGTAAAGCATGGTGCACTTAAACTATCAAGTAGTCATCATACCGAGCTTTTGTGAAAACGTTCATAACGTCTGCATCTGCTCCTGCCATAGGTCTGTCAGCTAGCTGTGCATCAAGGACATAATTCTTCTGTGCAGCAATGAGGATAATCCTCAGATCACGGAACAATTCCACATCATTGCTACTAACATCTTTCAACTTAGTTTTCTCTAGGAACATATAAAAAATAAACGAGGAGCAACATCGTGAGCTATTGATCTACAACATAGATATGCTAATACTACAAGGACTAAGTTCATGATAAATTAAAGTTCAATTTAATCATATTACTTAAGAACTCCCACTTAGATAGACATCCCTCTAGTCATCTAAATGATCACGTGATCCAAATCAACTAAGCCATGTCCGATCATCACGTGAGATGGAGTAGTTTCAATGGTGAACATCTTATGTTGATCATATCTACTACATGATTCACGCTCGACCTTTCGGTCTCCAGTGTTCCGAGGCCATATCTGCATATGCTAGGCTCGTCAAGTTTAACCTGAGTATTCTGCGTGTGCAAACTGGCTTACACCCGTTGTATTTGAACGTAGAGCTTATCACACCCGATCATCACGTGGTGTCTCGGCACGACAAACTTTCGCAACGGTGCATACTCAGGGAGAACACTTATACCTTGAAATTTAGTAAGGGATCATCTTATAATGCTACCGTCAAACTAAGCAAAATAAGAAGCATAATAAGATAAACATCACATGCAATCAAAATATGTGACATGATATGGCCATCATCATCTTGTGCTTTTGATCTCCATCTCCAAAGCACCGTCATGACCACCTTCGTCACCGGCGCGACACCTTGATCTCCATCGTAGCATCATTGTTGTCTCGCCAACTATTGCTTCTACAACTATCGCTACCGCTTAGTGATAAAGTAAAGCAATTACATGGCGATTGCATTTCATACAATAAAGCGACAACCATATGGCTCCTGCCAGTTGCCGATAACTTTACAAAACATGATCATCTCATGCAAAACCGTATATCTCATCATGTCTTGACCATATCACATCACAACATGCCATGCAAAAACAAGTTAGACGTCCTCTACTTTGTTGTTGCAAGTTTTACGTGGCTGCTACGGGCTTAGCAAGAACCGTTCTGTGACGCCCCCGATTTGACCGTACACTAATCATGCACGCAAATGTGTACGACCAAGATCAGGGACTGACTGGAAGATATCACAACACAACTCTAGACACAAATTAAAATAATACAAGCTTTATATTACAAGCCAGGGGCCTCGAGGGCTCGAATACAAAAGCTCGAATAACACAAGAGTCAGCGGAAGAAGAAATATCTGAGTACAGTCATAAGTTAAACAAGTCTGCCTTAAGAAGGCTAGCACAAAAATAACAACGATCGAAAAGGCAAGGCCTCCTGCCTGGGACCTCCTAACTACTCCTCGAAGCCGAACTCCATGAAGAAACATCCTCGGGATCCTCTAGCTCCTGGACTCCATCAATCTGGTTGCATCATCCGAGAAGAAGGAACAAGAGGGGAAAAGGGGGGATAAAAGCAACCGTGAGTACTCATCCAAAGTACTCGCAAGCAAGGAACTACACTACATATGCAACGATATCTGTGTAATGGGGTAATATATGTGGACTGAACTGCAGAAAGCCAGAATAAGAGGGGGATAGCTAATCCAATCGAAGACTACGCTTCTGGCCACCTCCATCTTGCAGCAGTAGAAGAGAATATATGGAAGTAACAAGTATGCTCGCTTCTGGCAGCCTCCGTCTTGCAGCAGTAGAAGGGGATAGAAGGTAAGTTCAACAAGTAACATCGTATAGCATAATCCTACTCGGTGATCCTCCCGCACATCACCCTGTGAGAGAGCAACCACCGAGTTGTATCTGGCACTGGTAAGGGTGTGTTTTATTAAGTATTTGGTTCTAGTTGTCATGAGGTCAGAGTACAACTCCGGGTCGTCCTTTTACCGAGGAACACGGCTATTCGAATAGATTAACTTCCCTGCAGGGGTGCACCACATAACCCAGCACGCTTGATCCCATTTGGCCGGACACACTTTCCAGGGTCATGCCCGGCCTCGGAAGATCAACACGTCGCAGCCCTACCTAAGCACAACAGAGAGGTCAGCACGCCGGTCTAAACCCTAAGCGCACGGGGGTCTGGGCCCATCGCCCAATGCACACCTGCACATTGCGAGGGCGGCCGGTAAGTAGACCTAGCCTCTCCTAATACCAGAGTAGGCTTTCCAGTCCAATCCGGCGCGCGCCGCTAAGTCGCTGACGTCAAGAAGGCTTCGGCTGATACCACGACGTCGAGTACCCATAACTGTTCCCACGTAGCTGGTTAGTGCGTATAGACCAAATGGCCAGACTCAGATCAAATACCAAGATCTCGATAAACGTGTTATTATGACATAACCGCGGACAACGACCAGGACCAGGCCCACCTGTCTCCTAGGTGGTCGCAACCTGCACTGTCGCTCCGCCACAAAGTAACCATCAGGGGGCTGTCGGGAACCCAGGCCCACCACTACCTGGGTGGAACCACCTGCTCCTTCAGCCCCCATCTCCGAATCATCATCATGTGTGTATAAAGTATGTATATAGTATGTACCCGTGATCACCACCCGAGTGATCACGGCCCGATAGTATAGCATGGCAGACGTACAAGAATGAAGGGCCACTGATGGAATACTAGCATCCTATACTAAGCATTAGGATGGCAGGTACAGGTATCAACAGTTGTAGCAACAATGATAGGCTATGCAACAGAATAGGAGTAACCGAACAGTAACATGCTACACTACTCTAATGCAAGCAGTAGAGAGAAGAATAGGCGATATCTGGTGATCAAAGGGGGGGCTTGCCTGGAAGCTCTGCAGACGAAAGGAATCTTCGGAAGCGTAGCCGTAGTCGAACACCGAAGCATCAATGGTCTCGGGGTCTATCACGGTATCGGAGTCTACCGAAAATAAGCAACGAAGGGGAAACAAATAAATAACAGAGTAAACAATAGCATCACAAAGCATAACATGGCAAAACGTGGTGCTACGTGTGACCTAACGTAGTAGGAGGTGATACTGGCAAGTATGAAAAACATCCGGGAAAGTATTCCCGGTGTTTCGCGTTTTCGGGCAGATGAAACGGATGGGAATGTTGCATGTTCGTATGATAGGGATGTGTGGCGGACGAACGGACCGCGTATTCGGATTCCTCTCGTCGTTCTGAGCAACTTTCATGTATAAAGTATTTTCATCCGAGTTACGGATTAAAAGATATGATTTTCTAAAGTTTTTATTAATTTCTTAATTGTTTTAATTCGAAAATTAAAATACCTAAGCTGCTACGGGTACACAGAGAAGTGTACCCAATAGTGTGCATGAGGCTGACAGGTGGGGTCCAGTTGACTGCCTAGTCAGCAGTCAACTGGGATCGTTGACCGGTCAAGGGGGTCCACTAGACTCACCTCCCAGTGACTGGACTGACCCAGTCAACATGTTTGACTGGTCAACGGGTCCAGTGGGACCCATGTGACAGTGAGCTAAAAACTAACTGTTTCTGTTAGTTCTAATTAAAATGTGTGGGTCCCGGTTGTCATATAAACAGTTTAACTAAAAAGAGTTAATTAGATTAACTAAGTGATTAGGTTAACTAAACCGCATTAATTTAATTAATTAATATTGTTACTATTATTATTTTTAATCCATTTTTTTAAAACATTCCAGGGGCAGGCTCCACTTGTCATTAGGACGGGGGCTTAGCGGGCATGCGGGTTACGGGTGCTGGGCGCCGAGCGCTGCAGTTGACCGGCGCCTGCTGGTGCGACCGCAACTTGAGCGGCGGCGAGCACACGGTGCAGCGGTGAGCGGAGGGGGGGGCGACCTTGAAGCAGAGGCCGGCGCCGAAGTGCGGGCGGTCGCCGGAGGAGGGGCTCCGGTGGGAGGCCGTGGCGGAAGAAAACGACGGGGCAAGCTGCAGGCGGCAGCAGCGACGAACGGCGCGGGCGCGCGCTCTAACGAGGCAGCGGCAGCGCCGGTGAGGAAGGGCAGCACGCGCGGGCCCGCGGTGGCTGCGGCTGGAGCGGTTGAGGCGGGGCCGCGCGGGGCGTGCACTAGGCGCGGTGGAGGGAAGGGGGCAGAGAGGCAGAGGAGGGGGTTTGCTCACCCCCGATGCAGGGGTATGGCAGCGGGTGTCGAGGAAGATGTTGGGGACGACGGCGGGGCAGCTCCGGCGAGGTGAACTCCGGCGACAAGGTGAGGCAAAGGAAGGGCGGCGACGGTGGACCGGGGCGGCGAGCGTCGGGGCACACCGAGGAGGAGGCGAGGAGGTGAGGAGGCGGGGTGGCGCCGACAGGGACCAGGCTGGCGATGGCGAGGGGAGCACCGGCGGCGTCGGGGCGGGGCGCGGCCTAGATCAAGAGAGGGGGAGGGCGCGGGGGAATCGTGGGGGAGTGGGGGACGGGGCGAGTGGTGGGAGGGACTTAGGGTTTCGAGGGGCAGGGGGTTATGAGGGTGCGGCTGGGCCGGCCTGGCGGTCTAGAGG
>LR738710.1:796714708-796761243 GCA_902687465.1 Secale cereale | reverse complement strand
GGGGGGTTGTTTTTATTTTTTTTGTTCTATTGTTATTTTCTCCTTTTCTTATTTCTTTTCTGTTTTTATTTTACTTTCTTTAATAGTTTTAAAGTTTTATACAAAGTAGAACCACACTTAAAATAGACTTGCAATTCCAACTATTGCCACTAAAGTTTTAACCTTGAACAATTAATTTAGTTTTTTCTAAAAAATTCAAAAGGCATTTATTTAATTGTTTTAGCTACTGTTTTATCACTTTAGGGTATTTAATTATTGTATAAAGATGTTGTTTCTCCACAAACATTATCCATGATTTATTTGTCACATTAAGAATATTTTAGTTTTGACTTTTGAAAACTTTAATTGTTTGAATTGTTTTTGAATTTGGATTTTTGAATTAGTTTCGAACTAACGCGAGTTTAGCAACATTAATTGTGGTGACGTGGCATCATTACCAGAGGGTTACTGTAGCTTGATTACCCGGGCGTCACAATTCTCCTCCACTACAAGAAATCTCGTCCCGAGATTTAAGCGGTGGAGTAAAGGGGAAAGTTCTGGTTACGAAATTCTAACGAGTCTTCTCGGTCTTGACTGCCCTTTCGAAGAGGTTGATACCTTTCATTGATGTCTTCATTTCTCTGCTTCAGTTCATCGTGATCAAGACATCATCCTTTCTTCGGGGTCTCCATCGTCCTACGAACGCACCAGGGGGAAAAACTCTGGAAGAACGCATCTCCACAAAGCTGGGCATCTGATGGTGAATTGAATGGGAATTACACGAGGTACCCCATTAGTTGTATTTCAGTGAACTCGTTGAGTGCAATATACGGTGGTACCAAATTTTTAAATGTGTAGGCAATCATTCGATGCCTAGATAGAAGCTGGAATGGCAGCTCGAACAACGAAAATAACATGGTGTTTGATTCCAGGTCAAATAATGGCATAGAATGAATCACATATGAAGCCAGGTGCAAAGGATACGTTAGCATCCGAGTTGTAAAGAAGAGTCAGGTTTTGATCCAGTGGACCTGTGGGTTATGGGCCCACCATGTGGATTGAAAGTAGGAAGGGTGGTGACATCTTGCACAGCCTCGACAGGGAGGCATGTGAGTGGATAGCTTGTCAGCTACGTCGGCAACAATGTCGGAACCAAGGACGGGGTACGAAGAGAACCATTTTCTTGCTCGTTGTAACGAGGCGGACCGGTAGGCAAGGTTTTCTTACATCGGTGGTTACCGGAATGTTATCAACAATAGGAACAGGGTCCTACTGTCAGAGTTGTACACCAAGGTGTTTACATAAGCAGAAAATTATTACTGCTTAGATTATATGAAGATCACAGAAAGGTTAAACAAACAAATGGAAAGTAAAATTGTGATTTCACACAATTATTAGGAGTATATCCTCCCCATGGACAAGGAGAACATGGCATACATGGTAGGAGAGCAAGTACCCAACCATTTAGATAAAGAGGCAAGGATTAATCAAGATGTTACTCATACAACGGTGTTTGGATAACTGACCAAGAAACACTTAGCATTGGCCTTCAAATGCTCTTGATGAAAATCGGAGTACCTCAGACATGCTTCGAGATAGCATTGGCATGGTCTTGAAGCAAGGTCGGACTTGGATACACAAAGGATTCACCAGGAACAACTTATAGAAAAAGTCTTACAATTTCCTCCTGGAAGAATAGTTATCCTTGCAGAAGAAAATATAATGATGGGTCCTCCAGCCAGGGGTGCTGGGCATGACATCATATTACCGGGTCATCAAAGGACCAACATTATAACTCCTGGAAAGTGGCCCCAACCATCATATCTGGCCGAGATTCAGATCTGATTGGTGTCATGATACCTCAGACTCACGATGTTCGAGAAGAAAAGGTGCAACACAAATCATCGAAATGACATTGCAAGATTCTCAGGAATGAACTATGGGAGCCGGTTCCCGAAACAATAGTTCATAATTAAACCAAGGAGAGGATGAAGCGGTGGCTGATGGGCTCAGCGACAATTCATCGAGAGTTCCAAACGGAGGGATTTCCACAATAATGTGAACAAGAAGACGACACTTATCAATTCAAATGATATAATGTTGTATGCTCGAGGAAAACATACACCATTAATCATTAGTTGGAAGGTGTGCCCGAAATATGACCTTAAGCAGCAAGATCAATGTTAGAGGGACGATTCAATAACCAACAGTCTAAAAACAAACTGTCGGTCATTAACTTCATAGCAATAGGGTTGCTAGAAGTATAGAACTCAAGCAGCATCGTTAGCATATTGGTATCCCGGTTAAAAACAACACGGGGACCAAGAAAGAATGGTGATGGTGAGAAGTATCATCATACCGAGAATTTCTAAGAGGTGGAGCAATCCCACAACATTCTCGACATAAAAGACATTAATACTTCAAGGCAGAACACAACACTACCTGGTGAGCAAGTTGCAATTATAATGTGGACAAGTTCGCGATGAAAGGAAGTCAAGGGTGTTGTCGATGGTATTAAAAATCATCGAGGGCAAGGAGGGTATTTCTCATCACGAACACAGTTGACATCTCATAAGTAGTCAAAGTGTTGAAGGTGATCCGACACATTTGTCGGGAGGGTTTCATGGGGATGCAATCAAACGACAACGGCAACAAGCAAGGGAATGACGAAGTGGCAAGTCATAGGATCAATATATAAGATGCAAGATCGGAACCAACGTTGCCTTTTCGAGACAAGCAACATGATGTTGAAAGCTCGACGTAAGTCGTGCTCACACACTGAAGAATTCGTGCACTAAAGAAGGACGAGGTAGCACAGTCAAAGATAGCTAGACAAGGGATGTACCCGATAGTCTAGGAATAAAACCAGATCGAGTTTAAAAATTTCCCAGTAACATCTACTAGGGGTGTTGAATTTTTAGAGCGGATTAGAATTACTAAACGGTGTCCTCGGTTGACGGCAACCTAGAACCCGTAGAGTGTTTACGACAAGCAAAGGTATTACTTCATCAAAAGTTCAAAAGGTGTAGTGCAAAGGCATGATATCCTCGAGATACCAGGGGGGTAATACTCGAAGGTAGAACATGATAGAAGTAGAACCGGGTCATTGACCTATGACAATAGATACTTCAACCTTGCCAAAAATAGACGAGGCACTGGAATGAATTCCCATCGGATATATCAGATCAGGACAGCATGGTCGGAACCATAACTCTAAGGAATCAATTCAAGAATGTCGAAAGAAACATACATCTGGATAATCATTTTGCAAGAAGCTTCTGAGACGGTCTACATCATTTTCATGGGCATGAACACAAAGTTCAAGGTCGACTCCCACTTCTTTAATGCATATCATTTCATTCACCTCTCGCTTTAATAAAATTATAGTGTTGGAATTTTAACTGGTACATCACCGGAAGGGTATGACTTGTGAAAACTTTCGGGTTCTCACGAATTAGGGGAAGGTATAGGTTCAACCCATCGGGCTTCTTAGTAACATATACCACAAGTTTCAAAAGTAAAAACACAAGCTCGAAAGCAGAGCATGGTTGGTCAAGCAGAGGATATAATTTACCAAAGGTATTATGTATCAGGGGAAGAACTCATAAGGTGATTGAATATGATGGACACTGTCAGATAACAATCCAACAATGGATTGGGCGAACCACAACGGAGCTGATGTGAGTATCGGTACTCACCCAGAGGAAGAAAGAATGCAGAGGCATCAGGTCCAAGAATCACCTTATTAGCCTGATGCTTAAATAGAAAGAAATTACGGTTTCCAAAATGAAGGATCAGAAGCAGACGCTCTGATCAAGGATGGATAAGTTGAAAACTCTTAGTTGGACAATCAATAAAGGTTTGAATTGCCGAGAAACAACTCATGTCCGGAATGAAGTCTGAGCCAGAAAGGCATTTTTTTATAAAGGATAACCGATGACTGCGTGCATATGCACACATTGAAACAATAGGCTCAAAATGGCTAAGACAGGGGATATTAACGAAGACTACTAGTCATCTGAAATTAATCATAATGCAAGCAGGCAAGAATTTCAAGAGTAACAGGCTGCAGAAAATTTCCGAAAGATCGAAAAGTATTCCGAAGAATATTGCGAGACACATGAAAAATCGAGAAGAAATTCTCGATAAATGTGCGGAATTAACGGTAAGGGTTTTCATGTGAAATAAACTACAAGACAGTATACTCAAAGGATTCTCGGGACAACGGAGAATATTTCAAGGCATCTTGTAACAATAAGAGCGACGAGGAATGGTCAAAAGAATGACAAGTGCATGCAGATATCCATAGGGATATATCGGTGGCAGTGATTTGCAAAGGCGGTGAGCACAAGGGTCTCGGAAAATATCGAGGTATATCCTCAGAATCTTCTGATGAAGTAGGTGATCTTCCGTAATGGGGATTCTCCGGGAGGAATAGTTACGAGAACCTAGAGCCAGAGTTAGTAAATTCATTTTACCCGAATAGAAGAGAGATCAGAGTCCCAGAGTATAGACGAGGAGTAAAAGATCCTAATACCACCCATTGGTGTTGTGGGCCCGTAAGCCACACAACAAGTTAGTAAATTTGTTTTTCAAAGACTAGACTCAACTTCGGCCAAGGAGTTGGAAAGGGGGATTCCTATAGGCAGTCGGCTCTGATACCAACTTGTGACGCCCCCGATTTGACCGTACACTAATCATGCACGCAAATGTGTACGACCAAGATCAGGGACTCACTGGAAGATATCACAACACAACTCTAGACACAAATTAAAATAATACAAGCTTTATATTACAAGCCAGGGGCCTCGAGGGCTCGAATACAAAAGCTCGAATAACACAAGGGTCAGCGGAAAAAGAAATATCTGAGTACAGACATAAGTTAAACAAGTCTGCCTTAAGAAGGCTAGCACAAAAATAACAACGATCGAAAAGGCAAGGCCTCCTGCCTGGGACCTCCTAACTACTCCTCGAAGCCGACCTCCATGAAGAAACATCCTCGGGATCCTCTGGCTCCTGGACTCCATCAATCTGGTTGCATCATCCGAGAAGAAGGAACAAGAGGGGAAAAGGGGGGATAAAAGCAACCGTGAGTACTCATCCAAAGTACTCGCAAGCAAGGAACTACACTACATATGCAACGATATCTGTGTAAAGGGGTCATATATGTGGACTGAACTGCAGAAAGCCAGAATAAGAGGGGGATAGCTAATCCAATCGAAGACTACGCTTCTGGCCACCTCCATCTTGCAGCAGTAGAAGAGAATATATGGAAGTAACAAGTATGCTCGCTTCTGGCAGCCTCCGTCTTGCAGCAGTAGAAGGGGATAGAAGGTAAGTTCACCAAGTAACATCGTATAGCATAATCCTACTCGGCGATCCTCCCGCACATCACCCTGTGAGAGAGCAACCACCGAGTTGTATCTGGCACTGGTAAGGGTGTGTTTTATTAAGTATCTGGTTCTAGTTGTCATGAGGTCAGAGTACAACTCCGGGTCGTCCTTTTACCGAGGGACACGGCTATTCGAATAGATTAACTTCCCTGCAGGGGTGCACCACATAACCCAGCACGCTTGATCCCATTTGGCCGGACACACTTTCCAGGGTCATGCCCGGCCTCGGAAGATCAACACGTCGCAGCCCTACCTAAGCACAACAGAGAGGTCAGCACGCCGGTCTAAACCCTAAGCGCACGGGGGTCTGGGCCCATCGCCCAATGCACACCTGCACGTTGCGAGGGCGGCCGGTAAGCAGACCTAGCCTCTCCTAATACTAGAGTAGGCTTTCGAGTCCAATCCGGCGCGCGCCGCTAAGTCGCTGACGTCAAGAAGGCTTCGGCTGATACCACGACGTCGAGTGCCCATAACTGTTCCCACGCAGCTGGTTAGTGCGTATAGACCAAATGTCCAGACTCAGATCAAATACCAAGATCTCGATAAACGTGTTATTATGACATAACCGCGGACAACGACCAGGGCCAGGCCCACCTGTCTCCTAGGTGGTCGCCACCTGCACCGTCGCTCCGCCACAAAGTAACCATCAGGGGGCTGTCGGGAACCCAGGCCCACCACTACCTGGGTGGAACCACCTGCCCCTTCAGCCCCCATCTCCGAATCATCATCATGTGATATAAAGTATGTATATAGTATGTACCCGTGATCACCACCCGAGTGATCACGGCCCGATAGTATAGCATGGCAGACGGACAAGAATGAAGGGCCACTGATGGAATACTAGCATCCTATACTAAGCATTAGGATGGCAGGTACAAGTATCAACAGTTGTAGCAACAATGACAAGCTATGCAACAGAATAGGAGTAACCGAACAGTAACATGCTACACTACTCTAATGCAAGCAGTAGAGAGAAGAATAGGCGATATCTGGTGATCAAAGGGGGGGCTTGCCTGGAAGCTCTGCAGACGAAAGGAATCTTCGGAAGCGTAGCCGTAGTCGAACACCGAAGCATCAATGGTCTCGGGGTCTATCACGGTATCGGAGTCTACCGAAAATAAGCAACGAAGGGGAAACAAATAAATAACAGAGCAAACAATAGCATCACAAAGCATAACATGGCAAAACGTGGTGCTACGTGTGACCTAACGTAGTAGGAGGTGATACTGGCAAGTATGAAAAACATCCGGGAAAGTATTCCCGGTGTTTCGCGTTTTCGGGCAGATGAAACGGATGGGAATGTTGCATGTTCGGTATGATAGGGATGTGTGGCGGACGAACGGACCGCGTATTCGGATTCGTCTCGTCGTTCTGAGCAACTTTCATGTATAAAGTATTTTCATCCGAGTTACGGTTTAAAAGATATGATTTTCTAAAGTTTTTATTAATTTCTAAACTGTTTTAATTCGAAAATTAAAATACCTAAACTGCTACGGGTACACAGAGAAGTGTACCCAATAATGTGCATGAAGCTGACAGGTGACTAGGCAGTCAACTGGGACCGTTGACCGGTCAAGGGGGTCCACTAGACCCACCTCCCAGTGACTGGACTGACCCAGTCAGCATGTTTGACTGGTCAACGGGTCCAGTGGGACCCATGTGACAGTGAGCTAAAAACTAACTGTTTCTGTTAGTTCTAATTAAAATGTGTGGGTCCCGGTTGTCATATAAACAGTTTAACTAAAAAGAGTTAATTAGATTAACTAAGTGATTAGGTTAACTAAACCGCATTAATTTAATTAATTAATATTGTTACTATTATTATTTTTAATCCATTTTTTAAAAACATTCGAGGGGCAGGCCCCACTTGTCATTAGGACGGGGGCTTAGCGGGCGTGCGGGTTACGGGTGCTGGGCGCCAAGCGCTGCAGTTGACCGGCGCCTGCTGGTGCGACCGCAACTCGAGCGACGGCGAGCACACGGTGCAGCGGTGAGCGGAGGGGGGCGCGACCTTGAAGCAGAGGCCGGCGCCGAAGAGCGGGCTGTCGCCGGAGGAGGGGCTCCGGTGGGAGGCCGTGGCGGAAGCAAACGGCGGGGCAAGCTGCAGGCGGCAGCAGCGACGAACGGCACGGGCGCGCGCTCTAACGAGGCAGCGGCAGCGCCGGTGAGGAAGGGCAGCGCGCGCGGGCCCGCGGTGGCTGCGGCTGGAGCGGTTGAGGCGGGGCCGCGCAGGGCGTGCACTAGGCGCGGTGGAGGGGGGGAGCAGAGAGGCAGAGGAGGGGGGTTTGCTCACCCCCGATGCAGGGGTATGGCAGCGGGTGTCGAGGAAGATGTTGGGGATGACGGCGGGGCAGCTCCGGCGAGGTGGACTCCGGCGACAGGGTGAGGCGAAGGAAGGGCGGCGACGGTGGACCGGGGCGGCGAGCGTCGGGGCACGTCGAGGAGGAGGCGAGGAGGTGAGGAGGCGGGGTGGCGCCGATAGGGACCAGGCTGGCGATGGCGAGGGGAGCACCGGCGGCGTCGGGGCGGGGCGCGGCCTAGATCAAGAGAGGGGGAGGGCGCGGGGGAATCGTGGGGGAGTGGGGGACGGGGCGAGTGGTGGGAGGGACTTAGGGTTTCGAGGGGCAGGGGGTTATGAGGGTGCGGCTGGGCCGGCCTGGCGGTCTAGAGGCCAGCTGGACCGAGGCCCAGCGGGGGGGGGGTTGTTTTTATTTTATTTTTGTTCTATTGTTATTTTCTCCTTTTCTTATTTCTTTTCTGTTTTTATTTTACTTTCTTTAATAGTTTTAAAGTTTTATACAAAGTAGGAACCACACTTAAAATAGACTTGCAATTCCAACTACTGCCACAAAAGTTTTAACCTTGAACAATTAATTTAGTTTTTTCTAAAAAATTCAAAAGGCATTTATTTAATTGTTTTAGCTACTGTTTTATCACTTTAGGGTATTTAATTATTGTATAAAGATGTTGTTTCTCCACAAACATTATCCATGATTTATTTGTCACATTAAGAATATTTTAGTTTTGACTTTTGAAAACTATAATTGTTTGAATTGTTTTTGAATTTGGATTTTTGAATTAGTTTCGAACTAACGCGAGTTTAGCAACATTAATTGTGGTGATGTGGCATCATTACTAGAGGGTTACTGTAGCTTGATTACCCGGGCGTCACACGTTCTTACCTACGCATACAAAACCACAACGATGTTTCGTCAAGTATGTGCTGTTTTAACCTTCACAAGGATCGGGCGTAGCCACACTTGATTCAGCTAAAGTGAGAGACACAGACACCCGCTAGTCATCTTTAAGCAACAAGTGCTCATAACGGTGAAACCAATCTCGCGTAAGCGTACGCGTAATGTCGGTTCGGGCCGCTTCATCTCACAATACGCCGAAGCAAAGTATGACATGCTGGTAAGCAGTATGACTAGTATCGCCCACAACTCATTGTGTTCTACTCGTGCATATCATCTATGCATAGACCTGACTCATGATGCCACTGTTGGGGAACGTAGTATTTAAATTTTTTCCTACGATCACGCAAGATCCATCTACTAGATGCATAGCAACGAGAGGGGAGAGTGTGTCTACGTACCCTCGTAGACAGGGAGCGGAAGCGTCAAGTGACGCAGTTGATGTAGTCGAACTTCTTCGTGATCCAACCGATCAAGCACCGAACGTACGGCACCTCCGCGTTCAGCACACGTTCAGCTTGATGACGTCCCACGAGCTCTTGATCCAGTTGAGCTTCACGGGAGAGTTTCGTCAGCACGACGGCGTGGTGACGGATATGATGTATCTACCGGCGCAGGGCTTCGCCTAAGCACTGCAACGGTATGACCGAGGTGTGTTTCTGTGGAGGGGGGCACCACACACGGCTAAAACAATTCAACTTGTGTGTCCTAGGGTGCCCCCTACCCCCGTATATAAAGGAGCAAGGGAGAGGCCGGCCCTAGAGGGGGCGCGCCAAGTGTGGGGAGTCCTACTAGGACTCCCAAGTCCTAGTAGGATTCCCCTTTCCTTTCCAGAGTAGGAGAGAAGGAAAGAGGTGGAGAGGGAGAAGGAAAAGGGGGCTGCACCCCTTGTCCAATTCGGACCAGAGGGGGGCGCGCGCCTCCTTCCTTTTGGCCTTTCTCCTCTATTCTCGTATGGCCCAATAAGGCCCATATACTCCGAAAAATACCCGAATCACTCAGAACCTTTCCGATGTCCGAAAATATTCATCCAATATATCGATCTTTACATATCGACCATTTCAAGACTCCTCGTCATGTCCCCGGTCTCATCCGGGACTCCGAACTCCTTCGGTACATCAAAACTCATAAACTCATAATACCGATCGTCATCAAACGTTAAGCGTGCGGACCCTACGGGTTCGAGAACTATGTAGACATTACCGAGACTCATCTCCGGTCAATAACCAATAGCGGAACCTGGATGCTCATATTGGCTCCTACATATTCTACGAAGATCTTTATCGGTCAAACCGCATAACAACATACGTTGTTCCTTTTGTCATCGGTATGTTACTTGCCCGAGATTCGATCATCGGTATCTCTATACCTAGTTCAATCTCGTCACCGACAAGTCTCTTCACTCGTTCCGTAATACATCATCTCGTGACTAACTCATTAGTCATTTTCTTGCAAGGCTTATTATGATGTGCATTACCGAGAGGGCCTAGAGATACCTCTCCGACACTCGGAGTGACAAATCCTAGTCTTGATCTATGCCAACACCACGAATACTTTCGGAGACACCTGTAGAGCATCTTTATGATCACCCAGTTACGTTGTGACGTTTGATAGCACTCAAGTTGTTCCTACGGTATTCGGGAGTTGCATAATTTCATAGTCATAGGAACATGGATAAGTCAGGAAGAAAGCAATAGCAGTAAAACTAAACTATCATAGTGCTAAGCTAACGGATGGGTCTAGTCCATCACATCATTCTCCTAATGATGTGATCCCGTTGATCAAATGACAACTCATGTCTATGGTTAGGAAATATAACCATCTTTGATCAATGAGCTAGTCTAGTAGAGGCATACTAGGGACACTCTGTTTTGTCTATATATTCACATATGTATTAAGTTTCCGGTTAATACAATTCTAGCATGAATAATAAACATTTATCATGATATAAGGAAATATAAATAACAACTTTATTATTGCCTCTAGGGCATATTTCCTTAAATAACCGAGGCATGCGGAGACGACGATGTATCCCGAAGTTCACACTCTTCGGATGCTAATCTCCGTTTGGAGCGGTGTGGAGGCACAATGCTCCCCAAGAAGCCACTAGGGCCACCATAATCTCCTCACGCCCTCGCACAATGCAAGATGCCGTGATTACACTAAGGGACCCTTGAGGGCGGTCATCGAACCCGTACAAATGGCAACCCTTGGGGGTGGTCACCGAACCCATAAAAATTGCTCGGGGTGATCTCCACAACCTAATTGGAGACCCCGACACTTGCCCGGAGCTTTACACCACAATGATTGAGCTCCGAACACCACCAAGGTTGGGGCTACCTCCACAACTTAATTGGAGGCTCCCAACGACACCACGAAGCTTCAACACAATGGCATATGGCTCCGCGGTGACCTCAACCGTCTAGGGTACCCAAGCACCCAAGAGGAACAAGCTCAAGGCTACCAAGCACCCAAGAGTAATAAGCTTCTCAACTTGTAACCTCCACGTATCACCGTGTGATACGTCCAAAACGTATCTATAATTTCTGCTTGCTCCATGCCTCTTTTGGGTGATATTGCTATGATATTTATACACTTCCATACACTTTTGATCATATTTGGACTAACCTATTAACTCAGTGCACCCCAGTGCCAGTTTCTGTTTTCTGCTGTTTTTGTAATTCAAGTTTTCCCATTACGAGAACTGCCAGAAAAATCCCGGAAAAATTATATAAAAAATCAGCGTTCCAGAAGCTTCCCGGCACCCGAAGTACAGCCGAAGGGGGGCCACCAGGGCTCCAGGCGCCCTGGTGGCGCGGCCCCCCTCCTGGCCGCGCCGGGGGGGGGGGCGCCTGGGCCCCCCGGGCCTCCGCTGATGCCTCCCTTGGGCATATATTTATATTGTGTCCCGAAACCCTCGAGACGGGAACCCTTTTTCGCGATCTCATCTCTGTTATGCCGCCGCCGCGCTTCCAAGATCGGGAGCACCAGGAGAACTCTTCCCGGCACCCTGCCGGAGGGGAGGATCACCACCGGGAGCTTCTCCACCACCATGGACGCCTCCCGGATGAGTTGTGAGTAGTCTCCCTTGGACCATGGGTCCATGACCAGTAGCTATGTGATGTTCTCCTCCCGTTCTTGTGCTTCACTAATTAGACCTCGTGAGCTGCCCTACATGATCGAGGCACATATGTAATCCTTATGCTGTTGCTATGATGAGTTTGCTGGGATCCGATGAATTGTGAGATTATGTTCAGATTGTGTTTGAGTAATATATTTGATTTACCTCTTTTATATTTATGTTCGTAAGTAATTCTTGCATGTTCTCCGTTGTTATTTATTGCTTTGGCCAAGTAGTAGGTAGTGACTCCAAGAGGGAACGTTATGCTCGATTGTGGGTTCATGCCCCTCGATGACTAGCTTGAGTGACAGAAACATGAGTCTAGGGGATGTGCTGTTGCCACAAGGGGGAAAACAACAGTGCTTGTGCCCGCGGGTGCAAGGATTGTTTACTTTACGCAAAGTTATTTTAATGCAGTTGTC
The DNA here is from genome assembly GCA_902687465.1 of Secale cereale. Classification (NCBI taxonomy): domain Eukaryota; kingdom Viridiplantae; phylum Streptophyta; class Magnoliopsida; order Poales; family Poaceae; genus Secale; species Secale cereale. The sequence continues at coordinate 796,749,134 of LR738710.1, read as the reverse complement.
TGTTGCTTTGAGTTTACACTATGGGTGGGACTCGCAACTTAATACCAGCGAGATATTCTGGATAGATATCTCAAGGTGGATGATTAGTAGTAGATGCAGATGGATTTCGGTCTACTTGCCTTGGCGTACCGCCCATGCTTTGAACCTCTACCTTTCTTGCAACATAGTCAGCATTGGTTTGCGCACATGGTTCTGTCAATTGCCCAGCTGTAATTCGTTTACCTCACATAGCTGTTTTATCGTCTTTTGGGAGAGAGACATCACTAGTGAACATCATGGGACTCCGGTCCATATTACCATCATTGATCACATCCGCTATTTACTTTTCGCTTTTTACTTACTATTGCAGCAATACCTATCACTATTATCACTTGCGTTTGATCCTTTGTAAACGACAAAGCCGGAGGGATTGACAACCTCTCTGTACTCATTGGGAGCAAAGTTATTTGTATCTATGTGCAGGTCCACGTTGATTGCTAATATCTGGCGCCGTTAGCAGTTGACACCTTCTTGTTGAAACTGGGAGTCTCAGGGAAATCGATCCTTGGTATCTTTGCCAAGGGAAAACTTCCGCTACACTGCATCTCAAACCTTCCACTTGGGGTAACCAACGAGGGGCGAGAAGCCATCAAGCAAAGTTTTCTGGCGCCGTTGCCGGGGACTCCACTCTTCAGGATAGGGGAGTTGCACGCTATCTTTTACCCTTGCTTTTTAGTCTTGTTAGTTTACCTTTCAGTTTTGCTTTAGTATCTTTTATCAAAAATCACAAAAAAAAATCAATTATTTGCTAGTAAGTCCTTTCTGTTTAGTCAAGCATGTTAGGATTTGGTGCTTTGAGGGAATCCGAAGTCCTAGATTTCCATCAAAGGGATGGAGAAAATATGAAGAAGGCATGGGACAGAATTTCTGATGCACATAGGAGAATTATGCCTTGGATACCTATGAAAATTGTGCTTAGAAATTTTTACCATGGTCTTTTTAAATGGTGTAAACACTCTCTTGATATTATAGCTGAAGGAGATTTCCTAGAGTGTGATGAAGCTAGAGCTCTTGAAATTATACATGGTCTATCTAGTTACTTTGTTTATGATCATAACATCGATACTGTCATAGATAGACTTGCTACTATTGAGAAGAGAATGGATGCTCTAGACTTAATGAAGGTAGAGAAACCCAAACCCAATAAGAGAGATATTTTGGAAATAGACAATGATTGGGAGCCTTTTGTTAGGATTAGCATCTCTAATCAAGACTTCCTTGCTTATTGTGATATTGGATCTATGGTTTCTACTATGCCAAAAATTGTTCATGATTCTTTAAAATTTAACATGGATAGATTACCATCTTATCATGAACACACTAATGGAGATATTTCTGAAATCCAGGGAAGAATAAAAGACGTGCCAGTTAAATTCCTTATGGGGATTGCAATGATTGATTTCTTCATCATGGAGCCAAACCAAGGAAATATAGTGCTTGGAAGGGACTTCCTCCGAGCGGTAAAAGGCTTCATCGTTATAGGTAAGGAACAAATCCACTTGCGCAGAAAGGCAAAATGTGTGTACCCCTTTCCTAGAAGGAACACGAGTGAACTTGTTGAGGAACCATTTGAAGCAATCTATAGCTCCGATTATTATGATGGTTATTGATTCCTCTTTGCATTATGCCTAGCTTAAAGGCATAAAAGAAAACGCTTTTGGGAGGCAGCCCACATGAATAAATTTTTATTTTGCTTTTGTTGTGTCATGATGTTGTTAACTACAGTAGCATCATCATTGTATCTTTGCTTTTCAACTTTGTGCCAAGTGTAGCCTCTGATTGCAAGAAAGTTCAAAAGTTGTGACGTGCTGTCCAGGAAACAGATTCTGTCCTTGGATAGAAAAATTCGTATAAAATCACCAGACCATCTTTTTGGTCTGAATTTTTTCCACAGCGTGCCCTATATAATTGTCTTTCGTGCGTCTGTTTTGAGTTTTTTGATTAGAGTTGTAGAAGTGCCCCGAAAAAATCATTTACTACATGCTGTTCTGTTTTTCACAGATTCTGTCCTGTTTTGCCTTTCCTTCATTTTGCAAACCTAGAGCCTGCTTTTTCTTTGCAAAAACCTTTTGGCAATCTTGAGAAATAGTAGATCTTCAAGAATATCCTTATTTCCAGCAAGGAACAATTATTTTATTAAGAATACTAACCTTGCTAATCAGATTATGATGAGTTATGTATGAAGGGATTTTTCAAGTGTGCGAGGAAAGATGATAAAAAGATTCAGGAGTGTCAAACGCTCAAGCTTGGGGATGCCCCCATGCACCCCCAAGAAATATTCAAGGAGACTCAAGCATCTAAGCTTGTGGATGCCCCCGTGCATCCCCTTCTCCATCAACATTATCAGTTCGTCTTTCGTTCCACTATATTTTTATCACTTCATGTGTTATGTGCTATGCTTGGAGCGTCTTGCTTTTAGTTTCCTTTTTAGTTTTCCTTAGCTTTTCAAAACGAGTCGGAACTCAGCTTTCTTTATGTGGGAGAGAAACACGCTCCACTTCTACCTAGAACATAACATAGAATTTTCATATCTATCTTTGTTGTGTGTGTTCTTTGTCTTTCAATAGCTACTATCATGCTTAGCTCTTAGTTTTCATGCTTATCTTTTTAAAGAGCTTTTGTTTAGTTGGTTGCTTGAACTCTCTATAGTTATCATGCTTATCTTATTAAGAGAGTTTTCTTCTGTTGCATTGGTTGATATGACTATGATAAAGATGCTACGTGCATAATGGCGCTTAGTAGTTCATGTTTTCTTATGGTTAGTCTCAAATAGCTGGCGGGTTCCCAATGTGTTATTGGAGTACCAACATGATTTGTTTGCCTATGATGTGGTATGGTTTAGTAATATCTTCCTTCGAGAATTTATTTTGATTGACTTGGCGTATGCTCACGCATATTAAGACTGTAAAGAAAGTCTGTCAAGCCTTGATGATCTTTTGTTTCTGATTAGCGATATAACTTCCATGCCTGATTCAATGTTGCTTTGTCGCTCTGCATGATTATGACCGTCATTGCTCTCTTAGTTGGTCGCTCCTAGTCTTTTGCTAACCTTCGCCTGTACTAAGCGGACTGACTGCTTGTGCATCCAAAATCCTTTAAACCAGTTATGCCATATGAGTCCACCATACCTTCCTACATGGTATTTACCTGCCATTCCTAACGAAGACTTTCATGTACCATCTCGAAATTATTCAAAGAAAATGCATTCCTATTTTGTGCCTCTGTTTTTAGTTCATGAGGAAGTAGTAGTTAATTCATAATCTTTTTAAGTTGGACAAGCTTAACCCCGGGATTGCATGTATAATGTGCAAACCCATAATACGAGAAGGAACTGGCATTGAGTGCGCCCGGCTCAATAATAATATAACAAACAAACCCTCCTTCACGCTTTGTTCATGAGGAATTAGAAAACTTTGGCAGTGATAAACAAAGGAGATTAAGAGGATGTGATCGTCCTCATTCGGGAGCCGTTCCTCGAAACTTGTCCATCTCAAGAAGTGATTGAGTTGTCTGCTAGCATTCGTTGACGAAACATGCATGATCTAAAAATAATAATTATTACCTCTGTTTTTAAAACCAAGAGCTCTGGTACATGTTTTGTCTTTGTTTCCGACTACGGGTTTTCAACCTTGCCAACAAAAGCCACGGTTTGAGAGTCTCCACCTTCTTTTAAAGCACCAACTACTGAGAGCATGATTGTCATTCTGAGTGTAATGTGCATTGTCCCAAAGTAGCATTGACTTTTGCATGATTGTGATATCGTTTATTCTGAAATGATTGTATCTAGTCATGACTTAAACCTCGGAGGTGCCCCTGCATTTATGTTTTGCTTTACTAAAGGGGGCAAGCGAGATATCACTTTATCATATTTGCACACCATGCTCATTACAAATCTATTTGATGTTTCAATATCATGTTGTAAAACTTTCAGTTCTTTGTGATTTTCTCGTGAGGCAACTTAATTACTACAGATTCATTGTCTCAGTAAGCTTTTGTCATGTGACTATGAAAAGTTCTATATGGTTAATAGCATGTCACCATAGAAATTATTCTTGTTATCATTTACCTACTCGAGGACGAGCAGGAATTAAGCTTGGGGATGTTGATACGTCCAAAACGTATCTATAATTTCTGCTTGCTCCATGCCTCTTTTGGGTGATATTGCTATGATATTTATACACTTCCATACACTTTTGATCATATTTGTACTAACCTATTAACTCAGTGCACCCCAGTGCCAGTTTCTGTTTTCTGCTGTTTTTGTATTTCAGGTTTTCCCATTACGAGAACTGCTAGAAAAATCCCGGAAAAATTATATAAAAAATCAGCGTTCCAGAAGCTTCCCGGCACCCGAAGTACAGCCGGAGGGGGCCACCAGGGCTCCAGGCGCCCTGGTGGCGCGGCCCCCCTCCTGGCCGCGCCGGGGGGGCGCCTGGGCTCCCCGGGCCTCCCCTGATGCCCCCCTTTGGCATATATTTATATCGTGTCCCGAAACCCTCGAGACGGGAACCCTTTTTCGCGATCTCATCTCTGTTCCGCCGCCGCCGCGCTTCCAAGATCGGGAGCACCAGGAGAACTCTTCCCGGCACCCTGCCGGAGCGGAGGATCACCACCGGGAGCTTCTCCACCACCATGGACGCCTCCCAGATGAGTTGTGAGTAGTCGGTCATGGACCATGGGTCCATGACCAGTAGCTATGTGATGTTCTCCTCCCGTTCTTGTGCTTCACTAATTAGACCTCGTGAGCTGCCCTACATGATCGAGGCACATATGTAATCCTTATGCTGTTGCTATGATGAGTTTGCTGGGATCCGATGAATTGTGAGATTATGTTCAGATTGTGTTTGAGTAATATATTTGATTTACCTATTTTATATTTATGTTCGTAAGTAATTCTTGCATGTTCTCCGTTGTTATTTATTGCTTTGGCCAAGTAGTAGGTAGTGACTCCAAGAGGGAACGTTATGCTCGATTGTGGGTTCATGCCCCTCGATGACTAGCTTGAGTGACAGAAACATGAGTCTAGGGGATGTGCTGTTGCGACAAGGGGGAAAACAACGGTGCTTGTGCCCGCGGGTGCAAGGATTGTTTACTTTACGCAAAGTTCTTTTAATGCAGTTGTCTATTGCTTTGAGTTTACACTATGGGTGGGACTCGCAACTTAATACCAGCGAGATGTTCTGGATAGATATCTCAAGGTGGATGATTAGTAGTAGATGCAGATGGATTTCGGTCTACTTGCCTTGGCGTACCGCCCATGCTTTGAACCTCTACCCTTCTTGCAACATAGTCCGCATTGGTTTGCGCACATGGTTCTGTCAATTGCCCAGCTGTAATTCGTTTACCTCACATAGCTGTTTTATCGTCTTTTGGGAGAGAGACATCACTAGTGAACATCATGGGACTCCGGTCCATATTACCATCATTGATCACATCCGTTATTTACTTTCCGCTTTTTACTTACTATTGCAGCAATACCTATCACTATTATCACTTGCGTTTGATCCTTTGTAAACGACAAGGCCGGAGGGATTGACAACCTCTCTGTACTCGTTGGGAGCAAAGTTATTTGTATCTGTGTGCAGGTCCACGTTGATTGCTAATATCTGGTGCCGTTAGTAGTTGACACCTTCTTGTTGAAACTAGGAGTCTCAGGGAAATCGATCCTTGGTATCTTTGCCAAGGGAAAACTTCCGCTACACTGCATCTCAAACCTTCCACTTGGGGTAACCAACGAGGGGCGAGAAGCCATCACCGTGGAGAACTCAACCGATGCACCAAATGCGATGGCAAGGGCATGCGGAGTGCCCAAGTCCTTCTCTCCCAAATCCCACCAAAGCAACTAATGCTAGGGAGGGAAATGAGAGGAAGAACGGAGAAGAGAACACGAAGATCTCCAATAACTAGATCCAAAGGGTTCTCCTCACAAAGAGGAGAAAGTGATTGGTGGAAATGTGGATCTAGATCTCCTCTCTCTTTTCCCCCCAAAACTAGCAAGAATCCATGGAGGGATTGAGAGATAGAAAGCTCTAAGAAGGTCAACAATGGGGAAAGAACACGAGCACAAATGATAAGGTTCATTGGGAAGAAGTCCCCCTTTTATAGGTGGGGAAAAATCCAACCGTTATGCTCACAGCCCGCACCGAACGGTAGTACCGCTCCTATGCTCACAGCCCGCGCCGAGCGGTACTACCGCTCAAAGGAGCGGTACTACCGCTAGGGCGGTAGTAGACCTTTGAAACACAACAACGAGGAGGCAAAAAGGCCAGAAGAACCTTCAGAGCGGTAGTTCCGCTTGACCTCACGGTACTACCGCTAGGGGTAGCGGTACTACTGCTAAGGATAGCGGTACTACTGCTTGCGAGAGGTACTAAAAAATTACATCCCTGCCTACCACCGCTGGACTTATGACGAGTTTTTGTTCTGGAGCGAAAGTAAACCATGGAAGTAAAAAATTACATCCCCTCCAAGCGGTAGTACCGCTCCCATTTGCGATAGTACCGCTGCAGCCCTTCTGGGGACACCAAAACTGACATAACTTTTGCAAACGGACTCCGAATTCAACGAAACCAAGTTTGTTGGAAAGCTAATGAAAAGGCCTAACACAATCTTGTTAGAAATAACAATAAGAAGCAAATGAAAAAAGGCCCATAAGAAAATGGTGAGAACCCTTCCTCAAAAGAGACCGGTAAAACCTCCAACACCGAAAACGCAATAGAAGAAGCATGTGAACTCTGTTTTCGATGAACTCAAGCTTGTCAAGAGGATGACCATAATCTCCAAATCTCACGAGAAGAAAACCAAACAAGAACCAAGAAATATGATTGAAGCATGCAATGGTTTGAGCTCTCTACGAACGATACGACCATGCTACTCACTTGAGAGCCCCCCCCCTTGATACTACGGTAATCGATCTTATAACCCGGTCTCCAACACCATGAGACCGGTAAAATAGAGAACATATCAAGGGAAAACCTTTGCCTTGCACAAAGTCCACTTGAGCTAGATGTAGACGATCTTGACTTCCTCAAGTTGGATCACCTTGCTTGATTTCGTTGGCTCGATGAAAACTAGTAGATTGCTCCCCCATACTCCACTATGGTTGAGCTACTCTTAGGCATATCTTCACAAGTTCATTGTCACCACAATGGACGGCAAGCTTCAAGCACTTTATCTCTTCGTGATGCATCACTTGAACTTGCCCACCACAACCTTGATTTGACGTCATCCTCCATGGGTTGTATGTGATCTTCCTCTTGACGCAATCCCATGGAAGATAACCTAACCCCACATAGAACTCTCACAAATACCATGGGTTAGTACACAAAGCGTAATTGACAATGCTTACCATACCATGGGATCGCTTGATCCCTATCGGTACATCTTCTACGCTTTGTGTGTTGATAAACTTGAAACACTCTCTGTACTTAGTCTTGATCAACCTTAAATCTTTCCAACTCTATTCCTTTGGATGATGTCTTGAAGGTAAACATGAATGATCACACACTTTTTGTATTCAAGACATGCTTGCAATAAGCTCAACACTCACAAGACCAATCTTTGGATAATTCCTTAATAACACCTTGGTCATCACAAACTCTCCTTGAAACCAACAAATGGACTCCAAGAAAAGCATATGGACAAACCCTTCAAATATAACTCAAGGCAACCATTAGTCCATAGAGATTGTCATCAATTACAAAAACCAAACATGGGGGCACCGCATGTTCTTTCATTATCTATGGTGGTAAAGACAAAAAATTGGTGCACAAGAAGACAAATCATAATGCGTATCAGATTTCTATGGGGATACTAGCCCTTACGGCAAACTTCGTTACATCATCATCTCCAAAGTCCTCTATGAAAAGGTGTGGCTGGTCTTACCCTCCTATGGGTTTTGTGGAACTTAATATTGATGCTTCTTTTGACCATGACCTGCTTAGGGGCACGATGGGACAGTCCTTAGAGACGACAAAGGCAGATTTATCGATGGGGGGAATGGAAAGTTTGACTACTGCGCTGATGTCTTGATGGCTGAAACCTTGGCTTTCAAATTCAGTCTAACACTGATGCAAAGGGCATGATGTAATCACTTTATTATTTACTCGGACAACCTGGAGGTGATTGATACCATGAAGGATAGAGGACGGTTGGTGGGTGTGGCGGCGACAATCTTCGATTATTGTTTTCATTATGCTTGTGATCACTATTACTAGGTTCGAACATTGTAATAGAGAAGCAAATAAAGTTTCTCATGAGCTCGCTAGGTTAGCAAGTTTTTCTTTGACTTCTCACTAGTTTGAGGTACCCTTAAATGAAAATATAATGGTCCTCATAAACGATATATTGATTATTTCTAATAAATAGAGTATCTGATTTTTTTTAAAGCATCGTTTCTTTCTGGGATCACCACGATGCTCTCTCTCTCTTTCTTCCTCTTTAATTTCTTTGTCACATCATTTTTTTACCTATGTGACTCCCTTCGCATCTATACACTATGGAGCACCGGAAAGGGCCTAAGAGAAGTGCTTCTCTGCCCGTCAACCACAACCTAAGTGCTCGAGATCTGCAAGAGGTAGGATGATCTGGTGGAAAAGATAAACAGGATGACATCCCAGTGGTGGATGGCGTGTTGGAAATATGCCCTAGAGGCAATAATAAAAGTATTATTATTATATTTCCTTGTTCATCATAATTGTCTGTTATTCATGCTTGAATTGTATTGTACGGAAACAGCGATACATGTGTGAATACATAGACCACAACGTGTCCCTGGTAAGCCTCTAGTTACTAGCTCGTTGATCAACAGATGGTCACGGTTTCCTGACCATGGACATAGGATGTCATTGATGACGAGATCACATCATTAGGAGAATGATGTGATGGACAAGACCCAATCTTGAGCCTAGCACGAGATCGTATAGTTCGTAATGCTTAAGCTTTTTTCGCTGTCTAGTATTTATTCCTTAGACCATGAGGTTGTGCAACTCCCGGATACCGTAGGAATACGTTGGGTGTGCCAAACGTCACAACGTAACTGGGTGTCTATAAAGGTACACAACGGGTATCTCCGAAAGTGTCTGTTGAGTTGGTACGAACCGAGACTGGGATATCCGTATGACGGAGAGGTACCTCTGGGCCCTCTCGGTAAGACATCATCATAATGAGCTCAAAGTGACTAAGGAGTTAGTCACGGGATGATGGATTACGGAACGAGTAAAGAGACTTGCCATGACGAGGTTGAACAAGGTATCAGGCATACCGACGATCGAATCTCGGGCAAGTACCGTACCGATAGACAAAGGGAATAACATACGGAATTGAGTGAATCCTTGACACAGTGGTTCATCCGATGATATCATCGAGGAACACGTGGGAACCAACATGGGTATCCAGATCCCGCTATATGTTATTGACCGGAGAGTCGTCTCGGTCATGTCTGCGTGTCTCCCGAACCTGTAGGGTCTACACACTTAAGGTTCGGTGACGCTAGGGTTGTAGAGATACATGCACATGGAAACCCGAATGTTGTTCGGAGTCCAGGATGAGATCCCGGACGTCACGAGGAGTTCCGGAATGGTCCGGAGGTAAAGAATGATATATAGGAAGTCCAGTTTCGGCCATCGGGTGAATTCCGGGGGTCACCGGGAGTGTCCCGGGACCACCGGAGGGGTCTCGGGGGTCCACCGGGTGGGGCCACCCATCCCGGTGGGTCTCGTAGGCCGCAAGGGGGAAGGGGCCAGCCCCTGGTGGGCTGGCGCACCACATGGGACCCCCTCCATGCGCCTAGGGTTGAAACCCTAGGGGGAGGGGCGCCCCCTATGCCTTGGGGGGCAAGTCTTCCCCCCTGGCCGCCGCCCCCCTTGGAGATCTGATCTCCCTAGGGCCGGCGCCCCCCTGGCCCCTATATATAGTGGGGGTGGGAGAGGGCAGCCGCACCCCAAGCCTCTGGCGCCTCTCCCCCCTCCCGTCACACTTCCATCTCCTCTCGCAGGGCGCCGGCGAAGCCCTGCAGGTTTTCCTGTTGCATCCACCACCACGCCGTCGTGCTGCTGGATCTCCGACAACCTCTCCTCCGCCCTTGCTGGATCAAGAAGGAGGAGACGTCGCTGTACCGTACGTGTGTTGAACGCGGAGGTGCCATCCGTTCGGCGCTGGGATCATCGGTGACGAGGATCACGAAGAGTACGACTACTTCATCCACGTTCCTTCGAACGGTTCCGCACGCGATCTACAAAGGGTATGTAGATGCACTCCATTATGCTCGTTGCTAGATGACTCCTTAGATTGATCTTGGTGAAGCGTAGGAATTTTTTTGAATTCTGCTACGTTCCCCAACAGTGGCATCTGAGCTAGGTCTTTGCGTAGCATCTTGCACGAGTAGAACACAAACAAGTTGTGGGCGTTGAGTTTGCTCAATTTTCTTGCCGTTACTAGTCCAATCTTGATTCGGCGGCATCGTGGGATGAAGCGGCCCGGACCGACCTTACACGTACGCTTACGTGAGACTGGTTCCACCGATAGACATGCACTAGATGCATAAGGTGGCTGGCGGGTGTCTGTCTCTCCCACTTTAGTCGGATTGGATTCAATGAACAGGGTCCTTATGAAGGGTAAATAGAAATTGACAAATCACGTTGTGGTTTTGTCATAGGTAAGAAACGTTCTTGCTAGAAAACCTATAGAAGCCACGTAAAACTTGCAACAACAATTAGAGGTCGTCTAACTTGTTCTTGCAGCATGTGCTATGTGATATGGTATGGCCAAGAAGATGTGATGAATGATATATGTGATGTATGAGATTGATCATGTTCTTGTAATAGGAAATCATGACTTGCATGTCGTTGATAATGATAACCAGCAGGAGCCATAGGAGTTGTCTTAATTATTGTATGACCTGCGTGTGACTGAATAACGCCATGTAATTACTTTACTTTATTGCTAAACGTTAGCCATAGTAGTAGAAGTAATAGTTGGCGTGACGACTTCATAAAGACACGATGATGGAGATCATGATGATGGAGATCATGGTGTCGAGCCGGTGACAAAGATGATCATGGTGCCCCGAAGATGGAGATCAAAGGAGCAAGATGATATTGGCCATATCATGTCACTTTAATTGATTGCATGTGATGTTTATCATGTTTATGCATCTTGTTTACTTAGAACGACGGTAGTAAGTAAGATGATCTCTCACAAAAAAAATTCAAGAATTGTGTTCCCCCTAACTGTGCACCGTTGCTAAGGATCGTTGTTCCGAAGCACCACGTGATGATCGGGTGTGATAGGCTCTAACGTTCGCATACAACGGGTGTAAGCCAGATTTACACACGCAATACACTTAGGGTTCACTTGACGAGCCTAGCATGTACAGACATGGCCTCGGAACACGGAAGACCGAAAGGTCGAACATGAGTCGTATAGAAGATACGATCAACATGAAGATGTTCACCGTTGATGACTAGTCCGTCTCACGTGATGATCGAACACGGGCTAGTCGATTCGGATCATGTGTCAGTTAGATGACTAGAGAGATGTCAATCTGAGTGGGAGTTCATTAAAATTTGATTAAGATGAACTTAATTATCATGAACTTAGTCTAAATTCTTTACAATATGTCTTGTAGATCAAATGGCCCACGCTCATGTCACCCTCAACTTCAACGCGTTCCTAGAGAAATCCAAGCTGAAAGACGATGGTAGCAACTATACGGACTGGGTCCGTAACCTGAGGATCATCCTCATAGCTGCCAAGAAAACTTAGGTCCTAGAAGCACCACTAGGTGACGCTCCCGCCCCGGCAAACCAAGATGTTATGAACACTTGGCAGTCGCATTGTGATGATTACTCCCTGGTTCAGTGCGGCATGCTCTACAGCTTAGAATCAGGGCTCCAAAAGCGTTTTGAGCACCACGGGGCATATGAGATGTTCCAAGAGCTGAAAATGGTTTTCCAGGCTCATGCCTGAGTTGAGAGATATGATGTCTCCAATGCATTCTACAGCTGTAAGATGGAGGAAAACAGTTCTGTCAGTGAGCACATACTCAAGATTTCTGGGTTGCACAACCGCTTGTCTCAGTTGGGAATGAATCTCCCAGATGAAGCGGTCCTTGACAGAATCCTCCAGTTGCTCCCACCTAGCTACAAGAGCTTCGTGTTGAACTTCAATATGCAGGGGATGGAGAATTCCATTCCCGAGGTGTATTCAGTGCTGAAATCAGCGGAGGTGGAGATCAAGAAAGAGCATCAAGTGTTGATGGTCAATAAAACCACTAAGTTCAAGAAGGGCAAGGGTAAGAAGAACTTCAAGAAGGACGACAAGGGAGTTGCCGCGCCCGGTAAGCCAGTTACCGGGAAGAAGCCAAAGTATGGACCCAAGCCTGAGACTGAGTGCTTTTATTGCAAGGGAACGGGTCACTGGAAGCGGAACTGCCCCAAGTACTTAGCGGACAAGAAGGCCGGCAACGTCAAAGGTATATGTGATATACATGTTATTGATGTGTACCTTACCAGCGCTCGTAGTAGCTCCTGGGTATTTGATACCGGTGCAGTTGCTCATATTTGTAACTCAAAGCAGGAGCTGCGGAATAAGCGGAGACTGGAGAAGGACGAGGTGACGATGCGCGTCGGGAATGGTTCCAAGGTCGATGTGATCGCCGTCGGCACGCTGCCTCTACATCTACCCTCGGGATTAGTTTTAAACCTTAATAATTGTTATTTAGTACCAGCTTTGAGCATGAACATTGTATCTGGATCTCGTTTGATGCGAGATGGCTACTCATTTAAATCCGAGAATAATGGTTGTTCTATTTATTTGAGAGAGATATTTTATGGTCATGCCCCGCTGGTCAATGGTTTATTTTTGATGAATCTCGATCGTGATGATACACATGTTCATAGTGTGAATGCCAAAAGATGTAAAGTTGACAATGATAGTCCCACATACTTGTGGCATTGCCGCCTTGGTCATATTGGTGTCAAATGTATGAAGAAGCTTCATGCTGATGGACTTCTGGAGTCTCTTGATTATGAATCATTTGACACGTGCGAACCATGCCTCTTGGGCAAGATGACCAAGACTCCGTTCTTCGGAACAATGGAGCGAGCAACCAACTTATTGAAAATCATACATACCGATGTGTGCGGTCCAATGAGTGTTGAGGCTCGCGGAGGCTATCGTTATGTTCTCACCCTCAGAGATGACTTGAGTAGATATGGGTATATCTACTTGATGAAACACAAGTCTGAGACCTTTGAAAAGTTCAAGGAATTTCAGAATGAGCTTGAGAATCAACGTGACAGAAAAATAAAGTTCTTGCGATCGGATCATGGGGGTGAATAATTAAGACATGAATTTGGCACGCACCTTAGGAACTGTGGAATTGTTTCACAATTGACACCGCCCGGAACACCTCAGCGTAACGGTGTGTCCGAACGTCGAAATTGTACTCTGTTGGACATGGTGCGATCTATGATGTCTCTCACCGATTTACCGCTATCTTTTTGGGGTAATGCTTTAGAGACTGCCGCATTCACTTTAAATAGGGCTCCGTCGAAATCCGTTGAGACGACACCGTATGAACTTTGCTTTGGCAAGAAACCTAAGTTGTCGTTTCTGAAAGTTTGGGGTTGCGATGCTTATGTCAAGAAACTTCAACCTGAGAAGCTCGAACCCAAATCGGAAAAATGCGTCTTCATAGGATACCCAAAGGAAACGATTGGGTACACCTTCTACCACAGATCCGAAGGCAAAGTCTTTGTTGCCAAGAATGGATCCTTTCTAGAGAAAGAGTTTCTCTCGAAAGAAGTGAGTGGGAGGAAAGTAGAACTTGATGAGGTGCAGTCACCCCTCCCGAACCGGAAAGTAGCGCAGCGCAGGAAATTGTTCCTGAGGTGCCTGCACCGACAAGGGAGGAAGTTAATGATGATGATCATGAAGATACAGATCAAGTTACTACTGAACTTTGAAGGTCCACAAGGACACGTTCCGCACCAGAGTGGTATGGCAACCCTGTCATGGAAATCATGTTGTTAGACAACGGTGAACCTTCGAACTATGAAGATGCGATGGCGGGCCTAGATTCCAATAAATGGCTTGGAGCCATGAAATCCGAGATAGAATCCATGTATGAAAACAAAGTATGGACTTTGGTGGACTTGCCAGATGATAGGCACGCCATAGAAAATAAATGGATATTTAAGAAGAAGACATACGCGGATGGTAATGTGACCATCTATAAGGCTCGGCTTGTCGCTAAGGGTTATCGACAAGTTCAAGGGATTGACTACGACGAGACTTTCTCTCCCGTAGCGATGCTGAAGTCAGTCCGAATCATGTTAGCAATTGCCGCATTCTATGATTATGAGATATGGCAAATGGACGTCAAAACGGCATTCCTTAATGGTTTCCTCAAGGAAGAGCTGTATATGATGCAGCCGGAAGGTTTTGTTGATCCAGAGAATGCTAACAAGGTATGCAAGCTCCAGCGCTCGATCTACGGGCTGGTGCAAGCATCTCGGAGTTGGAATATTCGCTTTAATGATGTGATCAAAGCGTTTGGCTTTATACGGACTTGGGGAGAAGCCTGTATCTACAAGAAAGTGAGTGGGAGCTCTGTAGCATTTCTCATATTATATGTAGATGACATATTGCTGATGGGAAATGATATAGAATTCTTGGAAAGTATAAAGGCCTACTTGAATAAGAGTTTTTCAATGAAGGACCTTGGAGAAGCTGCTTACATATTAGGCATCAAAATCTATAGAGATAGATCAAGACGCCTCACAGGGCCGGTCCTGAGATTTTTGGGGGCCGGGGCAAGGGAAAAATTTGGGGCCCCCTAATATATGTAACCAATAGTACTTTAATGCAACCAATTTTGATACTTTTTCGTTCAATACTGTCTACATACTATTCTAGAAGTTTCTTCTAAAATCCCGCTGGCCATCCGGGACCTAGTGGTAAGGCCATGTTTCGTGTCAAGAGATCGGTCATTCTACTGTAGGCCAAACATGTGCACGAACACAAACTCCAAATGTCAGATATTCGTCTATCCTGAGAAACATTCAAATTACACAGTTACGGCACAACTAAGCAAGCAAAGGACAATAAATAAATATAAGATCTAGTCTCTTACAATAATTCTCGATACAAATCCACTTATGATACGGTAAATGTCAATTTTATCCAATAATTTTCATAGATGCGTAATATTGCCAAATCATTTAGCAGTGGAAGATATGCATCTTATATGTATGTGAAGGTAAATTACATAATCAGCAACATAAATAATAGGGAATAGTAGGAGTGATATACCTCTTCTTTTTTGCGGGTAGGAATGATATACCTCAAACCAATCGCATCATCGTTCGTGATCAGGCGCTCAGCAACGACGCGATATGGACGTCAGGGTGGAGGCTCACGGCAATATACTCCCAGCACCTAGAAAGTTGATAACGGACACCCTCGGTGTTGTCAATTGCCATGGCCTGGCAATGTGCGTGTGAGTCCTCTGTGGCCGCGTCCACCTACTCCGGCGGCCTACGATATGTGATCTAAAGTTTGGGACCAGGGAACAGAGAATTATTTTTAGCTAAGGGAACAGAGAATACGTAGTGGATTAGGGATGCGATACCATGCAAAAAAAATAGATTAGGGATGCGATCTCACGTCTCAAGAGTTACGCAGTGATTTTGTGCGTAAATCAATGTGGGCCTAGTTTTGTCTACTTGACTAATTTCGCTTCGGGAGAAGAACGTAGTGGATTTCTGATTGCGTAGTTGCCTACGCTGCTACCTCTTTCCTTTATTTGAGCTATATAATTTCATTTCGGGAAATAATATGGGTCTATGGGCCACCTTCGTACCACATCTGGGAGGGGGCCCCTGGATTTCGGGGGCCCGGGGCGGCCGCCCCCCCCCTGCCCCCCCATCCGGGCCGGGCCTGACGCCTCATTGGTCTTTCACAAAGCACATACCTTGACAAGATATTGAAGAAGTTCAATATGGATCAGTCCAAGAAGGGGTTCTTACCAGTTTTGCAAGGTATGAGATTGAGCAAGGCTCAATCCCCGACCACGGCAGAAGATAGAGAAAAGATGAGTGTCATTCCCTATGCCTCGGCCATAGGTTCTATCATGTATGCCATGCTGTGTACCAGACCTGATGTGAACCTAGCCATAAGTTTGGTAGGGAGGTACCAAAGTGATCCCGGTATGCAACACTGGACAGCGGTCAAGAACATCCAAGTACCTGAAGAGGACTAAGGATATGTTTCTCGTTTATGGAGGTGACGAAGAGCTCGTCGTAAAGGGTTACGTCGATGCTAGCTTCGACACAGATCTGGACGACTCTAAGTCACAAACCGGATACATGTATATTTTGAATGGTGGAGCAGTCAGCTGGTGCAGTTGCAAGCAGAGCGTCATGGCGCATTCTACATGTGAAGCGGAGTACATAGCTGCTTGCGAAGCAGCACAAGAAGGAGTCTGGATGAAGGAGTTCATCACCGACCTAGGAGTCATTCCAAGCACGTCAAGCCCGATGACTCTCTTCTGTGACAACACTAGAGCTATTGCCATTACCAAGGAGCCCAGGTTTCCCAAGAAGACCAAGCACATCAAGCGCCGTTTCAACTCCATCCGGAATTATGTTCAAGATGGAGACATAGATATTTGTAAAGTGCATACGGATCTGAATGTTGCAGACCCGTTGACTAAACCTCTTCCACGGGCAAAACATGATCAACACTAGAACTCTATGGGTGTTCGATTCATCACAATGTAACTAGATTATTGACTCTAGTGCAAGTGGGAGACTGTTGGAAATATGCCCTAGAGGCAATAATAAAAGTATTATTATTATATTTCCTTGTTCATGATAATTGTCTGTTATTCATGCTTGAATTGTATTGTACGGAAACAGCGATACATGTGTGAATACATAGACCACAACATGTCCCTGGTGAGCCTCTAGTTACTAGCTCGTTGATCAACGGATGGTCACGGTTTCCTGACCATGGACATAGGATGTCATTGATGACGAGATCACATCATTAGGAGAATGATGTGATGGACAAGACCCAATCTTGAGCCTAGCACGAGATTGTATAGTTCATAATGCTTAAGCTTTTTCCGGTGTCAAGTATTTATTCCTTAGACCATGAGGTTGTGCAACTCCCGGATACCGTAGGAATACTTTGGGTGTGCCAAACGTCACAACGTAACTGGGTGGCTATAAAGGTACGCAACGGGTATCTCCGAAAGTGTCTGCTGAGTTGGTACGAACCGAGACTGGGATATTGTCACTCCGTATGACGGAGAGGTACCTCTGGGCCCTCTCGGTAAGACTTCATCATAATGAGCTCAAAGTGACTAAGGAGTTAGTCATGGGATGATGGATTACGGAACGAGTAAAGAGACTTGCCATGACGAGATTGAACAAGGTATCGGGCATACCGACGATCGAATCTCGGGCAAGTACCGTACCGATAGACAAAGGGAATAACATACGGGATTGAGTGAATCCTTGATACAGTGGTTCATCCGATGATATCATCGAGGAACACGTGGGAACTGATACGTCTCAAACGTATCTACTTTTCCAAACACTTTTGATATTGTTTTGACCTCATTCTTGCATGATTTGAACTAAACTAACCCGGACGGACGCTGTTTTCAGCAGAGCTGCCTGTATGGTTTTATTGTGTGCAGGAAAACGGATTTTTAGGTATCTCAGAAAATTCCACGAAAAATCACATAAAATCCACGAACCTGAAGAAACCTGGTGCCAGAAGAGGGGCCAGAGGGGGGCCAAGGGGGCTCCAGGCGCCCTGGTGGCGCGGCCCACCCCCTGGCCGCGCCGGGAGGCCGCCTGGGTGGGCCCCACCTCCCCTGGTGCCCTACCTTGACCCGTATTTTAGCTCGTGATGGAGAAATCCCAGATCAGAAGTTCTATTCCCAGTTTTTGTCGCGGAGCCGCCGCCACCCTCTGTTCTTCTTCGGGAGGGCTAATCTGGAGGCTGAATTGGCCTCCGGAGAGGGGAGATCGTCGCCATCGTCATCATCATCACCACTCCATCATCCCTCCATGACTTCTCCTTCCATGTGTGAGTAATCCCCTGTTGTAGGCGAAGGGGATGGTAGGGATTGGATGAGTTAGATCATGTAATAGTTTGTCAGATCGTTGGGGGCATGTTGCCTATCATCTACTATGGTGTTTATCATCTTTGCTTCAACTTGTTATTCTTAATGCTTGTCACTTAGGGCCCGAGTGCCATGATTTCAGATCTGAACCATATATGTTTGCATGAATATATTTGTGTTCTTGATCCTATCTATGAGTTGTTTGCACCTATTACGGTTCGGAACCGGCGATCCCAAAAGTGACAGCTTGGGACACCAAAGGGGATGGTCCGTAGTTTGAGGATTACATGTATCCATTGAGTTCATTGCTTTGTTCCGGTGCTCTTTGACAGGAGCACCTTAATCTCCATAAGTTCCTTTTGGCCCCGTTCGTAGCGGGATGGTAGGACAAAAGATCTTGTGCAAGTTCTTATTGCAAGCACGTACAACTACCTACGGGATACATGCCTAATGTTTGATATTTGCCTAGATGATCATTACTTTTTCGTGTGCCTTGCCCCAAGTTAGAATCATGATATATCTCATCCATGCAGCGCCCAACCATCATCTCCCTAGCCTACAGTGTTTTAAATCCTGCTGGTTACTAGCTGCTACTTTTGCCATTTACTCTTGCTATTTACTTTTGATGTTTACTTTTACTATCACCATCATCACTATCATATCACTGTTACCACTTATCTTTTGTTGCAAGTAAGTATATTTCAGGTGCGGTTGAATTGACAACTCAACTGTCAAAGCTTATAAATACTCTTTGGCTCCCCGTGTGTCGAATGAATAAATTGGGTTATTCTTACCCGCGAAGACTATCTTGATCCCTTACGGTTGAGGGTTATCAAGTACCGTTTTCTGGCGCCGTTGTCGGGGAACATAGCAATATTTACAAGTCTACTTGAAGTATCCTACCTGCTGCACTTCATTCGCTATGGGTAAGAAAGGAGACCCCAAGGTTCCGATCTTACTATCCACTACAAGAAGAGGTACTGTTCTGAGCACTAGTGCTACACTTGATTCACCCTCTGTTATGAGTAAGTTTTCCTCACCGCCACCGTATGATGCTCCTACTGAATCTGTTACTATGTCCGATACTCTTGATGATGCTTCTACTACTATTGATGATATTAGTTCACTTGGTTATGCTCTTGAGAAACAGATCGCTGCTGCTGCAAAAAAATCTGGAATTGAAATTCCTATTACTCGCTACCCTATTGGTGAAACTTATGAATATCCTGATTTGAGTAAACTCAAGGAGAGACTCCTTGATGATGATTACTATATGCTTGATGAAGATTTATGCAGGGAACTGACAGAGTTTTCTGGCTCTGACCCTGAAGTTATTAAGAAGCTGTTTGAAAAACACTCTTTGAAGAACAAAACCGTTCCTGATCCTGAATTTGCTACATCTCCTATATGCATTGATGATCCTGGTTATGATTTCTCTGTTGATCTTTCACTTATACCTATGGTTGAAGCTGGCCCCTTTTATGGCAGAGAAAATGATGATGCTATTGCACACCTGACTAAACTCGGTGAGTTGGGTGGCTTGTTTACCACGGATGAGAAGATACGATACTTTTATGTGACCAAGCTTCTTCCTTTCTCCTTGAAGGAAGGTGCTAAAGCATGGTATGATTCACTCCCATGTGGTTCCATTAAGAGTCCTCAAGACTTAGCTCACTCTTTTGTTGATAAGTACTTTCCTGCTCACATGCAACATGCTGCTTTACAAAGAATTTATAACTTTAAACAGTTGCAGGATGAGTCCCTCCCTAAAGCTTGGGGGAGGTACCGCGGTCTGATTCGGGCTAGACCAGGACATGAAGTCCCTAAGAATGAATTAATCGATATATTCTATGCTGGTCTAACTGATGAATCCAGGTCCTATTTGGACAGTTGTGCTGGTTGTGTTTTCAGGAAAAGAACGCCGAAAGATGCAGAAGATTTGATGGGCAGGATTGCCAAAAACCATGAAGATTGGTCCGTCCCTGAACCACCTCCACCACCAAAGAAGAGGGGCATGTTTGTTCTAAGCCCCGAAGATATGCGAGAAGCAAAGAAGTCTATTAAAGAGAAAGGTATTAAAGCTGAAGACGTGAAGAATCTACCCCCTATTGAGAAGCTGTGTGAGCCTACCACTCACCCTCCTATGGTAGAGGTACACTCTCTTTTAGATTTCAACGCAAGTGACATCCCTCATGGTAAGCCTCCTGATCAATGTTTAGATGAGTTTGATAATTTTATTATGAAACAAAATCATTTTAATGAGAGGATACAAAGTCAATTGCATGATAATTCCCTTGCTATCAAAAGTCTGCTTGATGTTTTAGGTAGAACAGTTAATGATGTTCAATGTCTTGTGAAGCATTTTCATATGGTTCAAACTTAGCTTGAGAAAATTTCTAATGTGCAAAAAGATTTGCTTGCTAACAATGCCAAACAAGATGATTTGCAGGCTTTCGGGATTAAGACTCGAGGAGGAACTAGCACTCAAGATCCTCTCTATCCAGAGGGGCATCCGAGGAGAATCGAGCAAGATTCTCAAATGCAGGAAGAAGAAATTGTTGGCTCTCCAAAAAAGAAGAAGAAGAAACATAAGGAGACTGACAATTCCAATGATCCTATTACAGATGAAGAGCCAGCTGTTGATCCCAACAGTGTATCTATCTCCGATGCTAAGACAGAAGACGGTGCTAAACCTGAAGATAAGGATAATGAGAAGAATGATCCGCCTGAAGTTCGAGAAGAAGAAGCACCTGACAAACGTAAGAGGTACACTAAAGAAGACTTCATCGCAAGAAAACATGGGAAGGAAAGAGAACCATGGGTACAGAAACCCATGCCCTTTCCAGGTAAGTCCATCAAATCTAAAGAAGAAGAGCATTACAATAAGTTATGTGAGTGGATTAAGCCTCTTTTTCTTCAAATCCCTTTGACTGATGCTATTAAGTTACCTCCTTATTCAAAATATATGAAAGATATTGTCACTAATAAAAGAAAAGTTCCTAATGAAGCAATATCTACTATGCTTGCTAACTACTCTTTCAGTGGCAAGATTCCTGAGAAGCTCGGTGATCCAGGTATACCCACCATTCCTTGCTCCATAAAGAATAATTATGTCAAAACTGCTTTATGTGATCTTGGGGCAGGAGTGAGTGTTATGCCTCTCTCTCATTACAAGAGGCTTTGTTTAGAGAAACTAATTCCTACAGATATCTCTCTTCAGATGGCTGACAAGTCAACCGCCGTTCCGATAGGTATTTGTGAGGATGTTCCAGTAGAAGTTGCTAATTGTTTGATTCTTACTGATTTTGTTGTGCTTGACATGCCTGAGGATGGGAGCATGTCCATTATTCTTGGTAGACCTTTTCTTAACACCGCAGGTGCTATTATTGATTGCAATAAAGGTAAGGTCACCTTCAATGTGAATGATAAAGAACACATGGTGTCGTGGAATTAACACGGCAGATGTCCGGATCAACGGACTTAGTGTTGAGGCGCGCATCTATGTGGTAGCTTGAAGGGGTTGAGCGGAATCGAGAGACGCGATGCAAAACACGGATTTAGACAGCTTCGGGCCCCGGGAAACATCATCCGGTAATAACCCTACGTGCTGTTTGAGGCTAGATCTCATTATGACGGTGTCGCCGATAAACCGGCTCTTGGTGTCTAACCCTAGAAACTTGTCTGCTTGTCTAAACTCTAAACCTAACTTGTCTACTTGTGGTTTGTCTAAAGCTTGTCCTCTTTGGGGAGCCCTGCCCCTCCTTATATATGTTGAAGGGGCGGGTTTACATGACTAGTCCTAGTAGGACTAGGATTGATCTATTACAAGGAGTCCTAGTCTTGCTTCCTTTATGGAGAATATTCCTTGCGCTTTATTATTAAACCGGCCCACAATTAATATGAACCGGCCTTCTGGGCCTTGGGCCTTGTCATCCATAATCCATACGCCGGGTTATCAGTGAGTAATATTATTTAGGCAGGTTGCTTGTAAACTGTCTGGTGATAACGGATCGCCAGTGAATCACCAAGTGTAAACCGCCAAGTCCGGCCGGGTTATAATTCCGGCCGGTTCATACCGCGGGGGTATATCCCCGACACATGGTGTATTTCCCAAAGAAGACCGACAGGAGACATGGCCTCAACTCTATAGAAAATATCGAGACCGTGAAGATTGGAGAATGGGACTGTCCACTACATGTGCACCACAAATACAAAACTATCATGGTGGGGACAATGTCCATCAAAGTAAAGGTTCAGTGATTACTTCGTAAGAGGTGAGACTTTTTGCTCTATATATCACCTGTTTGTTGGTAAGACTTGATCAACCTTACTAGTAAACATGTTTTATATAGATAAAAAGTTGAGCTTGTTATGTTTTTGTTTGTTTTTAGTTTTTGTTCTACTTGCTGTACCAAGTGTTTATGTTTTGAAGCTTCACAATACTACTCACTGCTTCAAGTTTTCAGAGAGAGTTTCGCAGCTTTTTGAACTTCGAAAAAATTTCAACAGTGAAGTTTTCAGAAAAATTCCAGAAAAATAAAAATAAAAATTTCCACGTCGGGAGTGACCCAGAGGGACCTGGGGCCAGCCAGGGGGACCCACCAGTGGCCCAGGCGGCCAGCTGACGCGGCCTGCCCCCTGGCCGCGCCCACAGGGCACCTGGGGCCCACAAGGCCCCCCTCCAGGTAAGTCTTCTTCCTCCCTCTCTCTTTCTCTCCAAAAAGGCGAGTTCTGCACTTGTTCTTGGTTCTTGCTGCTCTTGGAGGCGATTCTTCGATCTCTCTCTACAGCCTATCATTTGAGCTGAGATTTTGAACAAATACTCCCTGGTATGTGACTCCTCCACCCCTCCAATTAGATTTCTGATTGGTGGCTTTATTTGTGAGTATTTAGTAGTTCTTGGTGTTGTATAGATGAGCTTGCATGCATGTGTAGAAAGTTATTTTCCAAGTTTTGATGCAAGTTTATGCCTTGGGCAAGTAAGTTGAGTAGTTTGCCTTAACCCACCTTGTTTTAATCCTTGTTTTTGTAATTTGTCAAAAATTTAAGAAATGAGTTTGTTAGGAAGGGCAAAGGGGTGGCTTGAGAAGAGGAGGCCCGCACACTCCGATCGAGTTACTAGAGCCGCAGCTTCACCCTCGACTGCTAGGGTGAGCTATAATGAAGATCATGTGCCCCTGGAGTTGTTGGAAGACACAAGTCCAGCACGTGCTATGACGTTTCCATGTGATGAATTCCTTGAAGCTGCGGGAATCAAGGATGAGTTTTATAATCTTTGTGCTAATGCAGGTCTGACACGGCTCGTCACGTGCCGTGTTACTCAGTATCAAAAACTCACCTCCAGTTTCATTAACAGTTTTAGATATAATCCTAATTCAGGTGCTATTGAGTTTAAAATTTACAATGATCTTATCACCATGACTTTGGGAAAGTTTTGTGAAATAATAGGTGTGCCAAACGTTGGGAGGACGGCTAGGATGACCACTCAGCCCTCCGAGCTGAAAACCGTCTTCAACTCTCTCTGCAGCATGGGTACAAGGGATATTCATCGGTCAAAGATCTCCAGCATCTTATTCCCTCACCTCAGGTATTTTGCATATTATGTTGCTAGAGGGGTATTAGCTCGTGAAAACACGAGCAACACTTCTGCGCCGGATATTTCTATCCTGGCAGCAGCCCTCTCAGGGAGATCTGATTATAATCTGGGTGCCTTAATTGCTCGACGCATTGCTATGAACGGTAACAAGGGAGACTTATATGGTGGCGTTTATGCCACACTTATCTTAGAACATCTTGGAGGCACCCCACACCCTGATGATAATCCTTTTACTTATTTAAGCTTTGATCTTGCTGCTATGAAAAGGCATAAGTTTGTTACCATGGCTTCTGAGCTTGATAATCTTGTTTATATCTTGCGTTTCGGAACTACCGCGGAACGCGAGATCCGTCTACCTGCACCTCTTTTGTTTGATTTTTCTCGCAGGAACGGATGGTCCTTTGATGTTATCCAGTTCGATGAGTTCATGGCCCAGCATTAGTTTCATAACCGCATGGAGGGGGTTGTGCCCGACGAGGAGGAGCACGGTGAGTTACCACCTTTTCAGGAAGAAACCGCCACCGAGTTTGGTGAAGGGTCTTCCTCTGCTTGGCGTACGGACCCTTCCTCGTGGGAGACTCCGAGGAGTTTGGTGTACGCGCCAGCATCCTTCTACGATCCTTGGACTCACCACTGTTCTCCCGGAGCAGGAGGCTCCTGGGGGCAGTAGCTGCTACCAACTTAGGCCAAAAGCCTAAGCTTGGGGGAGTACGTGCCCCTCTCACTTTTCCATTGTATTATCCGTTTTATTCGCTTTGATCTTTTCGAAGTTTTTGCCCGTTCTTCTTTATTTCTCTCTTTGCAAGAACAACAAAAAGATTTTCTCTTTTTTTTGCTTTCGTTCAACCTTTGAAATAATCCAAAAAGATTTCCTTTTTTCTCTTTAGTTTGCTTTGTTTTCAGAGTTCAGCTCGAGTTCGTGATGGCATTTAATTATATTTCCTACGTTCGATCGTGCAAGTGACGAGGCAGTAATGACGAAGATCGACTGAAGGGAAGCAACAAGGAAGACCGGTATGAACTCTTCTTGTTTCTACTTTTGTACATATGCCTGTACTTATGATCTAGAGACCAGCTTGTAGCGACATAGTGCTATGTTTACAATGCTCTTCTAGTGGTTCATGCTTTCCTTGTGGCTAGTCTCGGATAGCTAGAGTATATAATGTGTTATCGAAATGATCTACATTCATTGCACTGTTCATAGTCTGGTATACTAAGGTGGTATTTCCCTTTAGAGAATTTTTGGATTGACTTGGCACATGTTTACACATGTTTAAGACTGAAAAGTCTGCTCTGCCTTGATGATCTTTGAGTTTCAGAATAGTTATATCACTTTCATGCCCGATTCAATGTTGCTTTGTCGCTCTGCATGATTATGGCCGTTATTGCTCTCTAGTTGGTCGCTTCCCAGTCTTTTGCTAACCTCCACTTGTACTAAGCGGACTGACTGCTTGTGCATCCAAAATCCTTAAAACCTGTTATGCCATATGAGTCCACCATACCTTCCTATACATGGTATTTACCTGCCATTCCTAACGAAGACTTTCGTGTACCATCTCGAAATTAATCAAAAGCATTTCTCTTTTTGTGCCTCTGTTTTAGCTCATGAGGAAGTAGTAGTTAATTCATGATCTTTTTAAGTTGGACAAGTTTCACCACGGGATTGCATGTCTAATGTGCAAACCCCTAATACGAGAAGGAACTGGCATAGAGTGCGCCCGGCTCATAAAAGATAATACAACAAACAAACCCTCATTCACGCTTTGTTCATGAGAAATCAGAAAACTTTGGCAGTGATAAACAAAGGAGATTAAGAGGATGTGATCGTCCTCGTGCAGGAGCCGTTCCTCGAAACTTGTCCAGCTCAAGAAGTGATTGAGTTATCTGCTAGCATTCGTTGACGAAATATGCACCTCTCAAATACATTTTTACCTCTGTTTTTAAAACCAAGAGCTCTGGTACATGTTTAGTTTTTGTTTCCGACCACGGGTTTTCAACCTTGCCAACAAAAGCCACGGTTCGAGAGTCTCCACCTTCTTTCTTCAAAGCACCAACTACGAGAGCATAATTGTCATTCTGAGTGTAATGTGCATTGTCCCAAAGTATTACATTGTCTTCTGCATGCTTGTGATATTATTTATTCTGAAAGTCTTAGTTCTAGTCTCCTTTAAAACTCTGGAGGAGTTTCTGCATTTATGTTTTGCTTCACTCATGGAGGCCAGCGAGATACCACCCTAATATGCTCAAGCTATGTGCAATGTAATCTTGTCTTGATTTTCAGTAATATATTATTTACTTTTAAGTATTTGTGATTGGTCACTTGAAAGAAGGATTGCTCCGTGCATTGTCCTCATAGTACTGTTTCAATACTTGCTAGACTCTTTTCGTAGTACATGCTTATATACATCTAATGAAACAAAAGAGTTTGTCAAAGTTTTATTTGTCGCGTCCAGTTTGTTGAACTGAATTGCTTGAGGACAAGCAATATGCTAAGCTTGGGGGAGTTGATACGTCTCAAACGTATCTACTTTTCCAAACACTTTTGATGTTGTTTTGACCTCATTCTTGCATGATTTGAACTAAACTAACCCGGACTGACGCTGTTTTCAGCCGAGCTGCCTGTATGGTTTTATTGTGTGCAGGAAAACGGATTTTAAGGTATCTCAGAAAATTCCACGAAAAATCACAGAAAATCCACGCACCCGAAGAAACCTGGTGCCAGAAGAGGGGCCAGAGGGGGGCCAGGGGGGCTCCAGGCGCCCTGGTGGCGCGGCCCACCCCCTGGCCACGCCGGGAGGCCGCCTGGGTGGGCCCCACCTCCCCTGGTGCCCTACTTTGACCCGTATTTTAGCTCGTGACGGAGAAATCCCAGATCAGAAGTTCTTTTCCCAGTTTTCGTCGCGGAGCCGCCGCCACCCTCTGTTCTTCTTCGGGAGGGCTAATCTGGAGGCTGAATTGGCCTCCGGAGAGGGAAGATCGTCGCCATCGTCATCATCATCACCACTCCATCATCCCTCCATGACTTCTCCTTCCATGTGTGAGTAATCCCCTGCTGTAGGCGAAGGGGATGGTAGGGATTGGATGAGTTAGATCATGTAATAGTTTGTCAGATCGTTGGGGGCATGTTGCCTATCATCTACTATGGTTTTTATCATATTTGCTTCAACTTGTTATTCTTAATGCTTGTCACTTAGGGCCCGAGTGCAATGATTTCAGATCTGAACCATATATGTTTGCATGAATATATTTGTGTTCTTGATCCTATCTATGAGTTGCTTGCACCTATTACGGTTCGGAACCGGCGATCCCAAAAGTGACAGCTTGGGACACCAAAGGGGATGGTCCGTAGTTTGAGGATTACATGTATCCATTGAGTTCATTGCTTTGTTCCGGTGCTCTTTGACAGGAGCACCTTAATCTCCATAAGTTCCTTTTGGCCCCGTTCGTAGCGGGATGGTAGGACAAAAGATGTTGTGCAAGTTCTTATTGTAAGCACGTACAACTACCTACGGGATACATGCCTAATGTTTGATATTTGCCTAGATGATCATTACTTTTCCGTGTGCCTTGCCCCAAGTTAGAATCATGATATATCTCATCCATGCAGCGCCCAACCATCCATCTCCCTAGCCTACAGTGTTTTAAATCCTGCTGGTTACTAGCTGCTACTTTTGCCATTTACTCTTGCTATTTACTTTTGCTGTTTACTTTTACTATCACCATCATCACTATCATATCACTGTTACCACTTATCTTTTGTTGCAAGTAAGTATATTTCAGGTGCGGTTGAATTGACAACTCAACTGTCAAAGCTTATAAATACTCTTTGGCTCCCCGTGTGTCGAATCAATAAATTGGGTTATTCTTACCCGCGAAGACTATCTCGATCCCTTACGGTTGAGGGTTATCAGGAACCAACATGGGTATCCAGATCCCGCTATTGGTTATTGACCGGAGAGTCGTCTCGGTCATGTCTGCGTGTCTCCCGAACCCGTAGGGTCTACACACTTAAGGTTCAATGATGCTAGGGTTGTAGAGATACATGCACATGGAAACCCGAATGTTGTTCGGAGTCCCGGATGATATCCCGGACGTCACGAGGAGTTCCGGAATGGTCCGGAGGTAAATAATGATATATCGGAAGTCCAGTTTCGGCCATCGGGTGAATTCCGGGGGTCACCGGGAGTGTCCCGGGACCACCGGAGGGGTCCCGGGGTTCCACCCGGTGGGGCCACCCATTCCGGTGGGTCCCGTAGGCCGCAAGGGGGAAGGGGCCAGCCCCTGGTGGGCTGGCGTACCACATGGGCCCCCTCCATGCGCCTAGGGTTGAAACCCTAGGGGAGGGGGCGCCCCCTATGCCTTGGGGGGCAAGTCTTCCCCCCTGGCCGCCGCCCCCCTTGGAGATCTGATCTCCCTAAGGCCGGCGCCCCCCCTGGCCCCTATATATAGTGGGGGGGGGAGAGGGCAGCCGCACCCCAAGCCTCTGGCGCCTCTCCCCCCTCCCGTCACACTTCCATCTCCTCTCGCAGGGCGCCGGCGAAGCCCTGCAGGTTTTCCTGTTGCATCCACCACCACGCCGTCGTGCTGCTAGATCTCCGACAACCTCTCCTCCGCCCTTGCTGGATCAAGAAGGAGGAGACGCCGCTGTACCGTACGTGTGTTGAACGCGGAGGTGCCGTCCGTTCGGCGCTGGGATCATCGGTGACGAGGATCACGAAGAGTACGACTACTTCATCCACGTTCCTTCGAACGCTTCCGCACGCGATCTACAAAGGGTATGTAGATGCACTCCATTATGCTCGTTGCTAGATGACTCCTTAGATTGATCTTGGTGAAGCGTAGGAAATTTTTTGAATTCTGCTACGTTCCTCAACATGGCGGTCGATGCAAATTTGGCCGAGTTAGAACATGGAGATCATGGACGTGCACGGGAGTAACCAGGAGGTGAAGCAGAAGCAAAACTTCCGCTTAAACACGTAGGACCCTACAAAGAAAACTACAGGTGCTCGCATGCAGCAAAACTTGCATGGCCTAGCGAACTCGCCTGATCTAGCCAGCCGCCAGCGGTTCGCCCCATCTCCGGTGGCCTTAGGGCCATGGAGGCGGAGTGGGTCTCGAACTTGCCGGTGGGAGGGCTCCTTTTTTAGATCTTTTTTCAAGCTTTGTTAGGGTTTGTGTCCTGCTCAGGAAGACGAGACGGCGGCGGCTCCCTGAAAATGGAATAAAGGTCTCCCCGCCTAGGCCCCGTTCTGGTGATGCGTCTAGCGTCATCGGTAGGCGTGTGGAGGTTTGTCTCCGGCGGATCTGTCTTTGGCGGATTTGCTCGGATCTATTCGCTGTTCGTCTTCGTTCGTGTGTCTTTAGGTTGGATCCTTTTGATCTACACTCTTCATCGGCGGCGGTTGCTTTTCTGGTGCGTTGGTTCTATGGGGCCTTAGAGCATCTCCAGCCACGCCCCCAACAGGCCCCTCCAAGGCCGTTTTTTAGCGCCGGCGCCGAAAAATCGGCTCAGTCGCGCCCCCACGATCCTGTTTTTCGCCGGATTGGGCCGAAATTGGTGCCGGCGCACCCAACCCAAACCCGACGCGCTGGGGGGCGCCCGGGGGCGCCGGCGTGAACGTTTTGGCACGAAAGAGTGGTGGGACCGGCGCGTCAGCGAGACGAAGGCTGGTCGTCCTCATCGTCTCGGTTTTCCCACGGGGAATCAATGCCAAGGCTGCCGCCGGTCAGCCTGCCATTGATTCACGGGCGGCGCAGTGCGGCGACGGCGCCCCGCCTTCCGCCATGCGTTCGCACGCGGCCGCCCCCGAGCCGCTATGAAAGGCGCCCCTGGCCGCGCCGGTGAGGAACCCATCCATCGGCAGTCCTCCCCCTCCTCGCTGCCGCACTTCTCCCGCCGTTCGAGCCCCTCTCTCTCCCCCCGGCAACCATGAGCGCGAGGTGCCCCGGCGACGCGGCGGCGGCCAACGGTTTCGGCCGCCGCTCGCTGCATGAGTGGGAGGCGTACCTCCTCCATGGGGCCAACTACCCCGCGCCGCCCGACGTACGCGCTCCGTCGCGGTGGAGGCTCAGCGCCGGCGGGGTCCCTGTCCCCCCTCTGCCCGTCCCCGAGATGCCCGCCTATTTCCACGCTGAGATCGAGCGTGCGCGGGCGCTCCCAGAGTACGCCACCGGCAACCACGCGGCGTGGGCGGCGTACTTCGAACGCCGGCAGGAGGAGCGTCTCGCCTCCACCAACAACGCGCCGACGCCGCGCGGCCGCAACAATAGCGAGGGCCGCCGCCTGTGGTGGGGCGTCCTCGTGCACCTCGAGGGCGGCAACGACCCGCCCTTCGAGTACCCGACCGTTCGGAGCGGCGGCGCGTGGCTGCCGAGGAGGATGATGGGTTGGTCATCCTCCTCTTCCTCCTCCTCCTCCCGATCCTCCTCTCACTCCTCCGGCGCGCCGGCGTTGGTCAGCGTCAAGCCAGAGCCAGCCGAGACGCCGCTCGATAGGCGCACCCGCGGCGCCGGCCTCGTCATCAACGACAGCGACCATGGCTCCTCCTCCTTGACCCCTCCTCGCCTCGTCAAGCCGAAGAGGGAGCCAGGGCTGGCGACGGTGAAGCCGGAGCCGGGGCTCGCCGCTGTGAAGCCGAAGCCTGCTCTCGCCGAGGAGGTCGACGAAGAAGAGGCCGCCTTGAAGTGGGCGCACGAGGACTACGCGCGCATGGAGCTGGACCGCCAGCGCCGCGCCCTGGAGGAGATCGCCGAACGCCGCCGCCGTCAAGAAGCGCGCCGGGGCGAGGGGTCGAGCAGCGGCGCCGTCCGTGTCAAGGAGGAGAAGCAGGAGGACGACGCCGGCGATGACTACGCCCTGCTCAACGCCTACTTCGGCCCGTAGTTTAGGGTTTTTATCCGTCCATTTTATTCGTGTAAAAACGTCTAAATTTCGCCGAAATATGTCGTGTTTGTTGAAATTTGGCCGTGTTTGCTGAAATTTGGCCGAACTGTAGGGACGTCTAGGGCCCGACCTGGGGGCGACGGCTGGGGACGTGCTCGCCCCCACGCCGAAAAAACGCCAGCTCGCCCCCAAGCGGCGATTCGGCGCGTCTTGGGGGCGCAACGGCTGGAGATGCTCTTAGCACGACGACTTCCCGACTGTCTACTACAACAAAGTTTACCCGGCTCCAGAGAGGGAGGGGCAATGACAGCGGCGCGTCTTTGGCTCTCTTCAGTGCTTGTAGTCGTTGCTAGGTGGTCTACGGATCTGGATGTAATTTTTATTATTTCTAGTTTTTGTTGTACTATCATGATTGAAGATGAATCGATTGGAAGTTTTTCTCGAAAAGAAAAAGTAGAAGCAAAACAGATGAAGCACAACGTCCATGGAGTTCAGGAGGACGCAAATTTAGGGTCAATTTGGTTTCCTTCCACGGCTTGTGACACCTGGCCTGGGCCCTCCCTGGAGCTGCCTGGCTCCTGTTCTGTTGGGAAGTGGATCCTCTAACATTAAGGAGGGAAGTCACCTAAGCTACAGTGCAATCTAGTGCAAAACTAAGAAGGAAAGTTAGGGTCACTGTGGCGAATATTGTATTTATTTACTGTAGCAGGTTATGTGTGTAATTACTGTTCATGTGAATAAATCTGAAATTAGTTTTATTGCATCATAATTTTGTTTGTATGTAATTTTTGTAAATGTATACAATGGATTTGTAATTTGCAAATTAATTCAAGTCATTTTTGCCTTAATCATATTGATGTGAAGGAGGAAAGTTAGGGAATTGTAGCTTAGGTGACTTCTTTTCTTCATGTTAGAGGATCCACTTCCGTTCTGTTGGTGTCCTCGTGACGAGGAGGGAGCCTGGCCTAGAGAACGTTATTAGCGTGCCAACCTAATTAGGCTGAGCCCGGCGTTATGAATCGGTAGCATGAACGTGCCTGGGGTTGCCTAGAGGTGCTGATCACAAGCATTAGTAACATGGCTACAAAAAACGAGGTAACTAGTAGAATATAAAAAGGAAAATGTTTTGAAACGGCGCATCGGCCGAACTTTCGGCCGGCCGCTCACGCTCACACCCAAACCTCCGCACATGCAGCACGATCTGCACGCGCAGCCGTATGCAAAACTACTACATGCAAAACTGCTCCCGCACATAACGGGTCCTACGCATCTGGCTCTCCGCACAACTGTTGCATGCAAAACTGTTTCCGCACATGGCGGGTCCTACGCATCTGGCTCTTTTTTCTATCTTATCTCTTTCCTTTCTTCTACCTTCAGCCCACATCGCCTAATACTCCTTTTACGCCCACGTTTCTCCTTTTCCTGCTCTTAGCAAGAACATGCACACTACTACGACCCACCATGAGCACCGGCTACAAGGATGCTGCATCCGGCTGCTATCACGGGACGACGAGCATGATGACTACATGCTGCAAGGACGGCGGTGCTGCTCCCGAGAAACACCCGGCGTCGTAGTTTCCCTAATGCTACAACCGTTGCCTCAAATTGCTACAAGCAGCTTCCCACGCAGCTACAACCGACTTCACGATTTGCTACATCATACAGCTCCGTGTTTTTTCTGCATGTTACCACCGTTGTCACAAATTGTTACAAACGGCGTCCCACACAGCTACATCTAACGTCGCTTTTTGCTACATCGCATGGCCACCATGTTTTTTGCTACATGTGACCACCGTTGTCACAGGGATGCTGAAACCAACATCTTTTTGCTAGATGCTTCAACTGGCATCACAATATGCTACAACCGGCATCTTATTTTGCTACTACCGGTGTCGCATTTTGCTACATCGCACATGGCTTCGTGATTTTTGCTACAACCGGCCACAAAAAAAGCTGCGTCCGGCGACGTGATTTGCTGCAACGGCCATGGCGAAGTTCGAGCGGCGGCTCCGGCGAGGAAGCCGACGAGCAGCTTCGGCAAGGAAGCCGACGAGCAGGCCGACAAGAAGGTCCGGCGAGGAAGCCGACGAGCAGGTCCGGCGAGCGGCTCCGACGAGCGCGCCGACGAGCAGCTCCAGCGAGCGGCTCTGACGAGCGTGCTGGCGAGCGCGTCGACGAGCGGCTCCGGCGAGCAAGCTACCGACGGCAACGGACACATGAGAAGAGATGTCCTGCAGTTTCTTTTTATCCGGTGCTGTTGTTTTTCCGCTCAGAGGTTGAAGAAAACTTTTGGCTAAATCTGACGACTGTACACGGTCTAATCGGATGGTGAGAATGAGACCGACCGAAAGTTTTAGGCCGACGCGCCGGCGCCTATCATCTGCCATATAAAAAGGGGGAGAATCACCAGGCCAGGTCATGGACCAAACGCTACTAGCCTGGCCAGGCAAAAAATTCTAAATACTCATGCGCAACCCAGGCATCAAAGTTTTCCACGCATGTTATTTTGGCGGCCAACCAAGCTAGCCCTTGGGGCATGTACTTCCTTCGGTCTTTTTTATTCTACATATAAGAATTGTTTGAAGTCAAACTTCGTAAAGTTTGATAATATTTATATGAAAAAATATCAACATCTACAATACTAAAGTTATACGATATGAAAATTAAAGTCATCACGCATCTAATGATGTCAATTTCACATCTTAATTTTCATATTTTTTGTGAAAATTGAAGTCATCACGCAAAAAATATGTCTATAGGCATGTACAATGATTGATAAGATAATCTTATCTTAAGTTTTGCATATAAATTAGAGATGGCAAAAAAAAACATGTCTACAATGGGTCATCTCTTAGCCTTATCTTTAATAATTAGCTGTTCCTAAAAATATGGTGAGAAAATTGTGTTAAGAGATCAACTATTGTCTTCTTTTGAATAAGAGAAGACTTGTCTTCTCTTATGATTTCTCTCTCCTCCACCTCATCATTTATCCTATGTGGCACTCTTAAGATAGAACCATTGTACATGCCATACAATGAGTCATCTCTTAGCTTTATCTTCAATAACTAGTCATTCCTAAAAACGTGATGAGACATATTGTGCTAAGAAATCATCTCGGGTCCTCTCTTAAATAAGAAAAGACAAGTCTTTTCTATGAGTTCTCTCTCCTCCACCTTATCATTTATCCTATGTGGCACTCATAAGATAGCACCATTGTACATGTCATTAGTCTTTCGTAGTAACTTTACTCTTAGATCATATCTGACCGATCTCCTAAAATATAGTGGAGTAGACCGCGGAGTGAAGGCTAGTGGCTATTTTTACTCTATTATTTTTTTGTTGGATCTATCTGATCTCCTAAATTTAGTGGAGCAAAACCAAATCCAGATATGATGAACACAAATTCGATTAAACATGGCCATAATTCGACACATAGCCATACTATTTCACATAGGCATCAACCGGAACATAGTCTACCTAATCGAAAATAAAACTTACTGAACGTAGTCACTATATAAATCATGCGCGAGCGACATCCACACCCCTAAGACATCCCACCGACCATGGGGTCAAGGCCTGTGCCGTTATCCTCGTCGTCATGGAAGATTCTTCGTCATTCATTCCAGAAGTCGTCATCATTGCTGGTGTCATTGCCGCCTCCACTTCTGTTGCCTCCTCCGTCGCTTGCACTTTCGATGCCTCTGGTGCCACCGCCGTCTCCTGACAGCACGGCGACCTCCTCCTCCCCCCCCCCCCCCCCCCCCCC
>LR738710.1:796689426-796714568 GCA_902687465.1 Secale cereale | reverse complement strand
CCCCCCCGGTCCGCCAGCTGCTCAGGCGGCGCTCTGCCTCCACTCGCTCTGGGTAGAGATGTACGCCTCATCGAAGGCCTCAACCACAAGCCTTTCCCTTGCCTCCCGGTCTTCCCTTGCCTCGCGCACATTAACCATGACTCAACTGGATCCAGCTGCAACATCTCACCCCACACAAAGTTCGGCGGCCCTTGGCGCCATGCAGTCGGACCGACCAAATGTCGTTCACTTTGGCGGTCTGCTTGACGAAGTGGAAGGATCCGAGCCAGAGTTTTGTGGGTGTGCCGATCCGTGATCTTGGCCACCCATGTCCCCATGCCCGCTGCCACACACCTCTGTGGCGGCGGCGGCACGGGGAGCTCAGGGAAGCCGGTGAGCCTACCGCGGGAGGCGGATGGGGCCGTGCTTGAGGAATCGCCATGACGGTGGCGTGAGAAAGATGTGTCAGCGCTGCGCTCGTGGCGGTGCGAATCCGCGTTGCGGGATGGGCGGCGGCCATGGGATATGGCCACGGCGGCACAGGTGGGGGTGCAGGAGCGGGGGCTAGGTCGTCGGCTAGATGGAGGGTGACAATGGATCTATGGGGGAGTGAGGCAGAGAGGCGTGATTTGTTTTACTCTGAGCCCGAGCGGTGGAGTAAGTTTACAAAATGTATATACTACTATAGCTTTTAATTAGGGGATCAATTAGGTCCAACTTAGAGAAGTAAAACCAAAATTTTACTTCTTTAACCGATTGATTTTAGGGGATCGACTAGAGATGCTCTTAGTTTGCAGTCGACCGCAACCCCGCAGCAGCAGTATGCATGCATGGATGGTTGGATCGTCGTCACACATGAAATGCCTCGTGGTGGTGATCTCAGTGAGGCGGCATGGGTGGCCTCAAGACCGCGGTGGCGCATGCTGGTGGGCGGCGAGTTGGTTGGTTGGCTCCGGTCCGGTTGGGCGGTGGAGTTTGGAGTGCGGGAGAAATCCTTGCCGGTTGTTCCGGCTCCGATACGGTGACACCTACGGGTGCCACCATCACTTCCTAAAGGGTGTCGGTGGTATCAATCCCCCATCCCCTTCCGCGTGCCGGGGAAACCCTAGGACATGCCAGCGTCGTCGGCGTTGCATTCCTTCTCGGAAGTGCTGCTTGGTACGCGGTGGATCAGAGCCTTGGACCGTGATGGGTGGGCTCCGGAGGGCGCAACGATGATGGGTCATCCACGTTTCGTCGAGTTGTCGTTGTTGACATTTGTTTTTCTTCTTTTTTTGAAGGGAGGGGGAGGGAGGCCTTGATGTGCTACTCGTCCTATCAATTGCTATGTGATTGTTGTTGCTTTGTAATACAAAACGGAAAAAAATCCTTTAAAGCCCAACAACTTTTATTCCTGCGACGGGGCGCGGATACAACTATACAAGCTTTTCTTTTAACATCACCACACGAATACACGTTGTCGCACCGAACACGTTCTGAAGCAGCAACTCAAGGCAACTTGACTGGCACATGCATGCATCGACGCCGATTACCAGGACCAGATGGCGTGTATTCTGGTATGCTAGCTTATTGGCGTCTCTACTTCAAAAAAAAAAAAAAGCTTATTGGCGTCTCTGGCATGACAAATTCTTCGTCTACTTGTTCCGCAGTTTGGCTGCCCAAGGTGTCGTTGCATTTGCATCGTGTCATGATTGTAGTAACAACAGTAATTGAAGTAGGTTATAAAAAAAACAGTAATTGAAGTAGATGACGATCGAACTCGTAACTATCGCACCTTGGCGCCATCACGGCATGGTCAGATTTGTCATTTTTACCCACTCAACATGCATAGAAAATAAAACGAGTTTCAGCTAATTGCTATACGTCAGTGTTTGGATAAGCGAGCGGTATGGGCATTCTTATCACAAAGCTCGCTCACCCCACAATCACACCAAGAAATAACTATTGATCAGTGGCCAACGCGGCGATTTGGGTAGGCAAATTCTTGTTCGGATGGACAATCAAACAACGGCAACACAATATTCATGCTCTACTCTTTTAACAGCCCATGTTTTTCTTTGAATGGCAGGATACCTGCATTAAGAAGTGAAGAGTTGCTCGATTAATTAGGAAAAGCTGAGTGAAAATTAGATTGCCTAGTTATTAATAAAAATTAGGCGAAACCATCACAGCCTTTGAACGGGGCACACGGATACTCCACACACACTCCTTCAAAGGAGTGAATTGCAAAAACATCGACATTGAAGGTTAGGATTGCAGAAACCACAATTCTATATAGTTTTGTGTCAAAAATCACTAATTTTGAGCCTAATTTTTTGCAAAAAACACTAGTTGTCGGCTTTGGCCCTTTTAATGACGATTATGATATGTGGGACCCAAATTTGCTGACGTGGCGTAACGATTCAGCACAGATGGCGTTAGACAGCGGTTAGTTCCAAATTTACAAAACAACCCCTTGTATTTTGCATAGACACCCTTCGTTTGTAATAGAGAAATGCAATCAGCCCCCAGCTCGCCCATCTCGCCGGGAGGCACCCGAACGCCGGCCGCCCCCCGCACGCGCTCCCTGCTGGCCCCGCACACAACTCCCTACGAGCACTCATCCTGCGGCATGGTCGTGGCGGAGACAATAGGAGCAAGATGGCCGGCGGCGGAGACAGTACTCACCAGCGGCAAAGCCGTGGCAGAGCTCGGCGCAGGTAGCAAGCAGCCCGAGCCTCCATCTTCCCTGCCGGCGTCGCTCCAGCCTGCTTTCTTCCGCCGCGGACAAGCTGTGGGATGAGGCGACGGCCAGAGCAACGGGCAGCAGCGGCCAGAAAAACAGGAGGAGGCATCGGCTAGAGCAATTGGATGGAAAGGAGGTCGGAGCTAGAGCCGCCCCTTGCGGGCCTCCCAAGCAGGCACGTCCCGGAGCAGTGGAGGCCACGGCGGCGGCCAGATGTGGCCGAATCCGGTGCGACGGCGGCAGGGCCTGCCGAGGAGGGGAGGGGTGGCTGCAACCAGGGAAGGGAGGGGCGGCGGCGGCCCGGTGAGGGGAGGGGCAGCGGCGACGGGCGTGTCTCGGGGCAATGGTGGCCACGGCGGCGGCGCAGGCGCATCCCGGAGCTGTGGAGGCCACGCCACGGCTGTGGCCTTTTTATCTCTTTGACCGGGGGAGCTGGCTATTTGTTTCTTAAGGAAGGAGCTTTTGGCAAAAAAATACATCTAACGTCGTTTAGTCTGAGCAGTTACGCCACGTCGACAAAAGAGGGCTCCACATGTCATAATCATCACTAAAAAGGCCAAAGCCGACAACTAGTGTTTTTTGCAAAAAATTAGCCTCTGAATTAGTGATTTTGGGCACAAAACTGTAAATTGTGGTTTCTGCAACCCTAGCCTTCAATGTCGATGTTTTCTGCAATTCACTGGCCGAGAAAAACCCTAGCCTGACCGAGACAACACACATGTGTCATCGTCATCACTCCTCACCTAGTTGTTTGCCAAGCCAATGCGCATTTCTAAAAACTAGTTATAGAAGGCCTACTTGTGTTCGTTTGTGCGCACCAAATTATTTGTTCTCTATTCTTCAGCAGCCCATGTTTATATATTGAGCTGCGGCTGTACTTGCAAGTCAAGCCGCCCTGCTCGGTCACCCCTTTTGCCGGATCATCATTCTAAAAGAAACATGCACGATCAAGTTAATGCATTTAACTATTCCTTGCTAACTCGCTAACAACCCTCACACGGTTGCCTTCTGTTCCTTCCGGAAAATTCTATTTGCTGGAAGCATGATCAAGTCCTTGCATTTAGAAATACTACTTGCAAGCCATCCTCCCATGGTTTGCCTTCAGCTCCGGCCTCATGTGAATCTGTTTCTTTTTTTAGGAGGAAGCCAGGGATACAGCTTCCGAAGAATGAAAAGAAAACGAACTTAGAGCATCTCCAACAGGCGCGCTTAGCGCCGCGCCCAAAAAAACCATATGCCGCGCGCGCAAAGTCTGCTTTGCCGCGGCGCGCAGGGCTGGCTCCAGCAGCAGCGCTATAATGCAGCGCGCGCGTGCTGCTCCAGCGGTGCCCAAAAATACAGCGCGCGCACACTTTTTTTTCATACTTTAAAATTGCATTAAAATAAAAGGATACAAAGATATATAGTTCAAACATAGGTAAAACATAGATAGATAGTTCTAAAACATAGATAGTTAGATATATAGTTCGAAAACATAAAAAAAAAACTAATCGCTCCAGTCACCTCCATCATCATCGCCTTCGTTGTTGTTGTCGGAGGAGGTTGACAACCAGATGTCGAACCAGCGGTCATCTTCTGCGGTGAAGATCGTTCTCCCGCCAGCATCGCGGATGAC
The DNA here is from genome assembly GCA_902687465.1 of Secale cereale. NCBI lineage: Eukaryota > Viridiplantae > Streptophyta > Magnoliopsida > Poales > Poaceae > Secale > Secale cereale. Next base: position 796,710,249 of record LR738710.1, on the reverse strand, counting down.
GCACTGCTGACACGCCAATTCCCTTCGACGACGCCTGTCCTCGCGGCGACGTTCCCAGTACTGATGCTCGGCGGCGACGTCCTCCGGGTGGAGGCGGCGCCACTCCGTCATGCGCCGCTCGTCCTCCTGGACGACGAGGAGGCGGTTCTACGACGCCGTGTGCTCCGCACGGTCTCGTGCGGTGTGTAGACGAGGCGGCGGGGCGAGCTCCAACGCCTGCTCGAGCGTGCGGGTGTCGTCGAAATTCATCTGACGGCGCGGCCTGCCTAGGCGCCACGCCGCCGCGTCGTACGCGCGGGCGGCCTCGTGCGCCGTCTCGTAGGTGCCGAGGGGAAGCCGGAGATCGCCGGAGCGTATCTCGGCGTAGAAGCCGCCGCCGTTCGGGCGCTCGCGGACGCCGCGGTAGCCCGACGAAGAACGGCGGCGCGGCGGCATGGTGGCGCGTCGGGGGCGGCGGCGGTGCTCCGGTGCGGCGCTCGGGGGCGGCGGGCGCAAGAGAGAGGGAGAGAGAGGGAGAGAGCTGTTGGGGAACGTAGTATTTTAAAATTTTCCTACGATCACGCAAGATCTATCTACCAGATGCATAGCAACGAGAGGGAAGAGTGTGTCTACGTACCCTCGTAGACCGGGAGCGGAAGCGTCAAGTGACGCGGTTGATGTTGTCGAACTTCTTCACGATCCAACCGATCAAGCACCGAACGTACGGCACCTCCGCGTTCAGCACACGTTCAGCTTGATGACGTCCCAGGAGCTCTTGATCCAGTTGAGCTTCACGGGAGAGTTTCGTCAGCACGACGGCGTGGTGACGGATATGATGTGTTCACCGGCGCAGGGCTTCGCCTAAGCTCCGCGACGGTACGACCGAGGTGTGATTCTGTGGAGGGGGCACCGCACACGGCTAAAACAATTCAACTTATGTGTCTTTGGGTGCCCCCCTGCCCCCGTATATAAAGGAGCAGGGGAGGGAGGCCGGCCGGCCCTTCCTGGTGCAGCTAGGGAAGGAGTCCTACTAGGAATAGGATTGCAATCCTATTCCTAGTAGGATTCACCAAAAGGAAGAAGGGGAAAAGGAATAGGAGAGGTGGCGCCCCCCCCCCCCAATCCTAGTCCAACTAGGAACCCTAGGTGGGGGCGCCGGCCAGCCCTATGGGCTGCCTCTCTCTTTCCCTTTAGGCCCACTATGGACCATCCCCTCTCGTAGGGGGTTCCGGTAACCCCCTCCGGCATTCCCGATAAATCTGAAACTTTTCCGGTATACTTCCGGTGTCCGAATATAGCCGTCCAATATATCAATCTTTATGTCTCGGACATTCCGAGACTCCTCGTCATGTCCGTGATCTCATCCGGGACTCCGAACTACCTTCGGTACATCAATACTCATAAACTCATAATACCGATCGTCATCAAACGTTAAGCGTGCGGACCCTACGGGTTCGAGAACTATGTAGACATGACCGAGACTCATCTCCGGTCAATAACCAATAGCGGAACCTGGATGTTCATATTGGCTCCTACATATTCTACGAAGATCTTTTATCGGTCAGAACCGCATAACAACATACGTTGTTCCTTTTGTCAAACGGTATGTTACTTGCCCGAGATTCGATCGTCGGTATCTTTATACCTAGTTCAATCTCGTTACCGGCAAGTCTCTTTACTCGTTTCCGTAACACATCATCTCGTGACTAACTCATTAGTCTTTTGCTTGCAAGGCTTATTATGATGTGTGTTACCGAGAGGGCCCAGAGATACCTCTCCGACACTCGGAGTGACAAATCCTAATCTTGATCTATGCCAACACCACGAATACTTTCGGAGACATCTGTAGAGCATCTTTATGATCACCCAGTTACGTTGTGACGTTTGATAGCACACAAGGTGTTCCTACGGTATTCGGGAGTTGCTTAATCTCATAGTCATAGGAACATGTATAAGTCATGAAGAAAGCAATAGCAGTTAAACTAAACGATCATAGTGCTATGCTAACGGATGGGTCTTGTCCATCACATCATTCTCCTAATGATGTGATCCCGTTGATCAAATGACAACTCATGTCTATGGCTAGGAAACATAACCATCTTTGATCAATGAGCTAGTCTAGTAGAGGCATACTAGGGACACACTGTTTTGTCTATGTATCCACACATGTACTAAGTTTCCGGTTAATACAATTCTAGCATGAATAAAAGACATGTATCATGATATAAGGAAATACAAATAACATCTTTATTATTGCCTCTAGGGCATATTTCCTTCAGTCTCCCACTTGAACTAGAGTCAATAATCTAGATTACAAAGTGATGATCCTCACACCCATGGAGTCTTGGTGCTGATCATGTTTTGCCCGTGGAAGAGGCTTAGTCAACGGGTCTGCAACATTCAGATCCGTATGTATTTTGCAAATTTCTATGTCTCCCTCCTTGACTAGATCGCGGATGGAATTGAAGCGTCTTTTGATGTGCTTTGTTCTCTTGTGAAACCTGGATTCCTTTGCCAAGGCTATGGCTCCAGTGTTGTCATAAAAGATTTTCATTGGACCCGATGCACTAGGTACTACACATAGATCGGATATGAACTCCTTCATCCAGACTCCTTCATTTGCTGCTTCCGAAGCAGCTATGTATTCCGCTTCACACGTAGATCCCGCCACGACGCTCTGCTTGGAACTGCACCAACTGACAGCTCCACCGTTCAATAAAAATACATATCCGGTTTGTGACTTTGAGTCATCCGGATCAGTGTCAAAGCTAGAATCGACGTAACCGTTTACGACGAGCTCTTTGTCACCTCCATATACGAGAAAGATATCCTTTGTTCTTTTCAGATACTTTAGGATGTTTTTGACCGCTGTCCAGTGATCCACTCCTGGATTACTTTGGTACCTCCCCGCTAGACTTATAGCAAGGCACACATCAGGTCTGGTACACAGCATTGCATACATGATAGATCCTATGGCTGAGGCATAGGGAATGACTTTCATTTTCTCTCTATCTTCTGCAGTGGTCGGGCATTGAGTCTTACTCAACTTTATACCTTGTAAAACAGGCAAGAACCCTTTCTTTGACTGATCCATTTTGAACTTCTTTAAAATCTTATCAAGGTATGTGCTTTGTGAAAGTCCAATTAAGCGTCTTGATCTATCTCTATAGATTTTGATACCTAATATATAAGCAACTTCACTGAGGTCTTTCATTGAAAAACTTTTATTCAAGTATCCTTTTATGCTATCCAGAAATTCTATATCATTTCCAATCAATAATATGTCATCTACATATAATATTAGAAATGCTACAGAGCTCCCACTCACTTTCTTGTAAATACAGGCTTCTCCAAAAGTCTGTATAAAACCATATGCTTTGATCACCTCATCAAAGCGTATATTCCAACTCCGAGATGCTTGCACCAGTCCATAGATGGATCGCTGGAGCTTGCATACTTTGTTAGCACCTTTTGGATCGACAAAACCTTCCGGTTGCATCATATACAACTCTTCTTTGAGATATCCATTTAGGAATGCAGTTTTGACATCCATTTGCCAGATTTCATAATCATAAAATGCGGCAATTGCTAACATGATTCGGATAGACTTAAGCATCGCTACAGGTGAGAAAGTCTCATCGTAGTCAACTCCTTGAACTTGTCGAAAACCTTTTGCAACAAGTCGAGCTTTGTAAACAGTAATATTACCGTCTGCGTCGGTCTTCCTCTTGAAGATCCATTTATTTTCAATGGCTTGCCGATCATCGGGCAAGTCAACCAAAGTCCATACTTTGTTATCATACATGGATCCCATCTCAGATTTCATGGCTTCAAGCCATTTTGCGGAATCTGGGCTCATCATCGCTTCCTCATAGTTCGTAGGTTCATCATGGTCTAGTAACATGATTTCCAGAACTGGGTTGCCGTACCACTCCGGTGCGGAACGTACTCTGGTTGATCTACGACGTTCAGTGGAAACTTGATCCGAAGCTTCATGATCATTATGATTAACTTCCTCACTAATTGGTGTAGGAATCACTGGAACAATTTCCTGTGATGTACTACTTTCCAATCCGGGAGAAGGTACAATTACCTCATCAAGTTCTACTTTCCTCCCACTCACTTCTTTCGAGAGAAACTCTTTTTCTAGAAAGGATCCGTTCTTAGCAACGAATATTTTGCCTTCGGATCTGTGATAGAAGGTGTACCCAACAGTCTCTTTTGGGTATCCTATGAAGACACATTTTTCCGATTTGGGATCGAGCTTATCAGGTTGAAGTGTTTTCACATAAGCATCGCAGCCCCAAATTTTAAGAAACGACAACTTTGGTTTCTTGCCAAACCATAGTTCATAAGGTGTCGTATCAACGGATTTAGATGGTGCCCTATTTAACGTGAATGCAGCTGTCTCTAAATCATAACCCCAAAACGATAGTGGTAAATCGGTAAGAGACATCATAGATCGCACCATATCCAATAAAGTACGGTTACGATGTTCGGACACACCATTACGCTGTGGTGTTCCAGGTGGCGTGAGTTGTGAAACTATTCCACATTGTTTCAAATGAAGACCAAACTCGTAACTCAAATATTCTCCTCCACGATCAGATCGTAGGAACTTTATTTTCTTGTTACGATGATTCTCTACTTCACTCTGAAATTCTTTGAACTTTTCAAATGTTTCAGACTTGTGTTTCATTAAGTAGATATACCCATATCTGCTCAAATCATCAGTGAAGGTCAGAAAATAACGATACCCGCCGCGAGCATCAACACTCATTGGTCCACATACATCAGTATGTATGATTTCCAACAAATCTGTTGCTCGCTCCATAGTTCCGGAGAACGGAGTTTTAGTCATCTTGCCCATGAGGCATGGTTCGCAAGCACCAAGTGATTCATAATCAAGTGATTCCAAAAGTCCATCTTTATGGAGTTTCTTCATGCGTTTTACACCAATATGACCTAAACGGCAGTGCCACAAATAAGTTGCACTATCATTATTAACCTTGCATCTTTTGGTTTCAATACTATGAATATGTGTATTACTACAATCGAGATCCAATAAGAATAGACCACTCTTCAAGGGTGCATGACCATATAAGATATTATTCATTAAAATGGAACAACCATTATTGTCTGATTTAAATGAATAACCGTCTCGCAATAAACAAGATCCAGATATAATGTTCATGCTTAACGCTGGCACCAAATAACAATTATTTAGGTCTAAAACTAATCCCGAAGGTAGATGTAGAGGTAGCGTGCCGACGGCGATCACATCGACTTTGGAACCGTTTCCCACGCGCATCGTCACCTCGTCCTTAGGTAATCTTTGTTTAATCCGTAGTCCCTGTTTCGAGTTACAAATATTAGCAACCAAACCGGTATCAAATACCCAGGTACTACTACGAGCATTAGTAAGATACACATCAATAACATGTATATCACATATACCTTTGTTCATCTTGCCATCCTTCTTATCCGCCAAATACTTGGGGCAGTTCCGCTTCCAGTGTCCAGTCCCCTTGCAGTAGAAGCACTCCATTTCAGGCTTGGTTCCAAACTTGAGGTTTTCTGTGAGAGCAGCAACAATCTTGCTATTCTCCTTGAAAATCCCTTCCTTGCCCTTTTTCTTGAAACTAGTGGTATTGTTAACCATCAACTTTTGATGCTCCTTTTTGATTTCTACCTCCGCAGCTGTGAGCATAGCGAAGAGCTCGGGAATTGTCTTTTGTATCCCTTGCATATTATAGTTCATCACGAAGCCATTATAGCTTGGTGGCAGTGATTGAAGAATTCTATCAATAACACTATTCTCATCAACTTGGCAACCAAGTTGAGTCATATGATTGTAGTGCCCATACATTGTGAGCAAGTGTTCACTGATAGAACTATTCTCCTCCATCTTGCAGCTATAGAACTTATTGGAAATCTTATATTTCTCAATCCGGGCATTTGCTTGAAATATTAACTTCAACTCCTGGAACATCTCATATGGTCCATGACGTTCAAAACGTCGTTGAAGTCCCGGTTATAAGCCGTAAAGCATGGCACACTGAACTATCGTGTAGTCATCAGACCGCGACTGCCAGACGTTCAAAGCGTCTGCATCAGCGGAAGGGGGCTTGTCACCTAGCGGTGCTTCAAGGACATAATTCTTCTGTCCAGCAATGAGGATAATCCTCAGGTTACGGACCCAGTCCGTGTAATTGCTACCATCATCTTTCAACTTAGCTTTCTCTAGGAATGCATTAAAATTTAAAGGAACGGTAGCACGGGCCATAGATCTACAACGACATAGATATGCAAAACTATCAGGACTAAGTTCATGATAAATTAAAGTTCAGTTTAATCATATTAATTTAAAGAACTCCCACTTAGATAGACATCCCTCTGGTCATCTAAATGATCACGTGATCCAAATCAACTAAACCATGTCCGATCATCACGTGAGATGGAGTAGTTTTCAATGGTGAACATCTTATGTTGATCATATCTACTATATGATTCACGCTCGACCTTTCGGTCTCCAGTGTTCCGAGGCCATATCTGTATATGCTAGGCTCGGCAAGTTTAACCCGAGTATTCTGCGTGTGCAAAACTGGCTTACACCCGTTGTATTTGAACGTAGAGCTTATCACACCCGATCATCACGTGGTGTCTCGGCACGACGAACTTTCGCAACGGTGCATACTCAGGGAGAACACTTATACCTTGAAATTTAGTAAGGGATCATCTTATAATGCTACCGTCGTACTAAGCAAAATAAGAAGCATAATGAGATAAACATCACATGCAATCAAAATATGTGACATGATATGGCCATCATCATCTTGTGCTTTTGATCTCTATCTCCAAAGCACCGTCATGATCACCTTCGTCACCGGCTTGACACCTTGATCTTCATCGTAGCATCGTTGTCGTCTCGCCAACTATTGCTTCTACGACTATCGCTACCGCTTAGTGATAAAGTAAAGCAATTACATGGCGATTGCATTTCATACAATAAAGCGGCAACCATATGGCTCCTGCCAGTTGCCGATAACTTTACAAAACATGATCATCTCATACAAAACCGTATAACTCATCATGTCTTGACCATATCACATCACAACATGCCCTGCAAAAACAAGTTAGACGTCCTCTACTTTGTTTGTTGCATGTTTTACGTGGCTGCTACGGGCTTAGCAAGAACCGTTCTTACCTACGCATACAAAACCACAACGATGTTTCGTCAAGTATGTGCTGTTTTAACCTTCACAAGGACCGGGCGTAGCCACACTTGATTTAGCTAAAGTGAGAGAGACAGACACCCGCCAGTCACCTTTAAGCAACGAGTGCTCGTAACGGTGAAACCAGTCTCGCGTAAGCGTACGCGTAATGTCGGTCCGGGCCGCTTCATCTCACAATACCGCCGAAGCAAAGTATGACTTGCTGGTAAGCAGTATGACTAGTATCGCCCACAACTCATTGTGTTCTACTCGTGCATATCATCTACGCATAAACCTGGCTCTGATACCACTGTTGGGGAACGTAGTATTTTAAAATTTTCCTACGATCACGCAAGATCTATCTACCAGATGCATAGCAACGAGAGGGAAGAGTGTGTCTACGTACCCTCGTAGACCGGGAGCGGAAGCGTCAAGTGACGCGGTTGATGTTGTCGAACTTCTTCACGATCCAACCGATCAAGCACCGAACGTACGGCACCTCCGCGTTCAGCACACGTTCAGCTTGATGACGTCCCATGAGCTCTTGATCCAGTTGAGCTTCACGGGAGAGTTTCGTCAGCACGACGGCGTGGTGACGGATATGATGTGTTCACCGGCGCAGGGCTTCGCCTAAGCTCCGCGACGGTACGACCGAGGTGTGATTCTGTGGAGGGGGGCACCGCACACGGCTAAAACAATTCAACTTGTGTGTCTATGGGTGCCCCCCTGCCCCCGTATATAAAGGAGCAGGGGAGGGAGGCCGGCCGGCCCTTCCTGGTGCGGCTAGGGAAGGAGTCCTACTAGGAATAGGATTGCAATCCTATTCCTAGTAGGATTCACCAAAAGGAAGAAGGGGGAAGGGAATAGGAGAGGTGGCGCCCCCCCCCCCAATCCTAGTCCAACTAGGAACCCTAGGTGGGGGCGCCGGCCAGCCCTATGGGCTGCCTCTCTCTTTCCCTTTAGGCCCACTATGGACCATCCCCTCTCGTAGGGGGTTCCGGTAACCCCCTCCGGCATTCCCGATAAATCCGAAACTTTTCCGGTATACTTTCGGTGTCCGAATATAGCCGTCCAATATATCAATATTTATGTCTCGGACATTCCGAGACTCCTCGTCATGTCCGTGATCTCATCCGGGACTCCGAACTACCTTCGGTACATCAATACTCATAAACTCATAATACCGATCGTCATCAAACGTTAAGCGTGCGGACCCTACGGGTTCGAGAACTATGTAGACATGACCGAGACTCATCTCCGGTCAATAACCAATAGCGGAACCTGGATGTTCATATTGGCTCCTACATATTCTACGAAGATCTTTTATCGGTCAGAACCACATAACAACATACGTTGTTCCTTTTGTCAAACGGTATGTTACTTGCCCGAGATTCGATCGTCGGTATCTTTATACCTAGTTCAATCTCGTTACCGGCAAGTCTCTTTACTCGTTTCCGTAACACATCATCTCGTGACTAACTCATTAGTCTTTTGCTTGCAAGGCTTATTATGATGTGTGTTACCGAGAGGGCCCAGAGATACCTCTCCGACACTCGGAGTGACAAATCCTAATCTTGATCTATGCCAACACCACGAATACTTTCGGAGACATCTGTAGAGCATCTTTATGATCACCCAGTTACGTTGTGACGTTTGATAGCACACAAGGTGTTCCTACGGTATTCGGGAGTTGCATAATCTCATAGTCATAGGAACATGTATAAGTCATGAAGAAAGCAATAGCAGTTAAACTAAACGATCATAGTGCTATGCTAACGGATGGGTCTTGTCCATCACATCATTCTCCTAATGATGTGATCCCGTTGATCAAATGACAACTCATGTCTATGGCTAGGAAACATAACCATCTTTGATCAATGAGCTAGTCTAGTAGAGGCATACTAGGGACACACTGTTTTGTCTATGTATCCACACATGTACTAAGTTTCCGGTTAATACAATTCTAGCATGAATAAAAGACATTTATCATGATATAAGGAAATACAAATAACATCTTTATTATTGCCTCTAGGGCATATTTCCTTCAAGAGCGCGGTGGAGCGAGGACGGGGCGCGCGCGCGGCGTTTTATAGGCGAGCGGGACGAGCCGCCGCAAAAAAGGCGCGCGAGAGGCCGCCGTTTCGCGCGCGCGCGCAAGGGGTTCCCGCGCGCGTGTTTTTCCCGCCGCCGCTAGAGCGCGTAATTTTTCCCGCGCGCGCGAAATCGCCAGTTTAGCGCACGCACCTTTTTGCGCGCCTGTTGGAGATGCTCTTGTTACGGGTAAACTACACGCAACCTCATTGCGTGGCACACCGTCAAACAAGTTTTCAATGGAACAATGTATCAGGCTTAGACTCAGGCTTGCACTTAGTGGATCTCCTCTCATACTTTACGTCCCCCACTAGTCTAAAACAGGAGGATTGCAAAGTTATGAAGTGGATGGGTTCATCCTCTCATCCTAGCATGCATTATATATATAATCCAAAAGTATTATGGATTTTTGTTCATAATCTTTGACAAGGAACGCTTGAAAACATGTTTTTAGGGCATCTCCAACGCCGACCCTCAAACGGCTTGCATACGTTCGGACCACGGAAGCCATGCAATGTGAGCCTGTATCGGTCTGCTAGGCGGTCCGGACACACTTTCTCCCGCAAAGTGAGATAAAGGGAGGGGTTTTGCGGGAGTCTGGACAACAGCCATGTTAGACTCCGACACCCTGGGCCCACTGAATCCTCCTCCTGGTCTCATTTTCTTCCACTCCACCGCTTATCTAGCAGGTGGCCCACTCACCTTTTACGACGACGTTGTCCAACATGGAGCCGTTTGTACCCAGGTACACTCCGTCACGCAGTCGACGACCTCCATGGCGGCCACCAGTCCGGCAGGTATTCGGTCAAATGCCACTGAACTTATTATAGGACACATGTCGTTTTTCGGAGTAATAAAGATGGCGGGGTACTCGACCATGGAGGATGAGTTCTTGTGCGATGCATGATTGGCCGTATCCGTGGATTTCATAGACATGAGCAAAAGGGGGACATTCTGGTAACAAATGCATGAATCATTTCATGCTGAAAAGCACATTGTACCCTATGACATGCACATCATCCATGATCACAATGTGAGGTCGTTATCGTATCGATGGTACACCATCCAGACCATCATCACCGTAGTTGCTCAGTTGGAGGCAAGGTGGCTATTGCATGCGGCAGATGAGGAGATAGTAAGTTTTACTTCTTCCTCAACTTGTTGATTGAATCATTCATTCACTCCATATTGCTCTACACATTGTGTAGCCCGTACGTGTTGACGTGATGTACCACATGACAGAGGGACGGTCATTTACGTACACACTGTTGAATGAAGCTGAAGGGGTAGTACGCGTGGGATGACATAATCCATTCAAAAACTTGTTGGACATCGAATTTGAGACACTAGACTTATTTCCATGCTATGCATGGATGATTTGTGCTATTTTATTTTCGAACTTTGATGAATATCAACCGGTTTGCATGAATTTTGTCCTCTAAGTCGAAACCCATCTTGAAATGTATGTCTCCCGAATTTGTGTTCGCGGACTGGTCCTGTCGTGGAAATAACACGGCAGATGTCCGGTTTAACGGATCGCTTGCCTGTGTCTCGACGGATTGTTTCTTGCTTGTCCCTGAACCGTCGCCGGGTCGTCCCTTTATATAGAGGCGATGCCCGGTCCGGTTTACAGAGTCCCGAGGCCGGCTCATACTCGTGTCCGCCTCGGTCTCTGCTCTTTCTTCCTTATCTCTCAAGTTACATGGTCAGGCGGTTTACAAATCATAACTCTATACATGGGCTCTAAGATCTCATGGGCCGTAGCCTTTACTAAATACTAGATCATTGATGGCGCGCGTTGCCACGCCCATCCATTTTGACAATAGAATAATAGGTATTTGTAAATATGTGGCATTTGTCCATTAATTTTACTCGTAAGCTCATATAATGAAAGAAAATATAAATAAACCAAAGCTACAGAACATGAAAAATTAAATATGCATAAACTTACCCATAATAGGGTTGTTATCAAAGTGGAGAATTTATGGGTTTTAAATTAAATAAATAAAAAGAGAAACACGTGATGCGCTAAGGTAAACATTGTTCTAACTTTACAATTTATTTCTGTCACAACATTACAGAAAGGTACAAGAACTAAAAAAAAAAATTGTACCCTTTCAAAGGGGAGCAGTCCAGATTATGCCTAATAGCATAATGATGGCAACATCTATAGCTACAATGGATATTATATGCAGTAGCATGAATAGCTGGAGCTCAGGGAAAGGCAAGCATGATCAACACCCTCAAAAAACTTCCCATTTCCTTCGTCTCATATGAGCAAAATCAATCTAGTTTTAAGAGATTATTGTATCTACTTCTACTGCAAATTAAGGCCCCACCGAGTAACACATCACCGTATGACCAATCATCAAGCATTGATGCCTTGCATAGCCATGAAGTGGCATTGATGCCATCCTCATCAAAATAGCATGAATAAATCAACACATTGATATTGAAGTATACAAAATTGACAAAATATAAACAATATCCAAGTGCCTTCTTGTAATTGATCCCAGATAACCAAGACCACATGGATAATATACATCTGTGCGGTCATGGAGCTTTGGCAGCCCAGATATATTTTAGTGTCCCGCAATCAGCTCCTTCCCCCTCTCTGCAGAAACAGTACATGGGAAATTTTAGAATATATATTCGCTAAACAAAATACATTATAAAATAAGATAATCTATAGTAATAATATGATACTATACGTCTTGCTATACAAACCTACAGTTTCAAGTTTCCTAGTTTGAAACCATGTTTTCACTTATTATGAAGTTTACCCATACATATTGCACATATGTCATTCTTTCTTGGATCAATCTCATAAAAAATACAAATACAAAGTAGAGAATGACCATCAACTTATTACTCTAATCTACTGAGAAAAATAAAAAGTGAGGCATCCCTTGGAAGAAAACTGATGTGTTATTTCGTACAAACCACCAGTTTATCTTTAGGTTGAAGTTATCAAACTGAAGAAAGTAGACAATGAAATTGATGAGCAATTAAATAGTATACGATCAAACCAAGATGTCTGACTGTCGAATGCCAAGATGTCTGACTGCCTATTTGGTATTGGAGTTACAGGGAGTTACAGGGAGTGCCTAATTTTTATGTATCTTAGCTTAATTCACATTTCTTTAGGTTCTATCTCTCAACTAAGTAATCTAATGCAGAATGTTAATTAGTGTGATATCTCTGCTCATAGGATTTTCATGTCTAATCCATCTTCCATGTTTTCATGTTATATAGAGATGAATCAGATCTTTACATAATGCTACTTTTTGGGATACTACATCAGATGATTCTTCTGAAGATGCAGGGCACATGGATTACCTTTGCCTTGCCATGGTGCTCAAGAACTGCTGATGGTGCTCTAATTAGCAACACCTCACTACCGCCCCATGGAAACAACACCTCTACTCCTGTACCTAGAACGAATCTTCCTAATTAAAATTCTCTTACAGAAATATTCACTGGAGGGATGGGGATCAATATAACCCATCTTGACCCAGATCCAAAAGAATATCAATCTTGATTTGGGACGAAGGCAGGGTTCTTGGATCCAGGAAATCAAGAGGCAGACGAACTACATGTGTTAAATTAGCTGATCAGAAGATGAGACGAAGGTAGTACCGGCTGGGCGGAAGCGTGACGGCCATCTGGACGATTGCTCATGTAGGGACGTTGTTCCACCAACGGTGCTGCCAAGTCGTGGTGGGATCTTCCTTTGAAGTTGAAGGTCAGGGTAGGGGGATACGCTCATTGCCATGGCGCTGGTCCGGGACGCTAGCAAGTGCAAAGAAAAAGAGTTAAACCCTTGAATATTGTGCACTAAAAATTAATATACATACATAAAATAGGGAGTTAAAAATCCAAAACTGATCGAGAAAGATGTAATCAAAAATTACGTAGTTGAACAGTTTTAAAAATCTCTAGCAGTTGATTCTTTCAGCCATATGAAAATATCTGTTAGTAGGAAAGTAGTGTTAGCGATATCCACTATAGATTAGAAAAGAGACATGCTTATTTGAAGCATCAGCCTAATATTGAAAGAACCTTTTCATCGAGATAAACCAGCAAGTATACATCAGACAAGCAGAATTGTGAAGATTCTGAAAAAAGAAAAAAGATCTACGAACGAAGTTTGTGGAGAAGAGATTAACCATTCATTAGCAGTAGTATTCCCAGAACTGCACTGCCTGCGAGTATATATTGGCCTATTTATCCATCTCTTGTTGAAACAAAATGCTATTTTACTGAATTCAAAAATCGCTTAACACTGTCACATCACGAACAAAGTAGAGTTGTATTCTGGCAAACACACTTCATCCTACAGCAGCCAGCTAAAAATAATAATTCAAAGTGAAACTCACATCAGAAGGAGGCGTGCCGTTCTAAGGCACCCGGTGCTAGACGACGGGGTTGATGGATGGCGTGCCGCCAACAGTGCCCGCGGTTGTGGTGCCCCTCCTGGAGCCGCCGGGGGTGAATGGGCGGATGAGGGCATGGAGGGCAGAAAATATTTACAAGGGTGTTATTCCAGTGTAAGCTATAACCGATCAGGCTATTCATCTTCTTACACTGAATTTTGTCATATGATTTATCTGTCAGCACTTCCCCTATCATACGAATGAATGACTCCAGGAGAAAGAATAATCCTTCATTGCGCTTTTTGACCTGCAGTGACCCAAGAACTACTGATCAGACGGTGCCCATTTTGATACTCGTGTTTGCCTAAAATGGCATTAAAATCCCTTCCATAGTAATCAGTAACATCCAGGTTGCAATATCATAGCCCAGAAAGACTATTTTTCAACTATGTCATGGAGGTCTATGGGCCAGAGTGGAGGGCGTGCAGGTGAATGAGCTAGGTCGAGGCGGCGTCGCTGGAGCATGACCTGCTGGCGGAGGCGCTCGACCACGATGGAAGAGGGAAGAAGGAACACTTACTGCTGGCGGCGGAAGAGGGAGATGAAGGCGGAGGTCTTGCTAGTTGCAGAGGAGCTCGATCGGGGCGGCGTCGCTGGAGCATGTTGAGATCGCGGCGGCGCTCAAACGGGGCAGCAGAGAGAGATGGAGCAGGTCCTCGTCATGACGGCGCTTGTGAGGGGCATCAAGGGAAGAAGAAGGCATCGCTACTGGGGCGTCTCGGAACGAGCGGCGTGGCCGCGTGCTTCATCCCGTCGGCCACCGGCGCGACCCCCATGGCGCACTGGCGGCTAGGGTTGGGGTCGAGCGAGTCGGGTGGGAGTGGGACTGTTGGAGGAGAAGGGCCTGGTCCATTCATCGGTGGAGAGGGCCTGCTAGATGCAGCGACGTACATGGTCCAGGATGAACCATGGGCCTTCAAAAATGTTACCGGAGTAGCGACCCTTGAGAATCTAGCCAATGGCGATCCACGGCGCGCGCTGCAGTGATTTCAACGTGAATCCGACGACCTAGAACGATTGGATCACGAGAATGAATGGCTGAGAATCTGATAGCCTGAGATGCCTCGAAGAGTGCTCGGTTATAATGTTTCTAAAATACAATCATACAAATATATTATAGTAATCCGGTTTACACTAGCCGGTTCATATCTGCTAGTAATATCCCTGACATTAGGCCCCAGAATGATTTGAACTTGTTCACATCAATCTTCCCAGTCTTGCATAATCTTCCTTCTTGTGTCTTCTCATTTTCGTAAACCGGCCCTGACGTCATCCTTGAAAATTGCTTGATCTGACCATGACATCACCTCCGCATTTAACGCACCCAGCTGTCCATCGGCTTTGTTTAATGGCCGTCCCGAGAATCGAGGCGACAGAGGATCTTTATCCAATCTTTTGCCTCCTTGAATCCCTCACATGTCGCTTCAGCTCTGCCTTTCTTCTATAAATACCGCTGCCTCCATTCGTTATCTTCTTCCGTTCTTTCTTCTTCCTCCGTCGCCCGAACTCAAAACTCCGTCGTTGCCCGTCGAGCTCAAGCCGCCGCCGTCGACCGTCGAATCCAAGTCTTCGCCGGCCGCTGCATCAACCTGAGCGCGACCAGAGAATCTCCGCCGCCGCCTCTTGCCGTTCCAGGTTGATACGTCCAAAACATATCTATAATTTATGTTTGCTCCATGCCACTTTTGGGTGATATTGCTATGATATTCATACACTTCCATACACTTTTGATCATATTTGGACTAACTTACTAATCCAGTGCACCCCAGTGCCAGTTTCTGTTTTTGGCTATTTTTGTATTTCAAGTTTTCACGTTTCGAGAACTGCCCAGAAAAATCCAGAAAAATTATATAAAAAATCAGCGATCCGGAAACAACACTGCGTCCGAAGGGCAGCCTGGGGGGGCCACCAGGGCTCCAGGCGCCCTGGCGGCGCGCCCCCCTGGGCCGCGCCGGGGGGGCGCCTGGGCCCCCCGAAACTCCCCCGGTGCCCAACTTTGGCATATATTTAAAGGGTCCTCCGTAACCCTCAGAAGAGGAACTCTTTTCGCGATCCCATCTCTGTTCCGCCGCCGCCGCCGCTTCCAAGATCGGGAGCACCAGGAGAACTCTTCCCGGCACCCTGCCGGAGGGGAGGATCACCACCGGGAGCTTCTCCACCACCATGGACGCCTCCCGGATGAATCGTGAGTAGTCTCCCTTGGACCATGAGTCCATGACCAGTAGCTATGTGATGTTCTCCTCCCGTTCTTGTGCTTCACTAATTAGTCCTCGTGAGCTGCCCTACATGATCGAGGCACCTATGTAATCCTTATGCTGTTGCTATGTTGAGTTTGCTGGGATCCGATGGATTATGAGATTATGTTCAAATTGATCTTGAGTAATATATTTGATTCACCTCTTTTATATTTTTGTTCATAAGTAATTCTTGCATGTTCTCCGTTGTTATTTATTGCTTTGGCCGAGTAATAGGTAGTGACTCCAAGAGGGAACGTTATGCTCGATTGTGGGTTCATGCCCCTCGATGACTAGCTTGAGTGACAGAAACATGAGTCTAGGGGATGTGCTGTTGCCACAAGGGGGAAAACAACGGTGCTTGTGCCCGCGGGTGCAAGGATTGTTTACTTTACGCAAAGTTCTTTTAATGCAGTTGTCTGTTGCATTGAGTTTACACTATGGGTGGGACTCACAACTTAATACCAGCGAGATGTTCTGGATAGATATCTCAAGGTGGATGATTAGTAGTAGATATTGATGGATTTCGGTCTACTTACTTTGGCGTACCGCCCATGCTTTGAACCTCAACCTTTCTTGCAATGTAGTCAGCATTGGTTTGCGTTCGTGGTCCTGTCAATTGCCCAGCTGTAATTTGTTTACCTCACATAGCTGTTTTATCGTCTTTTGGGAGAGAGACATCACTAGTGAACATCATGAGAGTCCGGTCCATATTACCATCATTGATCACATCCACTATTTACTTTCCGTTATTATTTACTATTGCAAAACACTATCTATCACTACTATCATTGCTTTTAATCCTTTGTGAACTACAAGGCCGGAGGGATTGACAACCTCTCTGTACTCGTTGGGAGCAAAGTTATTTGTATCTGTGTGCAGGTCCACGTTGATTGCTACTAATCTGGCGCCGTAGCAATTGACACCTACTTGTTGAACCTAGGAGTCTCTGGGGATTCGATCCTTGGCATCTTTGCTAAGGGAAAACACTTCTACTTACTGCATCTTACACCTTCCACTTGGGGTAACCAACGAGGGGTTCGAGGCCCATCAAGGAGTATTTTCCGGCGCCGTTGCCGGGGACTCCACTCTTCAGGATAGGGGAGTTGCATGCTATCTTTTACCTTCACTTTTTAGTCTTGTTAGTTTACCTTTCAGTTTTTGCTTTAGTTCATTTTATCGAAAATCACAAAAATAGTTATCTTGTTCTTTAGTTATCATTATGTCGGGTCCTTTTGTCTTTGACGAGGCAGAAGTTCTCACCTTTAAACAAAGAGGTGGGGAAAGTTTGAAAGATGCTTGGTATAGAATTAATAATTCACAAAAAAGAGCCACCAAGAAGCAACCTACTACTATCTTGCTTAGAAATTTTTATGTTGGAATTACTTCTTGGAATAGGTTTATTCTAGATACTGCTATCAATGGGAATTTCCTAGAGGCCCCAGTTTGGGAGTCTCTTAGTATTATTGAAAATCTTGTTGGGAATCTCCCTGTTGTTAGCATTCGAGAGGACATCACCCTAGCTCACATTATGAAAAAACTTGAAAAGATAGAGCTAGAGATGCCAAGCATTAATAAGATGAATGAGTTGGATCGTAAGATCCAAGGGAATTTGAATAGACCTGATAGCTCCATGCATAAAATTTTCAAAATTTTGGAGACCGTCAAATTCCATAATTCTGACTTTTCTAGGATGGAAAAGATTGAGGAAATATTTGATACCCTAGGAACTACTTTCTCCTCGTTCAAAACCAAAAAGGTAGAAACTCCGACAAAGCAGGAGCCTAAGTTTGTTCACGTTCCAAAGGCTCCCCGTTCTAAAAGTAATCCATCTATTGCCAAAGGGGATGAAACTGTAAAGACTTTGGAAGAAACACCTCTATGTGATGAATTTATAAATGAATCTTCCCTTGATTTTTATCCTTTTGGTCTTCTACCTAGAAGTATCTCTATGAGGCCTTTGTTTGAGAGTCCTCTTAAGACTAGTTGTATTATTGAAGAGCTTTTTGATGATCTTGATGATGGTTCAATTGATACAACTTGATCTATGCATTATGCTTAGCTTAAAGGCATAAAAGAAAGCGCTTTTGGGAGGCAGCCCACATGAATAAATTTTTTGCTTTTGTTGTGTCTTGATGTTGTTTACTGCTGTAGCATCATCATTGTATCTTTGCTTTTCATATTTGTGCCAAGTATAGCCTCTGATTGCTAGAAAGTTCAAAAGTTGTGAGGTGCTGTCCAGGAAACAGATTCTGTCCTTGGATAGAAAAATTCGTATAAAATCACCGGATCATCTTTTTGCTCTGAATTGTTTCGACAGCGTTCTCTATATAATTTTCTTTCGTGCGTCTGTTCTGAGTTTTTTGATTTGAGTTGCAGAAGTATCCCGAACAGATCAATTACTGCCTGCTGTTCTGTTTTTCACAGATTCTGTCCTGTTTTGTCTTACCTTCACTTTGCAAATTAAGAACTTGCTTTTTCTTTGCAAAAACCTTTTGGCAATCTTGAGAAACAGTATAACTTCAAGAATATCTTTGTTTCCAGCAAGGTATAATTATTTTATTAAGGATACTAACCTCGCTAATCAGATTATGATGAGTTATGTATGAAGGGAGTTTTCAAGTGTGCGAGGGAAGATGATAAAAAGATTCAGGAGTGTCAAGCGCTCAAGCTTGGGGATGCCCCCGTGCATCCCCAAGAGATATTCAAGGAGACTCAAGCGTCTAAGCTTGGGGATGCCCCCATGCATCCCCTTCTCCATCAACATTATCAGTTCGTCTTTCGTTCCACTATATTTTTATCACTTCATGTGTTATGTGCTATGCTTGGAGCGTCTTGCTTTTAGTTTTCTTTTTAGTTTTCATAACGAGTCGGAACCCAGCATTCCTTTATGTGGGAGAGAAACACGCTCCACTTTTACCTAGAACATAACATAGAATTTTCATGTCTATCTATGCTGTGTGTGTTCTTTGTCTTTTAATAGCTACTATCGTGCTCAGCTCTTAGTATTCATGCTTATCTTTTCAAAGAGCTTTTGTTTAGTTGGTTGCTTGAACTCTCTTTAATTACCATGCTCACCTTATTAAGAGAGTTTGCTTCCGTTGCATTGGTTAATATGTCTATGATAAATATGCTACTTGCATGATGGTGCTTAGTAGTTCAGGTTTGCTTATGGTTAATCTCAAATAGCTGGGGGGTTCCCAATGTGTTATTGGAGTACCAACATGGTTTGTTTGCCTATGATGTGGTATGGTTTAGTAATATCTTCCTTTGAGAATTTATTTTGATTGACTTGGTGTATGCTCACGCATATTTAAGACTGTAAAGAAAGTCTGTCAAGCCTTGATGATCTTTTGTTTCTGAGTAGCGATATAACTACCATGCCTGATTCAATATTGCTTTGTCGCTCTGCATGATTATGACCGTCATTGCTCTCTTAGTTGGTCGCTCCCAGTCTTTTGCTAACCTCCACCTGTACTAAGCAAACTAACCATGCAATACATAGCTCATGGGAAAGTAGCCTAAAAACTATTGTGGTAAAGAATATGTTGCTTATGTATCTTATTTCTTATGAGTTGCTTGCTTAGCGGTAACCATGTTTCTGGGACGCCATCAACTGTCACACTTTTGTTGAATATCATGTGAGTTGCTATGCATGTTCGTCTTGTCCGAAGTAAGGGTGATTTACCGTGGGTTGAAATAACTATGCATATTGTTAGAGAAGAACATTGGGCCGCCAACCAAAGCCATGCATCATGGTGGAAGTTTTAGCTTGGACCTTAATCCTCAATCTCTTATGAGAACATGCTTATGCATTGAAGAGGAGTCCATCATCTATTTTCTATGTTGTCCCGGTATGGATGTCCTCAAGTTGAGATTTATCAAAAACGAGAAATCAAATGCGATCTATCTCCTTGGACCTTTGTACAGGTGGCATAGAGGTACCCCTTTGTGACACTTGGTTGAAACATATGCAATGCAATGATAACCCATGGAAATCCGAGCTAATTAGGACAAGGTGCGAGCACTATTAGTATTCGATGCATGAGGCTTGCAACTTATAGGATGTCTTATGCATGACACATATGAAGTACTACTACCGTTGACACAATTGCTTCCATGTTTTCAAAATAAAAAGCTCTAGCACTTAACCATTCTTTTACCTTTATGTTGAAGCACCAACTACTGAGAGCATGATTGTCATTCTGAGTGTAATGTGCATTGTCCCAAAGTAGCATTGTCTTTTGCATGATTGTTATATCGTTGTTTTGAAATCATTGTATCTAGTCATCACTTAAACCTTGAGGGTTCCCCTGCATTTATGTTTTGCATCACTAAAGGGGGCAAGCTAGATATCACTTTGTCATATTTGCACATCATGTTCATTGCAAATCCTTTTGATGTTTCAGTTTCATATTGTAAAACTTTCAGTCATTTGTGATTTTCTCTTGAGGCAACTTAATTACTTTAGAATCATTGTATTACTAAGCTTTTGTCATATGACTTGAAAAAGTCCTTTATGGTTAATAGAATGTCACCACAGAAATTATTCTTGTTATCATTTACCTACTCGAGGACGAGCAGGAATTAAGCTTGGGGATGTTGATACGTCCAAAACGTATCTACAATTTCTGCTTGCTCCATGCCACTTTTGGGTGATATTGCTATGATATTCATACACTTCCATACACTTTTGATCATATTTGGACTAACTTACTAATCCAGTGCACCCCAGTGCCAGTTTTTGCTTTCGGCTGTTTTTGTATTTCAGGTTTTCACGTTTCGAGAACTGTCCAGAAAAATCCAGAAAAATTATATAAAAAATCAGCAATCCGGAAACAACACTGCGTCCGAAGGGCAGCCTGGGGG
>LR738710.1:796614238-796689296 GCA_902687465.1 Secale cereale | reverse complement strand
CGCCTGGGCCCCCCGAAACTCCCCCGGTGCCCTACTTTGGCATATATTTAAAGGGTCCTCCGTAACCCTCAGAAGAGGAACTCTTTTCGCGATCCCATCTCTGTTCCGCCGCCGCCGCCGCTTCCCAGATCGAGAGCACCAGGAGAACTCTTCCCGGCACCCTGCCGGAGGGGAGGATCACCACCGGGAGCTTCTCCACCACCATGGACGCCTCCCGGATGACTCGTGAGTAGTCTCCCTTGGACCATGAGTCCATGACCAGTAGCTATGTGATGTTCTCCTCCCGTTCTTGTGCTTCACTAATTAGTCCTCGTGAGCTGCCCTACATGATCGAGGCACCTATGTAATCCTTATGCTGTTGCTATGTTGAGTTTGCTGGGATCCGATGGATTATGAGATTATGTTCAGATTGATTTTGAGTAATATATTTGATTCACCTCTTTTATATTTTTGTTCATAAGTAATTCTTGCATGTTCTCCATTGTTATTTATTGCTTTGGCCGAGTAATAGGTAGTGACTCCAAGAGGGAACGTTATGCTCGATTGTGGGTTCATGCCCCTCGATGACTAGCTTGAGTGACAGAAACATGAGTCTAGGGGATGTGCTGTTGCCACAAGGGGGAAAACAACGGTGCTTGTGCCTGCGGGTGCAAGGATTTTTTACTTTACGCAAAGTTCTTTTAATGCAGTTGTCTGTTGCATTGAGTTTACACTATGGGTGGGACTCGCAACTTAATACTAGCGAGATGTTCTGGATAGATATCTCAAGGTGGATGATTAGTAGTAGATATTGATGGATTTCGGTCTACTTACTTTGGCGTACCGCCCATGCTTTGAACCTCAACCTTTCTTGCAATGTAGTCAGCATTGGTTTGCGTTCGTGGTCCTGTCAATTTCCCAGCTGTAATTTGTTTACCTCACATAGCTGTTTTATCGTCTTTTGGGAGAGAGACATCACTAGTGAACATCATGAGACTCCGGTCCATATTACCATCATTGATCACCTACTATCATTGCTTTTAATCCTTTGTGAACTACAAGGCCGGAGGGATTGACAACCTCTCTGTACTCGTTGGGAGCAAAGTTATTTGTATCTGTGTGCAGGTCCACGTTGATTGCTACTAATCTGGCGCCGTAGCAATTGACACCTACTTGTTGAACCTAGGAGTCTCTGGGGATTCGATCCTTGGCATCTTTGCTAAGGGAAAACACTTCTACTTACTGCATCTTACACCTTCCACTTGGGGTAACCAACGAGGGGTTCGAGGCCCATCACAGGTATGCCATTTTCCTCACCGTAGATCCATAGCTCTACGGTTCCTTCTTGCATCTCCGCCATTAAACCTCACTGGTAGCTTCGTTCGTTTTTCGTAGGCGCCAAGTTCGCAGAACTTTTTGACCTTTAAATCTTGCCTTTAGATCTTGCCTCTATTCCGCTGCTATATGCCTTAGATCTCGTCATTTATATTCAACCTATAGATTTATCCACTCTGTATAGGACCCTTGTAGTTCTTCCCGTAATATCCTTGCATTTGCTTTTATTTTCCTGGATGCTCAGGTCTGCTTTACTTTAGCTGTCTGTGAAAACCCGTTTCTTCTCCTTTGTAGAACTGTTAAGTATGCTCCAGTTTAAACTGTCATATGCTGCTTCTGTAAAAATTCAATGATAAACGCGACGTATTAGCTTTTTCTCTGTGGTTGTCATGAACCGGTAATAATGCAGTTTCCTGTTTATTGTCGGGTTATCCATATCATTAGTCCCTTGCTTAAACCGTTGCGTAATCCTTGCATATATCTTCCGGTTTATGCCACTGTACTCAAATAATCCGGTTTTACACTTTACCCTTTCAGCACTTGCTCTTCTGCTGCTATGGCCAAACAATTTGTCTCTTGCAACTGGGTTCCTTCCATTATCACGGAAGAAGATTTAGCCAAAGCTGTGTCAATTGGCACTTTAGGCCCTCAATCCGTTTTAAAGTGGCGAGCTCCAGGAGATGAATGTCCTCCTACTCCCAAAGAGGGGGAAATTATTGTCTTTTTTGATCACATTGCTCGAGGCTTTACTCCTCCCGGTTCAAAGTTCTTCCGGGATGTACTTGCCGCTTTCCAGCTTCATCCTTAGGACATAGGTCCCAACTCTGTTTCCAACATCTGCGATTTCCAAGTGTTTTCCGAGGTGTATTTGCAAGAAGAACCGCCAGTTGACCTGTTCCGGGATTTCTTCCACCTAAACCGGCGGACTGAATTTACCAGCGGACCTCATCAAGAATTGGGCGGGGTTAGCATTCAGAAAAGAAAAGATGCAGTCTTTCCTCATGCCGCTCTCCACACACACCCCAAGGATTGGAATAAATCTTGGTTTTATTGTATTGACACTTCACCTGAAGGGGAAAACCCATTGCCGGGTTATCGCGAGCACCGTCTTCCGGAGGACCACCTTTTGCCGCAGCGCCTCGGCTCTTTAGAGCGGCCCCGGTTTTCTTCTCAACTTTCCAGGTTAAAGGCCTTTATGGCCAATGGTTTAACCGGCGTGGATTTCATGCGCTGCTGGCTCTCTTGGAGTATCCTTCCTCTGAGCCCGCGCCCAAGGTTGATGTATCAATACTCTGGTAAACCGGATGATCCTCAACGTTTTTCTAAGGACAAACTTTCTGAGTCGGAAGTCACTGAGTCCGCCAAGAAAATGCTTAACATCACTTTAGAAGAATGTAGTCAAACCGGACTGGCTCCATACTACAAGAAAAACAAGCTGCCTGCGGTATGTCTTACTTTCTTTCATATGCCTGTAATCCGTTCCTTTAAATGGTTCTTTCAATTTATCTTTTACCTTTTGAACAGGCTAATGATCCTTTCTGGAAGAGGAAACCTCAGGAAAAGGCCGGAAAACAGCCACGCCGGAAAGCCTTCGCTACCAAGAAGAGGAAAGCGGCTGGTGGCTCTGGTTCTCATGCTGAAGATGACGATCCGGACTCCGAGGTATGGGTTAATCCAGTTCTGATTTATTCACTTCTTATCCATACTTGTATTTACTATTAACTTTCCACAGGAGTTGGCCGAAGGAGACAAACCGGCAGAAATTGAGGTAACTATTCTCTCTTCCGATTCAGAACCACTTCCACAGAAAAATCGTCGGACAGTCCGGAAATATCAGTTCTCTCACCCGTATGCTCAATTGGATCCCAATTTTCTTTTGAAGAAACAGCAACATGAAGCCCTTCGCCGGACTACCCGCCATAGCAGCCTTGCAGTTGACTCGTCCGGAATCTCTCTTACTCCAGCTCGGAGGCGCCGTTCTAAGGTTATACTCTCTCCAACTCTTCTTCATCCCAAGGCCGGGCTTATACGCAAACCGCTTAAACCGTCTGGCCCTGATTATCAGGAGACTCCATTATCTTCTTCCGGCGAATCAACTGCTACACAACTTCCACCCCTAAAAACTATCCCAGGGTAAGTCTTTTTAATTTATCCGGTTTATAATTGCACTCTGCTTTATAGTTCTAACTTGTTTTTCCAACTTCTTCCAGCAAGCCAAAGCCTAGCAAAAAACCGAAGGCCAACAAACCCACTGCTGAGACTGCCATTGATGATCCGGCGATTGATCCGGATACAATCGTCCCTCCAGAAGGCGAGCCCACAATGCCGCTTGAAGATCCCGCTCCTATGGATCATACCACTGCCCCTGAAAATCCTAATACTGCAGATGTTCGTGTACCGGCAAGTCATGCCTGGGCCAATTCTCCTCAGACCTATCCAGCTCCTACCAGTCCGGTTCACACTGCGACCCCACCACCAACAACTGCTTCTCCGGAAGTTGAAATAACTCACACAGCTTATACCTCTCCTGCTGAGCCCACTGTCTT
Source organism: Secale cereale (assembly GCA_902687465.1). Classification (NCBI taxonomy): domain Eukaryota; kingdom Viridiplantae; phylum Streptophyta; class Magnoliopsida; order Poales; family Poaceae; genus Secale; species Secale cereale. The sequence continues at coordinate 796,685,436 of LR738710.1, read as the reverse complement.
AGCCAAGCATACGGCTAAAGCGGAGAAGCTGTATCAAGAGAAGGGTAAATGGAGTACTGATGGCTTCTCGCCCCTCGTTGGTTACCCCAAGTGGAAGGTTTGAGATGCAGTGTAGCGGTAGTTTTCCCTTGGCAAAGATACCAAGGATCTATTTCCCCTGAGACTCCTAGTTTCAACAAGAAGGTGTCAACTGCTAACGGCGCCAGATATTAGCAATCAACCGGACCTGCACACAGATACACCTAACTTTGCTCCCAACGAGTACAGAGAGGTTGTCAATCCCTCCGGCCTTGTCGTTTACAAAGGATCAAACGCAAGTGATAATGGTGATAGGTAAAACTGTAACTAGTATGTAAAAGCATAAAGTAAATAGCGGATGTGATCAGTGATGGTAATATGGACCGGGGTCCCATGATGTTCACTAGTGATGCCTCTCTCCCAAAAGACGATAAAACAGCTATGTGAGGTAAACGAATTACAGCTGGGCAATTGACAGAATTATGTGCGCAAACCAATGCTAACTATGTTGCAAGAAAGGTAGAGGTTCAAAGCATGGGCGGTACGCCAAGGCAAGTAGACCGAAATCCATCTGCATCTAATACTAATCATCCACCTTGAGATATCTATCCAGAACATCTCGCTGGTATTAAGTTGCGAGTCCCACCCATAGTGTAAACTCAAAGCAACAGACAACTGCATTAAAAGAACTTTGCGTAAAGTAAACAATCCTTGCACCTGCAGGCACAAGCACCGTTGTTTTCCCCCTTGTGGCAACAGCATATCCCCTAGACTCATGTTTCTGTCACTCAAGCTAGTCATCGAGGGGCATGAACCCACAATCGAGCATAACGTTCCCTCTTGGAGTCACTACCTACTACTTGGCCAAAGCAATAAATAGCAACGGAGAACATGCAAGAATTACTTAAGAACATAAATATAAAAGAGGTAAATCAAATATATTACTCAAACACAATCTGAACATAATCTCACAATCCATTGGATCCCAGCAAACTCAACATAGCAACATCATAAGAATTGCATATGTGCCTCGATCATGTAGGGCAGCTCACGAGGTCTAATTAGTGAAGCACAAGAAGGGGAGGAGAACATCACATAGCTACTGGTCATGGACCCATGGTCCAAGGGAGACTACTCACAACTCATCCGGGAGGCGTCCATGGTGGTGGAGAGGCTCCTGGTGGTGATCCTCCCCTCCGGCAGGGTGCCGGGAAGAGTTCTCCTGGTGCTCCCGATCTTGGAAGCACGGCGGCGGCGGAACAGAGATGAGATCGTGAAAAAGGGTTCCGTCCTCGAGGGTTTCGGGACGCGTGTTAAATATATGCCAAAGGGGGGCATCAGCGGAGGCCTAGGGGGCCCAGGCGCCCCCCGGCGCGGCCAGGAGGGGGGTCGCGCCACCAGGGCGCCTGGAGCCCTGGTGGCCCCCCTCCGGCCCTACTTCGCCGTGTGGAAGCTTCCGGAACGCTGATTTTTTATATAATTTTTCCGGGATTTTTCTGACAGTTTACGTGATGGGAAAACCTGAAATACAAAAACAGCAGAAAACAGAAACTGGCACTGGGGTGCACTGAGTTAATAGGTTAGTCCAAATATGATCAAAAGTGTATGGAAGTGTATAAATATCATAGCAATATCACACAAAAGAGGCATGGAGCAAGCAGAAATTATAGATACGTTTTGGACGTATCAACATCCCCAAGCTTAATTCCTGCTCGTCCTCGAGTAGGTAAATGATAACAAGAATAATTTTTGTGGTGACATGCTATTAACCATATAAGGACTTTTCATAGTCATATGACAAAAGCTTACTGAGACAATGAATCTGTAGTAATTAAGTTGCCTCATGAGAGAATCACAAACAACTAAAAGTTTTACAATATGATACTGAAACACTCAAATAGATTTGTAATGAGCATGGTGTGCAAATATGACAAAGTGATATCTCACTTGCCCCCTTTAGTGAAGCAAAACATAAATGCAGGGGCACCTCCAAGGTTTAAGTGATGACTAGATACAATGATTTGAGAATAAACGATATCATAATCATGCAAAAGACAATGCTACTTTGGGACAATGCACATTACACTCAGAATGACAATCATGCTCTTAATAGTTGGTGCTTTAAAAGAAGGTGGAGACTCTCGAACCGTGGCTTTTGTTGGCAAGGTTGAAAACCCGTGGTCGGAAACAAAGACAAAACATGTACCAGAGCTCTTGGTTTTAAAAACAGAGGTAATAATTATTTTTTTGGATTATGCATGTTCCGTCAACGAATGCTAGCAGACAACTCAATCACTTCTTGAGATGGACAAGTTTCGAGGAACGGCTCCCGAATGAGGACGATCACATCCTCTTAATCTCCTTTGTTTATCACTGCCAAAGTTTTCTGATTTCTCATGAACAAAGCGTGAAGGAGGGTTTGTTTGTTATATTATTTTTGAGCCGGGCGCACTCTTTGCCAGTTCCTTCTCGTATTATGGGTTTGCACATTAGACATGCAATCCCGGGGTGAAGCTTGTCCAACTTAAAAAGATCATGAATTAACTACTACTTCCTCATGAACTAAAATAGAGGCACAAAATAGGAATGCTTTTTTGAATAATTTCGAGATGGTACATGAAAGTCTTCGTTAGGAATGGCAGGTAAATACCATGTATAGGAAGGTATGGTGGACTCATATGGCATAACTAGTTTAAAGGATTTTGGATGCACAAGCAGTCAGTCCGCTTAGTACAGGTGGAGGTTAGCAAAAGACTGGGAGCGACCAACTAAAAGAGCAATGACGGTCATAATCATGCAGAGCGACAAAGCAACATTGAATCAGGCATGGAAGTTAAATATGCGTGAGCATATGCCAAGTCAATCAAAATAAATTCTTGAAGGAAGATATCACTAAACCATACCACATCATAGGCAAACAAATCATGTTGGTACTCCAATAACACATTGGGAACCCCCCAGCTATTTGAGACTAACCATAAGAAAACATGAACTACTAAGCACCATTATGCATGTAGCATTTTTATCATAGACATATCGACTAATGCAACAGAAGCAAACTCTCTTAATAAGATAAGAATGATAACTAAAGAGAGTTCTAGCGACCAACTAAACAAAAGCTCTTTAAAAAGATAAGCATGAAAACTAAGAGCTGAACATGATAGTAGCTATTAAAAGACAAAGAACATACACAACAAAGATAGACATGAAAATTCTATGTTGTGTTCTAGGTTGAAGTGGAGCGTGTTTCTCTCCCACACAAAGAAAGCTGAGTTCCGACTCGTTATGAAAAGATAAAGAAAACTAGAAAGGAAACTAAGAGCAAGACGCTCCAAGCATAGCACATAACACATGAAGTGATAAAAATATAGTGGAACGAAGGACGAACTGATAATGTTGATGGAGAAGGGGATGCACGGGGTCATCCCCAAGCTTAGACGCTTGAGTCTCCTTGAATATTTCTTGGGGGTGCATGGGGCATCCCCAAGCTTGAGCGTTTGACACTCCTGAATCTTTTTATCATCTTCCCTCGCACACTTGAAAACCCCCTTCATACATAACTCATCATAATCTGATTAGCGAGGTTAGTACCCATAATAATATAATTGTTCCTTGCTGGAAATAAGGATATTCTTGAAGGTCTACTGTTTCTCAAGATTTCCAAAAGGTTTTTGCAAAGAAAAAGCAAGCTCAAGGTTTGCAAAATGAAGGAAAGGCAAAACAGGACAGAATCTGTGAAAAACAGAACAGCAGGTAGTAAATGATTTTTTCGGGGCACTTCTGCAACTCTAATCAAAAAACTCAGAACAGACGCCCGAAAGACAATTGTATAGAGCTTGCTGTTGAAAAAATTCATACCAAAAAGATGATCCGGTGATTTTATACGAATTTTTCTATCCAAGGACAGAATCTGTTTCCTGGACAGCACGTCACAACTTTTGAACTTTCTTGCAATCAGAGGCTACACTTGGCACAAAGTTGAAAAGTAAAGATACAATGATGATGCTACTGTAGTAACAACATCAAGACACAATAAAAGCAAAATAAAATTTATTCATTGTGGGCTGCCTCCCAAAAGCGCTTTCTTTTATGCCTTTAAGCTAGGCATAATGCAAAGAGATCAAGTTTTATCAAGAGTAAAAGAATAGCTAGCCCGTATAACGGACTCAAAAGGTAACTTAATCTTCTTTCTAGGGAAATGTTCCATCCCTTTCTTGAGAGGAAATTGGAATTTTATATTCCCCTCTTTCATGTCAATGATGGCACCAACGGTGCGTAGAAACGGACGTCCCAAAATAATTGGACAAGAAGGTTCACATTCAATATCCATAATAGTAAAAACAACGGGAACGTAATTGTCATTGACAATGATAAGAACATCGTCGATCCTCCCCAAAGGTTTCTTTATGGAAGAATCAACAAGACGAACACCAAAAGAACAAGAATCAAAAGGTTTCAATTTAAGCATATCATATATTCTTTTGGGCATAACGGAGGTACTAGCTCCAACATCACATAAAGCATAGCAAGAGAAGTTATTCAACTTAATTTTAATCATAGGATCCCAACCATCTTCTAGCTTTCTAGGTATGGAGGCTTCTACTCTAAGTTTCTCCTCCCTAGCTTTGATGAGAGCATTAGTGATATGGTCTGTGAAGGCAAGGTTAAGCGTGCTAGTGCGGGGATCTTTAGCCATTCTTTGTAAAAAGGTGACAACTTCCGAGATACTACAATTATCAAAATCAATTTTATCATTATTGAGCAGAATTGTAGTGTCATCTTCTTTGTTTGAATTGCTCTCTATTATAAGAGTTTGAACGTCTTCCCAAGTTTGGGGAAGCATAGGAGCAACTTTAAACTAAGGCTCATACTCTTTTCCTGGAAGACCATGCCATGGGCATAACTCTCCATTAAGACTAACATAATCACAAGGTTTATTACTTTTGTAGATCCCGACAGTGGTGATTGGCGTGATGGAAGAAGGGGTGTACTCCTCCCATTTAGTGTTTTTGGTGGAACCCATAGCAGCAAGCAAGCAAGATAACTATTTTTGTGATTTTCGATAAAAGATACTAAAGCAAAACTAAAAGGTACACTAACAAGACTAAAAAGCAAAGGTAAAAGATAGCGTGCAACTCCCCTATCTTGAAGAGTGGAGTCCCCGGCGACGGCGCCAGAAAACTTTGCTTGATGGCTTCTCGCCCCTCGTTGGTTACCCCAAGTGGAAGGTTTGGGATGCAGTGTAGCGGTAGTTTTCCCTTGGCAAAGATACCAAGGATCGATTTCCCCTGAGACTTCTAGTTTCAACAAGAAGGTGTCAACTGCTAACGGCGCCAGATATTAGCAATCAACCGGACCTGCCCACAGATACAAATAACTTTGCTCCCAACGAGTACAGAGAGGTTGTCAATCCCTCTGGCCTTGTCGTTTACAAAGGATCAAACGCAAGTGATAATGGTGATAGGTAAAACTGTAACTAGTATGTAAAAGCAGAAAGTAAATAGCGGATGTGGTCAGTGATGGTAATATGGACCGGGGTCCCATGATGTTCACTAGTGATGTCTCTCTCCCAAAAGACGATAAAACAGCTATGTGAGGTAAACGAATTACAACTGGGCAATTGACAGAATTATGTGCGCAAACCAATGCTAACTATGTTGCAAGAAAGGTAGAGGTTCAAAGCATGGGCGGTACGCCAAGGCAAGTAGACCAAAATCCATCTGCATCTACTACTAATCATCCACCTTGAGATATCTATCCAGAACATCTCGCTGGTATTAAGTTGCGAGTCCCACCCATAGTGTAAACTCAAAGCAACAGACAACTGCATTAAAAGAACTTTGCGTAAAGTAAACAATCCTTGCACCCGCGGGCACAAGCACCGTTGTTTTCCCCCTTGTGGCAACAGCACATCCCCTAGACTCATGTTTCTGTCACTCAAGCTAGTCATCGAGGGGCATGAACCCACAATCGAGCATAACGTTCCCTCTTGGAGTCACTACCTACTACTTGGCCAAAGCAATAAATAGCAATGGAGAACATGCAAGAATTACTTAAGAACATAAATATAAAAGAGGTAAATCAAATATATTACTCAAACACAATCTGAACATAATCTCACAATCTATCGGATCCCAGCAAACTCAACATAGCAACAGCATAAGGATTACATATGTGCCTCGATCATGTAGGGCAGCTCACGAGGTCTAATTAGTGAAGCACAAGAAGGGGAGGAGAACATCACATAGCTACTGGTCATGGACCCATGGTCCAAGGGAGACTACTCACAACTCATCCGGGAGGCGTCCATGGTGGTGGCGAGGCTCCCGGTGGTGATCCTCCCCTCCGGCAGGGTGCCGGGAAGAGTTCTCCTGGTGCTCCCGATCTTGGAAGCGCGGCAGCGGCGGAACAGAGATGAGATCGCGAAAAAGGGTTCCGGTCTCGAGGGTTTCGGGACGCGTGTTAAATATATGCCAAAGGGGGGCATCAGCGGAGGCCTGGGTGGCCCAGGCGCCCCCCGGCGCGGCCAAGAGGGGGGCCGCGCCACCAGGGCGCCTGGAGCCCTGGTGGCCCCCCTCCGGCCCTACTTCGGCCGTGTGGAAGCTTCCGGGACGCTGATTTTTTATATAATTTTTCCGGGATTTTTCTGGCAGTTTACGTGATGGGAAAACCTGAAATACAAAAATAGCAGAAAACAGAAACTGGCACTGGGGTGCACTGAGTTAATAGGTTAGTACAAATATGATCAAAAGTGTATGGAAGTGTATAAATATCATAACAATATCACACAAAAGAGGCATGGAGCAAACAGAAATTATAGATACGTTTTGGACGTATCAAGTACCGAGCTGTCCAGTTTCGCCGATATGAGTGTCCAGGAACTCTATTCCGGGTATTTGAACCGGCTTCACACTGGTCGAGATTATGAAGCAGGCTTGATTAATATGATGAAGGACAAGTATGAGGTAAACCTTTGCTTTTGTTTTTCTGCTTTCATTACGCTTCTGTCTATATCATAGTAGCCCCCAAGTTCCGGTTTAGCTATGTTTAGAAGGTGAACCGGTACTTCCTGATTAAGCAAATGATCTTTACATTAGCCCCCAAGTGCCAGGGGCATAACTTAGGTTTATGTGCCTGGGACTTGCCTGCTTTCTCTTTTTGATACTTCAACTGTCCATTAGCCCCCAAGTGTCAAGTAGACAACTTGTTTGTGTGCTTGAGACTTTGTCTTTGAATTGCTGCTGTTTAACACTTCAACTGCCCATTAGCCCCCAAGTGTCAAGTAGACAACTTGTTTGTGTGCTTGAGACTTGTCTGATTTTTGCTTCTTACCACTTGATTTTCCTTGCAGGCTGATTTAAACCGGAGGGCTGAAGAAATCAGTGAACTTCGGAACAGACTTGCTGAAACGGAATCTGCTGCTTCTAAGGCCAAGAAAGACTTGGAGGTGAGCTTGAAGACTACTGAAAAGCTGAAAAAAATTCTTTGAAGAAGAGCGGACCGCCTTTGAGGTTCAGAAAAAAGATCTGGAGAAAAGGGCCAAGGACGCTGAAGAAGCTCTTAATCCGGTTACTGAAGAGTTAACCAGTTTAAAGCGGCAAATAGAGTTGATGACTTCTGCAGTCTTCGGTAAGTATTTAATCTGTATTCCTGCTTTCATCCTTGTAATCTTCCATCGTGCCGGTTTAACTGTGATAATCATATGCAGGGCGCTGTGTCACCCATGTTGGGGATGACTTATGGAAAAAACTCAAGGCATGTTATACTTTGGTCGAGCAGCTGTATTCCGGCGCTCAAAGGATCATAAGTGCAACATCGTTCAATAAACCGGCCCCAACCACTATCCAAGGCACATTAGAGAAGCTGTCTGTCTTGCCAGTGCGCTTAGAGGAGGTGAAAAAATCTGCTGCTCGAGCCGGTTCCCTCATGGCACTTACCAGAGCTAAAGCTTGGGTCCCGGATTTTGATCCGGAAGAAGCCTTGAGTGGGTATCCCGATACTAAAGAAGATGGATCAACTTTCACTGCAAAGGATCTTCATGCCTTGACGAAGGAGATGCGTCCTCTCACCAGCAAACTTGCAGCCGAATCAGATTTATCCAGGTATCATCCGGGGTATGATTTGCAGAACGAGCGGGTGGAGCGGCCGGTTTATGATACCGTCAATCTAATCCCACCAGTGTGCCCTCATACCTTCGCTCAAGATATCGATCCGTCTGAACTCATCAATGAAGAGATGTACTTTCGTGCCTTAACGAAAATCAACTGGTGCGTCCCTGACTTCCAGCCGCTTCAAGAAGATGAGGAGACTTCGGATCAAGTTGATACCCAGCCGTCGCAGCAGGAGGGAGCGTAACTCATAGCGTATCTTTGTAGTTGCAGTCTCATTTTACCGAACAATCTTTAATCCGTCAGGCTTGCTATGCCTTGTAATAGGATAGCTGAAAACATTGTCCGCTTTGATCCGGATGCTCTGACTTCTTGCTTTAACATTGCCAATTTCAATTTGGTTTAATATGGCGTGTCCTGCATATCATCTGTTCCTGCATAGACAATACTGAAAATATGTCCTAACGGTTTTACCGCTGGACCTATTAAATTGTTCTCACAATATATCAAACAAGTATATACTTATATCCGAAATAACTTTATACCTGAGATCAAGTATACTTGATACTCTTAATCCGGCGAATTTTGCCTTTTTGAAGGGAGTCCTTTGATAGACCCAATAATAATCTCGGGTCTTTACAGAAGCTGTCGGTTTAGATCATGCTTGGCTTCTTTGTTTCTGCATGATGATTGTTCCGGGTTATGATAAACACCGGATTAATTCTTGCTGGTGTTTTATAACCCAGACTTTTTAACTCATGCTGGTGTTCATGACCCAGACTTTTAACTTTGTAGATATGTGGTCAACTTCTTGAATTGTCCCACTCCGGATTAAAGAACCACAAAACATAAAGAATAGAAATGCAAATTTGCAAATAAAACCGTGTAGTCGAGGCTTTTTACGAGCTGCCAGGCTCAAAGCAAGGTTCAGCAAATCAATGGAATGGGCTTACCATCCAGAGGGCCGGTCGATGGATGCGGGTACCATCCATAGGAACCATAAGAAAAACTTTTAGCCAATCACTCGATGGTTGTCACATGTCCAGAGGGCCTCCATGGTTCCATAGAACCATAGGTAAATCTTTAGCCAATCACTGGATGGCTGTCGCCTGTCCAGAGGGCCTCCATGGTTCCATAGAACCATAGGTAAATCTTTAGCCAATCACTGGATGGCTGTCGCCTGTCCAGAGGGCCTCCATGGTTCCATAGAACCATAGGTAAATCTTTAGCCAATCACTGGATGGCTGTCACCTGTCCAGAGGGCCTCCATGGTTCCGTAGAACCATAGGTAAATCTTTAGCCAATCACTGCATGGCTGTCGCCTGTCCAGAGGGCCTCCATGGTTCCATAGAACCATAGGTAAATCTTTAGCCAATCACTAGATGGCTGTCGCCTGTCCAGAGGGCCTTTGCGCCATGTCTTCTTTGATTCGGATACAACCTATGTTTGAACAGGAAGCCCTTCAGTGAGCTGTTGCTCCAGCATACATATGCCTTGTATACTTATTGTAAACCAACCAAAATGTTTGGAACATGAGATAATAAATGTATGGTTGTCACCATAAGACACTTATATTGGAAAAAAGGCTGAGCCCCCGGTTTACCAAGGGTGCTGGTTTATTCATTAATCATAATATATACATAGGATACAGTGGAGCTCATGGCTCAGGTATAATAGGGCCGCAAGAGTGTGATGTTCTATGGCCTCTTCGTTTCTTCTTCCGATGTCCGTGAGTCCTTGTGTTCTCGAACGTCCACCAAGTAATATGAACCGTTGTGCAGATTCTTGTTGACCACAAAGGGTCCTTCCCAAGGCGGGGATAGCTTATGCATGTCTGTTTGATCTTGTATGAGCCAGAGTACTAAGTCTCCTTCCTGGAATGTCCTGCTCTAGATCCGGCGACTGTGATCCCTGCGCAAGTCTTGTTGATAGATCGCAGACCGTGCTGCTGCTATATCACGCTCTTCATCCAGCCGGTCCAAACTGTCCTGTCTCGCTTGCTCGTTGGCCGCTTCAACATAGGCTGTCGCCCTTGGTGAATCATGACGGATATCACTTGGAAGGACCGCTTCAGCACCATATACCATAAAGAAAGGTGTATAACCTGTGGACCGGTTTGGCGTAGTGTTGATACTCCAAAGGACAGATGGTAACTCCTCAACCCAACATCCCGGGGTTCTTTGCAAGGGAGTCATAAGCCGGGGCTTGATACCTCGCAAAATCTCCTGGTTTGCTCTTTCAGCTTGACCATTGGTTTGAGGGTGGGCCACAGAAGATACATCTAGGCGAATATGTTCTCGTTGACAAAATTCTTCCATCTCACCCTTAGATAAATTGGTGCCGTTGTCTGTGATGATGCTGTGTGGAAATCCAAACCGGAAAATTACCTTTTTGATGAATTTGACTGCTGTGGCTGCATCACACTTGCTCACAGGCTCTGCCTCAATCCATTTTGTAAACTTATCCACCGCCATAAGTAGATGAGTTTTCTGATCTTGGGATCGCTTAAAGGGTCCAACCATATCAAGCCCCCAAGTCGCAAACGGCCAGGTTATTGGTATCATCCGGAGCTCCTGTGCCGGAACAAGAGCACGTCGCGAAAACTTCTGACAAGCATCACACTTCCGGACTAGATCCGCCGCATCAGCATGAGCTGTTAACCAATAGAACCCATGTCGAAAAGCTTTAGCCACCAATGATTTTGAACCGGCATGATGACCACAATCCCCTTCATGGATCTCACGAAGAATCTTACAACCTTCCTCAGCTGATACACACCGCTGAAACGCTCCAGAGATGCTGCGATGATGAAGCTCGCCGTTTGCAATTGTCATGGACTTAGAACGCCGGACTATCTGTCGTGCCTCTATCTCATCGTCCGGTAGCTCTCCTCGGCTCAGATATGCCAAATAGGGCAGCGTCCAATCCGGGGTAACATGAAGTGCTGCAACTAACTATGCCTCCGGATCAGGAACAGCCAGGTCTTCTTCTGATGGTACTTGTACTGATGGAATGTGCAACTCATCCAAAAAAGTATTTGGTGGTACCGGTTTACGTTGAGAACCCAACCGGCTTAAAGCATCTGCCGCTTCATTCCTTCGCCGATCAATGTGGTCCACTTGATACCCTTTGAAATATCCAGCAACTGCTTCCACTTCTCGTCTGTAAGCTGCCATGAGAGGATCTCTCGAATCCCACTTGCCTGAAACTTGCTGTGCCACCAAATCTGAATCGCGAAAGCACTTGACCCGGCTCAAGTTCATCTCCTTTGCCATCCGTAAGCCATGAAGTAACGCTTCATATTCCGCTGCATTATTAGTACAAGGAAACAATAAACGGATGACGTAACAAAACTTATCACCTCGCGGGGAAGTTAAGACAACTCCAGCCCCCGAGCCTTCTAACTGTCTTGAACCGTCAAAGTGAATCGTCCAGTATGTAAGATCCGGCTTCTCCTCTGGTGTTTGCAGCTCTGTCCAATCATTGATGAAATCCACCAATGCCTGGGATTTTATAGCGGTGCGTGGCACATATTTCAACTCATGTGGGCTGAGCTCAATGGCCCACTTCGCCACTCTACCTGTAGCTTCCCTGTTCTGGATTATGTCCCCCAACGGTGCTGAACTAACCACAGTTATTGGATGACCCTGGAAATAGTGCTTCAACTTCCGGTTTGCCATGAACACACCATACACCAGCTTCTGCCAATGTGGGTACCTCTGCTTAGACTCAATGAGTACCTCACTCACGTAATAAACCGGACGCTGAACCGGGTATTCCTTCCCTGCTTCCTTGCGTTCCACCATGATCGCCGCACTAACTGCCCGTGCGTTGGCAGCGATGTATAACAGCAAAGGTTCGTTATCAACAGGGGCAGCCAGGACCGGTGGCCTCGCTAGCTGTCGCTTCAAATCCTCAAACGCAGTATTTGCCTCATCACTCCATACAAACCGATCCGTCTTTCTCAGCATCTGATAAAGCGGAATCGCCTTCTCCCCCAAACGGCTAATAAACCGGCTCAATGCTGTGATCCGGCCAGCGATACGCTGAACATCATTAATGCAAACCGGTTTTGTTAAAGATGTGATTGCCTTGATCTTCTCCGGATTAGCTTCTATTCCTCTGTTCGACACCAAAAACCCAAGGAGCTTGCCTGCCGGAACACCAAAAGCACACTTCTCCGGATTAAGCATCATCTTATAGGCCCGAAGATTGTCAAAGGTCTCCTTGAGGTCCTCTATCAGTGTCTCTTCCTTCCTTGACTTCACCACGATATCATCCACATAGGCATGAACATTTCTTCCTATCTGCCCCTTAAGATAGTTCTGTACGCAACGCTGATAAGTTGCTTGGGCACTCTTGAGCCCAAAAGGCATAGATACATAGCAAAAAGCACCAAAAGGAGTTATGAAAGCTGTCTTCTCTTGGTCCTTAACTGCCATCTTGATCTGGTGATATCCCGAGTATGCATCCAAAAAACTTAGCCGCTCACATCCCGCTGTAGCATCGATGATCTGATCAATGCGAGGGAGAGCAAAAGGATCCGTCGGACAAGCTTTATTGAGGTCTGTGTAGTCCACACACATTCTCCATTTTCCATTCTTCTTTAGCACTAGTACCGGATTAGCCAACCACTCTGGGTGGAAAACTTCCACTATGAATCCTGCAGCCAAAAGCCTGGCCACCTCCTCTCCTATAGCCTTGCGCCTCTCTTCATTGAAATGGTGTAGATACTGCTTGACCGGTTTAAACTTCGGATCAATATTAAGACTGTGCTCAGCGAGTTCCCTCGGTATACCTAGCATGTCAGAAGGTTTCCATGCAAAGATGTCCCGGTTCTCACGGATGAACTCGATGAGCGCGCTTTCCTATTTGGGATCAAGGTTAGCGCTGATAGTGAACTGTTTGGATGAATCGCCTGGCACAAAATCAACTTGCTTGGTCTCCTCTGCCGATTTAAATTTCAACGCCGGATCATGCTCCGTAGTCGGCTTCTTCAACGGGGTCATATCTGCCGGATCAACATTATCCTTATAAAATTTCAACTCTTCCGTAGCACATACTGCCTCCGCGTAAACAGCGTCTCCCTCTTCACACTCCAACGCAATTTTGCGACTTCCATGAACCGTGATTGTGCCTTTGTGACCCTGCATCTTGAGCTGTAGGTAAACATAACACGGTCTGGCCATAAACTTGGCATAAACCGTCCTTCCGAACAGAGCGTGATAAGGGCTCCGGATCTTGACGACTTCGAAAGTTATCATCTTTGACCTGGAATCATGCTCATCTCCAAAGGTAACTTCTAAGTCAATTTTCCCAACTGGATAAGCTGACTTACCTGGAACCACCCCATGGAACACCGTGTTTGACTGCCTTAGCTTCTTATCCGTCAAGCCCATTTGACGGAAGGTCTCATAATACAAGATACTGATGCTGCTGCCACCGTCCATAAGAACTTTAGTGAACTTGTATCCACCCACCTGTGGTGCTACCACCAAGGCCAAGTGGCCCGGATTATCCACCCGCATCGGGTGATCCTCCCTACTCCAGACGATGGGCTGCTCTGACCAGCGCGGGAATTGTGGCGTCGCCGGTTCAACCGCGTGGACCGCCCGCTTTAAAACCTTTTGATCTCGTTTACACAAACTCGTGGTGAACACATGATATTGCTCACTACTTAGCTCCCTCGGATTGCTCTGATATCCTGATTGCTGCTGCTGTTGCTGACGTTGCTGATTACCTTGGTTATTGTGATTACTTTGGCCCGGCTGCTGGCTGCCTTGGTTATTTTAACCACCCTGACCATGCGGCTGATTGCCTTGGTTATTATAACCACCTTGACCATATTGATTACTGGCCCGGCCATGATAACCACTGTTATTGCCCCGATATCCTGATCCGGAGCTGTTCCCCTGATGACCCGGACCATAGAACCCCGGGCCTGAACCGCCATTTGGAGGCCTGTCATTAGAATTGAAGCGGCCCATTATGGCTTCCATCAAGGGCCTGCATTCTCCTATAGTGTGTTTCGCTGGTCGTCCCCTTGTGCTATGTTTCGGACAAGGCTGACTTAACTCCTGGTCCCAACTAACATCTCCTCCGCCGGTTTGTGGGGGTGGTTTGCCCCTATTTCGCTGGAAACCCTCTTGAACTTGGGTATTGGCCACGAAATCGGAGCCACCCTATGCTTTTTGTTTGCCTAGGAAACTGGTACTAGCCGGGTTAATCTGCGCTGGCTTACCAGGCTTATTGACCTTCCCAGCTTTGTCTCCTTCCGCTTCAGGATATTTGTTGTTGTCGGAGTCCCCGTACTTCACCAGAGCGCTCATGAGAGTCCCCATGTCATTACAATCCCTTTTAAGTCGTCCCAGTTTTAACTTGAGAGACTCAAACCGGCAATTGTTTTCTAATGTCACTATTGTCGTACTAGGATTGATACCATTCGAAGAATGCAAGATCTCTGACACTCGCCGCACCCACGCACTTGTAGATTCCTGCTCTCCTTGCACACAGGCCGCTAGATCCACTATTGACATTGGCTGCTTGCACGTATCCTTGAAATTTTTGATAAACTGGCGACGTAGCTCTCCCCATGACCCGATAGAATTAGGGGGTAAACCCTTTAGCCAGGTCCGGACCGTACCTTCAAGCATCATAGTAAAATACTTTGCACAAGCCGCTTCATCTACATCCAGCATCTCCATGGCCATCTCGTAACTCTCAACCCAAGCTTCTGGAGCCAGATCTGCAGTGTAATTAGGCACCTTACGTGGACCTTTGAAATCCTTGGATAGCTTCACGCTCCGTAAAGCGGGGATAAGACACTGCACACCAAAGGAACTCGTTGTGACTCCTGTCTCTGCTGTGGTTGTGTGAACCGGCGTCGTCTGACGGATCTCCTCCCGGGCTACCGATCTAACCCGATTTGCATCCTGAGCCTGTGCGTCCACACCTGCCGGGTTATCTCGTCTGTGACGGTGCCGCCTGTGTTCACTGCTAGATACTTCCGGTTCCTCCCAATGCCTAGTGTAACTCCGACTGGGACGTGGTGTTGAATGTAACCTCTCCCTGCTATGAGAATACGCTTGATGTTGTACTAACGCCGTATTAAGCAGATCCTTAACCCTGCGGGCCTCCAACGCCATAGGAGATGTCCCCTCAACGGGTAAAGCGGCCAAACGTACAGCAGCAGCAACGATGTTGTCCAAAGGATTTGAATAATGACCTGGAGGGGTAGGAACGTGAGGTGCAGACGTGATCCGCCGATCTTGCTCCGCGGTAGGCTGCTGAACCAGCTCATCCCTGGCTGGGGGTGCCCTCCGGTTTAAAGCCGGATCATTGCTGGTCCCAGCCCCGGGCGTCCTGAACAGATCCATCGCTTCGTAAACCGACGGTAGACGGGATTGATATTTCCGACCCCTTACTCCATGTGCAGAGGCCTGCTCCATCCTTAGATGAAAAGCCTGATCATTCAATTCCGCCTGCCTTATTGCTATCATAGCCTTTTCTGTTTTCAGATCATCCCTTGCTTGATCAATCCGGCCCTTTAGCTGAAGGAGCTCTGCATCATGTTGCGCCTTGTCTGCTGGAGCTACCTCTGCCATGGCCCGGACTGGGAACTCCTCGACTAAGGTGGATAGAACGTCAGTGGGTGAGAGGGTCTGGCCACTCCCCCCTACACCAGCTTCTGCTGTCGCCCCGTTCACCGTGGACTGTGGCATAGGTTGGGAACCAGCCATAAAGACAGCCACTCGGTTTGGCGGGACAAAGGGGCCCGGAATACTGTTTCCGTCGGACTCGCCCTCAGACCGGCCGTCCCGCAATTGATACAAAGACTCAGTCTCTCCGGATGAAGATTCGTCGTCGGAGTAGACAACTGTTTCGCCACCGGATTCCGATCCGTCCTTGGCCCGGACCCCGTGAACTGCTCCAACGAAAACACACTTCATGGCGGGCTGAATCCGGGCTGATCTCGCACGCTGAACCGGCTCGATGATGTTGGGGAAGATGTCCGGCTCAGGTCCCGGTTCGCCGATCTCGCCGATGAAGACATGGATGCCGCCAAAGGGAACCCGGTACCCGTATTCGATTGAATCGGCCTCCGGTCCCCAGCCTGCGTCGTCGATGTAGATCCGGCCACGGCGACTCTTGGTCATCCGGCCGACCACGTATCCCTTGAGTCCCTCAAAGCTGCCCTTCAAGAACTCGAAACCATCGTGCGGAGGCCCCACGGTGGGCGCCAACTGTCGTGGAAATAACACGGCAGATGTCCGGTTTAACGGACTTAGTGATGAAACCATCGCACGGGTTAGCTTGAAGGGGTTAAAAGCACACAAAAGACACAAGGGATTTTATACTAGTTCGGCCCCTTCGATGAAGGTAAAAGCCTACGTCTAGTTTGGTTTGGTATTGCTTGGGCGTCGATGAACAGGGAGCAGATCGCTTGCCTGTGTCTCGACGGATTGTTTCTTGCTTGTCCCTGAACCGTCGCCGGGTCGTCCCTTTATATAGAGGCGACGCCCGGTCCGGTTTACAGAGTCCCGAGGCCGGCTCATACTCGTGTCCGCCTCGGTCTCTGCTCTTTCTTCCTTATCTCTCAAGTTACATGGTCAGGCGGTTTACAAATCATAACTCTATACATGGGCTCTAAGATCTCATGGGCCGTAGCCTTTACTAAATATTACAATCATACAAATATATTATAGTAATCCGGTTTACACTAGCCGGTTCATATCTGCTAGTAATATCCCTGACAGGTCCCCCTGTCCCCGGATGAGTGTGGGAAAAAATTTATGGGTCGCCGCTGGAGATACCCTTTAGTACATAAAAAAGCCTCATTGTCGAGGTCAGACAAGATACCTTCGCGGTTACGGGGTAGAACAAGTCCCATCAAGCTTAGAAAAATAATGTTGAAACAAGGTTTTAAATATGTACAAATTCATTTGTTATAGGGAAATAGATGAGAATATATATAGCACTTAATAGACTCCTGTTAAAAATACTTATATTTTAATTGCAACTCGAATTTTTTAGCTCTTGTTAAGTCAAAACTTTGGGAAATAAGAGATTTGGCCAAAGTAGGGTTTTAGAAAATTGTTGGAGTAATTTTTTAATTTGTCGTGACAAAGGGGCATATAGGTTGGTTCACAAGATGACCCTTTGGTGGATTTTTTTACACAGGAACAATTCACACAAGACCAAACAAAACAATGGGAGAGAAAAATGTTTTAATTACCACTAAAACATTTAGAAGTTCTCTCTTGCTTCTAATTTTTGGATTTAAAAAGCGAACTTTTCATAGTCCAAACTTTTGGAATGTGACGGTACGCGTCGGGCTAACCAAACACATGTAAGAGAATCAGGTCATTGGTGTAATAATCTCATAACTGGGGAGAATTGTGGAACCAAACATGTTCCTCGTAGTGTACTATATGCATGTAGATCGTATCAACTACTCCATCCGTCCCATAATATAAGACACTAGCGTAAAAAAACACTCTTATATTATGAGATGGAGGAAGTATATGTCAACATTATCTTTTGCATGCAGAAATGTCAGCAAGCAAACAAGAAGCGAAGCAGACTCTAGCTAGTTGATTAGAATCATCCATAAGACGGCCCGGTAGTCACTGCATGGTAGGAGTATATCAGGAAGCCTATATAAGACGGCCCGGTAGCCACTGCAGATTCATATATAGCTAGCACGATGGAGAATGATGCATCCTACTTTATGCTAGTGCTAGCTCTTGTTCCTCTTGTGTACTACATCATTCGGTTCTACTACCTAGCTTCTCCCAACCGTGGTCTACGGCTCCCTCCAGGCCCATGGCAGCTACCTGTCATCGGCAGCCTCCACCATCTTTTGGGCGGCCTCCCACACCGCGTACTACGAGACCTATCAGGGCGACACGGCCCTCTGATGCTCCTCAAGTTTGGCGCGAACCGGCCGGTCATCGTCGTCTCCACCGCCGAGGCTGCCAAGGAGATGATGAAGACGCACGACACCACCTTCTGCGCGAGGCCACTGAGCTCAGCTCTGGAGGCCGTGAGCAAGCGTGGCCTGGGGATCGTCTTCGCCCCGTACGGTGACCACTGGAGGCAGATGCGCAAGATCTACTTCCTGGAGCTGCTGAGCGCCAAGCGCGTCGCCTCGTTCGGCCCCATCCGGGGACAGGAGACGGACAGATTCATCCGCTCCATCTCGGCTGCGTCGGCGTCGTCAGAGCCGCTGGTGAACCTGAGCGAGATGCTGGCGGCGTACCTGACGGACACGACGGTGCGCACGATCATGGGCGGACAGTTCACGGAGCAGGACACCTTGCTCCGCCACGTCGACGAGGCGGTGGGGATCGTAAGCGGCGTCAGCCTGCCCGACCTGTTCCCGTCGTCGAGGCTGGCCCGCGCTCTGAGCACCACGCTGCGCAGGGTCGAGGGGTTCCGAGAGGCCTTCTTAGCGTTGATGGGCCATGCCATAGACGATCATCTCGAGAGCAGGAAGTGTGCTTCCTCTGAGCAAGTAGACCAGGAAGAAGACATCATCGATGTGCTCTTGAGGGTGCAGCGAGAAGGCAACCTTGAGCCCCCCCTGATAGAACCATGGATCGGGGTAGGCTATAGATCACGGTAGATTACCTTCTCCTTGTCCGGCAGATCGCGAGCCGGACGCCATGGTGGTGTGGTGGTGAGTGAGATGTGGCGGTGGTGGAGTACTTTCCGTCGGCCGAGCGCTAACCCTAGATCGGTAGGGGGTGTTCGGTGGTGTTGGGTGCACGGTCAACTTGGTGATCCGTGCCCCGGCACCCCACCTCTTTATATATTGCGCTGGCGACAGGGGCCCACCAACCAGTAAGAGGTTGGGCGCCCCCGATCAGGGCGCGTAGATCAGGGTCTCGTTCGACCCGTTGGGCTCGAACGGGAGGAGATCATCCTAACATTCTCCCCCTTGATCTCAACTTTTACTTTTAACTTTATACTTTCTAGTTTATTTGTTCCGTCACATATTGATACATAGAGCATGTCTCATCGTCACAGCTTAATTGCCGATAGAATCATACAGCTACAACATACGTTATGTTCAGAAACAAATTCTGTTCCTTTTGGGCCTCTCATGATCCAGGAATCATAAGGCTTTCCCTTAAACCCATGCCGGCTACGTGTTCCATGAACACATTGGGTGGTAAGCCTTTCGTAAGCGGATCCGCAAGCATATCTTTTGTCCTTATATGCTCGAGACTTATAGTGTGATCCTGGATTTTATCTTTCACAACATAATACCTTATCTCTATTGTTTTGGCAGCATTACTCGACTTGTTGTTGTGAGCATAGAATACTGCGGGCTGGTTGTCACAGTATAACTTTAGTGGCTTGTGAATACAATCTACCACTTTCAAGTCGGGTATAAATTTCTTTAGCCATATCGCCTGTCCCGTGGCCTCAAAACATGCTATAAATTCTGCATACATCGTGGATGATGCTACTATTGACTGTTTGGAGCTTTTCCATGAAATAGCCCCTCCTGCGAGAGTGAAGACGTATCCAGACGTGGATTTTCTATCATCCTTGTCCCCCGCAAAATCTGCGTCTGAGTACCCCTTTATATCTAGGGAATCAGATCTTCTGTATGTTAGCATGAGGTCCTTCGTGCCATGCGCATAACGCAATGCTTTCTTTACCATTTTCCAGTGCTCTAAGCCTGGATTGTCTTGATATCTACCGAGTACTCCGGTGATAAAAGCTAAGTCAGGGCGAGTGCACACTTGTGCATACTGTAAGCTTCCAACAGCCGAAGCATACGGTACCGCTTTCATTTGATCGATCTCATATTGGTTCTTGGGAGATTGAAATTTCCCAAAACTATCGCCCTTGACTATAGGAGCAGGTGTGGCTTTACTCGCATGCATATTATACTTTTTAAGAACTTTTTCTAAATATGCCTTCTGCGATAGTCCTAAGACTCCATTACTTCTATCTCGGTGAATCTCTATTCCCAAAACATATGAAGCTTCACCGAGATCTGTTATATCAAAATTTGAGGACAAGAACTTCTTTGTCTCGAGTAGTAGACTAACATCACTGCTAGCAAGCAAGATATCATCCACATACAAGATTAGGAAAATATATTTCCCATTTTTAAACCTTGCATAAATGCAGTTGTCCTCAACATTTTCTTTAAATCCAAAACTTTTAATGGTCTCATTAAACTTTAGATACCACTGTCTAGAGGCTTGCCTTAATCCATAAATGGATTTCTTCAGGCGGCATCCCATATTTTCCTGGCCTTCCATGATAAAACCTTTGGGTTGTTTCATGTAGACCTTCTCTTTTAAATCCCCGTTCAGAAATGCCGTCTTTACATCCATTTGATGTAGCTCTAAATCAAAATGTGCAACTAATGCCATTATGATTCTGAAGGAATCCTTACACGAGACTGGAGAAAATGTCTCATTGTAATCTATCCCTTCTCTTTGTGTAAATCCTTTTGCCACGAGTCGGGCTTTATACTTTTCCACATTCCCTTTAGAGTCATACTTAGTTTTGTAGACCCATTTACAGCCTACTGTTTTGGCTCCTTTAGGAATTTCCTCTAAGTCCCAAACATCTTTGGAACTCATTGATTTCATTTCATTTTCCATTGCCTCTAGCCATTTTGATGATTGAGGGCTTCTAATGGCTTCTTCATATGTGGTGGGATCACCTTGCATATGAACCATTTCTGTATTATAAACTTTATAGTCAGTAGAAATAGTTGACTTTCTTGATCTTGTAGACCTTCTAAGGGCCTCACTTTCAGGCACATTCTGCACCTCAACTGGCCGTTGCACCTCCCTTTCATGCTCAACAACGGGTTCAGTCGGCTCCTGAAGGACAGGTTCCGGGTCTACCCCCACAGTTGTCATGGGTGGAGTTGCAGCCGGTAGTGAGAAAAATGGCTCCTGAATCATCGGATTAGGTGCATGCACCCTCTTCTCCTCAAGATCAATTTTCCAAACTACCAAGCTCCCCCTCATCATTGCGTCCTCTAAGAAGACTGCATGTCTCGTTTCTACAAACTTTGTATGTCTGTCGGGGCAGTAGAAACGAAAACCCTTTGATCTGTCTGGGTAGCCAATGAAATGGCAACTCACTGTTTTGGTATCTAACTTTGCAATGGTTGGATTAAACATTTTGGCCTCAGCGGGGCACCCCCACACCCTGAAGTGTTGTAGAGAGGGCACTCGACCGGTCCAGAGCTCGTACGGTGTTTTGGGCACCGCCTTGCTTGGCACTCTATTGAGAATATGAACGGCGGTTTTAAGTGCCTCCATCCACAATCCCAACGGCAAAGTGGAGTAACTCATCATGCTGCGCACCATATCCATAAGAGTACGGTTGCGCCTTTCAGCTACTCCATTTTGCTGAGGCTCGCCCGGCATCGAATACTGGGCTACTATGCCAGTCTCCTGCAAAAACTTTGCAAAGGGACCAGGGACTTGGCCATATGGGGTATGTCTGCCATAGTACTCCCCCCCACGGTCAGACCTTACTATCTTTATTCTTTTATCATGTTGATTTTCAACTTCAGCTTTGAATATTTTAAACTTGTCCAAAGCTTCAGATCATTCTTTTATTGGATAAATATATCCATAGCGAGAGTAGTCATCTGTGAATGTGATGAACGAATCATATCCATCCACACTTTTCACCGGAAATGGTCCACAAATGTCAGTGTGAATCACTTCGAGTGTGCCTGTGCTATGTATTGCACCCTTTTTAATTTGTTTTACATACTTTCCTTTAATGCAATCTATGCATTTGTCTAAGTCAGAGAACTCTAACGGAGGAAGAATTTCAATTTTGATTAATCTTTCTATTCTCCCCCTGGAAATGTGACCCAAACGACAGTGCCATAGTATCGACGAGTCATGAGTTCTCTTTCTTTTCTTTTGTACTTTGTTCGACGCGGCATTCTCAATCACATTACACACGGAATGCACTTTTTCACGAAGTGATAATAAGTAAAGCTCATCATATAGTAAAGCATTACCAACATAAACATTATTTAACCATATGGCACACTTGCCATGTCCAAAATAGCACTCATAACTATCTTTGTCCAAGCGAGAAACACTAATTAAGTTTCTATTACAAGATGGAACATATAACACGTCTCGAAGTAAAAGATCGAATCCGTCAGCCAACTCCAAGGAGATGTCACCGACGGCTTCAACCTCCGCTTGAATTCCATTTGCGACTTCAACGTGTCTTTCTCTTCTTTGAATAGTCCGGGTCGAACGGAATCCCTGTAAAGAATTCGCAACGTGCACAGTTGCTCCAGAGTCAATCCACCAAGTAGATTTTGCAAACTTTATATACAAGGATTCATCTATGAAAGAAACAATATTGTTACCTTTCTTAGCCATTAGAGACTTAAGCCAATCAGGGCAGTCTTTCTTGTAGTGTCCAGACTGCTTGCAGTGGAGGCATTGATCTTTTTCCACTGGGAAAGGCTTTTGCTGATACTGCTGTGGACCTTTGCCATAGGGCTTAGAAGGCGAACCTTTGCCATAACTCTTTTTCTGTTTGTCCTTGACATAGTTGATTGAACCACCATGCAAGGCCTTGAGTCTGTCCTCTTCTTGGACACACATAGCTATCGTCTTTTCTATGTCCCATGTTCCAGGGGACATGTTATAGTTCACGACAAAGGCTTCATATTCCTTCGGCAGCGAACCCATGACCAGATGGACCAGGAGCTTTGGTTTGATCTCCAGATCCTCATCCATTGGCTTGAGCTTTGCTGCCATGGTGCTCATCCTGAGGATGTGCTCTCTTATGCCACCACCTGTGTAGTTCTCTGTCACCAGTTGTTTTAACAACTGGGTGGCATAAGTCTTTGAAGAACCAGTGAACTGGTTCTTTATCTTTGTCAGCAACTCACCTACGTGAGCGCACTCTGCAACTGAGCCCACGATGGCGGCCTCAATTGTGTTCTTTATAAACGCCATACACTTTTTATTGGCATTTATCCACTTTTGGTTGCTTATGGAGTAACTCAACTCCAAAGGAGCATAGTCAGCCCTCTTTTTGTCCCATGCAGCATCGTCATCAGTGGACGCTCTCACAGGCTCTTCCGGTCTGACCGGCTGTGGTTCATCCACAACCCAGTCAACATCAGCACATACAAATGCGAGGTCTACTTTCTTCCTCCACTCAGTGTAATTATCACCCCTGAGTGTCGGAACGTCTTTAAGGCAGCTCATCAAGTGATAGCCTCCTGAAATCACAATGAAGTGATGTCAATATAACAATTACATGTATGAATCTAACGTTGGTTAAATTAAACACATAATTGTCTAAGCATTTAAAAAACTATATTACCGTTGGGCAAATATAATAATTAAATGCATCTTTTAATTTTTCAATACTGAAATATGATCATGCTATTTACAACGTTGGTTATATATAATAACATAATCATATTCTCAAAACATGCTCTTAAAGAAAATATACTACTTTTATTTTCTGTGTTAAAAAGAGCACTGTTACTTTTTACGCAGCGGAAAACACGAATAAAAATTCGTGAACTTTTTATAAAAATGCTTTTCCTTTTTCTTTTTCTGTACTTTGAATAAAACTGTATAATAAGATACAACAGAAAAAGAAAAAAGAAAAAGAAAAACGGCAGCTCGCGCCGGCCCAGCGCCCGCGGCGGCTGGAGCCCAGCACGCGCGCCCGCGGCTGCAGGCTCGGCCCAGCTCGCTCGCGGCGGCTGGCGCCCAGCGCGCCCGCGGCGACTGGAGCCTCGGCCCAGCGCGCAGCGCCCGCAGCGGCAGCTCGGCCCAGCTGGCCTCGGCTGGCGCCCGCAGCGCTCGCTGCTGGCGGCTCAGCCCAGCTAGCGGCTGCATCTTTCGGCCTTTCGGCCCGAGTGGCCCGGGGGAACTAGGTTTTTAATCCTGGCCGTTCTTTTGAATCAGACGATTGTCCGTGCTGTTCGGTCGAACAAAACCAGTGGAAGCTGGCCCCGACGGAAACCTAGCGCCATTCTGTTCCTCCCCCCGCGCCGCTCGCTCTCTCTCGACTCTGAGCGGTGGCGCTCGATGCGGGCCTCTTTCCGCGCCGGTTGCTGGCGATGGGTAAAGGCCACGCCGGCCGCCGGCGACGGCGTCGCCATGGCGCCGCGCGACCACTTTGTTGTTCTTGCCCCCTTCCCCCATTCTTTAGACACACACAGAGAGAGAGAGATTCGAGTTCTAGACCACCTCTACTCCTCTGTGCAGGCGCCGTTGCCGTTCCCTTCGCCGGTGGTGCGTTCCCCTTGGGGTGAGCGCGCCGCCGTCGAGGGGTTGGGCCGCGGTGCGCCCCTCCTTTTTTTTTTTCTTGCTTTGTTTCGGATTCGATCCGATCTGATTTGGGAGGGTTCAATCTCTCAATTTCTGTAGACTTTTCTTTGCCCCGTGAGGGGTAATACCTTCTTCCGACGCCTCGGCTTGCCGATGCGCGTCGAGATCGAGAGGGTTGGCGCGGCCTTGCGGCGGCGCACTTTGCCGGCGGGCCCAAGGCCCTTTTCCGGTGAGTCCTTGTACTTTGCCCTGTTCTAGGGTTCTTTGGGGAGGGGAGGGGGGAATCTGTTTTTGTCTCTGTGTTCTTTGTACCGAAAAACATAGCCTAGCATGGCCTGATACCATTGATAGAACCATGGATCGGGGTAGGCTATAGATCACGGTAGATTACCTTCTCCTTGTCCGGCAGATCGCGAGCCGGACGCCATGGTGGTGTGGTGGTGAGTGAGATGTGGCGGTGGTGGAGTACTTCCCGTCGGCCGAGCGCTAACCCTAGATCGGTAGGGGGTGTTCGGTGGTGTTGGGTGCACGGTCAACTTGGTGATCCGTGCCCCGGCACCCCACCTCTTTATATATTGCGCTGGCGACAGGGGCCCACCAACCAGTAAGAGGTTGGGCGCCCCCGATCAGGGCGCGTAGATCAGGGTCTCGTTCGACCCGTTGGGCTCGAACGGGAGGAGATCATCCTAACACCCCCCTCACCATGAACAACATCAAAGCAGTGCTCTTCGTAAGTTGTATATATATATATATATATATACACTTTAATCTGTCATTTAGAATTACTAGTGCTACGTACGTACTGCTGGCTAGCTATACCCTCTCCTTTGTATCAATCCATGGTTTCACCAACACAAGAAAGAAACAATACAGGACCTTCTTGCAGGGGGGACAGAGACAACATCGACAACGCTACAGTGGGCCATGGCCGAGCTGATGCGAAACCCAAGCATCATGTCGAGGGCACAAGATGAGGTCAGGGGAGCCTTCGTGGCACAAAACAAGGTTACCGAGGAGGGTCTAGGCGAGCTTAGCTACCTGCAATGCATCATCAAGGAGACCCTGCGGCTGCACCCTCCTGGGCCATTAGTACCAAGGGATTGCAGAGAGCACTGCAGAATACTCGGCTATGACGTGCCCAAAGGCACCACCATTCTCGTCAATGTCTGGGCCATCTCTAGAGACCCGGAATGCTGGGATGAGCCCCAAGAATTCGTGCCAGACCGGTTTGTGGCAAGTGCCACAGATTTCAGAGGCAACAGCTTTGATTTCATACCATTCGGCGCCGGACGTCGGATTTGCCCCGGGATGCTATTTGGGCTCGCCACCATTGAGCTTGCTCTTGCATGCCTTCTGTTTCATTTTGATTGGAGTCTCCCGGATGGCACTTCTCCGAGTGATCTGGACATGACAGAGACCATGGGTGTGGCGGCTAGGAAGAAGGTGGCTCTGTGGGTGCATCCAACTCCCCATGTATATTTGCCTTGCTGAACCATGCATGCTTCTGCGTCCATCAGTTTGGTTCTATTACTGTATGTCTTAACTAGCACAGTAGCCCGTGCAATCCTGGGGCATGTTTCTTGTCATTCTGTTGACAAGTTGTGTTTTGAAACGAAATTAAAATTGGTTGTTGAGATATGTTTACACTAGTAAGGTAGAATAAAAACGTCTTTGTCCGATTCATTGTAGCCTACCTTCATAAGTAAATCTATTGTACGCATACGTCAAACTTTAATAAGGTCATTTGGGCATATTTTGTTCTTTTTATCCGCTAAAAGTAAGAGTGGAAAAACCAGCCCTCTTCAGCAAAGATAAAACGTTCCTTAGCTTTTGAAGGCAAGTTAGGAGGCAGTTTAAACATAGTATATGCTATAACTAAGTGAGATAAATTGAAGATGACGGATTCATCTTGGAGAAAGGACACACAATAAAATAGCTTGAAGTCTTTTTTGTTACAAGGGATAGAGAGCGATTGGTGGAATCAATATTTTTTATTGCTTGAGCCTCGTGCGTATATATATAGGAGTACATGATCAACTTGAAGTCCAAGACAAGCTGGAATAATTCCTAGTCTATCCTAAGCTTCCTAATTTATCAGGATACTCAACATCCCCCCGCAGTCACAACGGTAGCGACGCGGACGGTGAGACTGAAGAAGAATCCGAATGTAAGCCGACGGACATCCCCCCACAGTCGTAGCGATTGATGCATCACGAAAGTCGTGGAAGGAGTGGAAACCGATGAGGTTGGTCAAGCAAAGCGGTAGCCCTTTGTGTCAATGTCGAGGTAGCCGAGAGCGTAGGATGGTGTAGCCACGATCGAGGTAGCCGTGCGAAGAATGCCGTGGTCGATGTCGAGTCGGGGTAGCCGGTGTCAAGAAAGTCGTCGTGGAGCCGCGGGCGCAAGGAGGCGCCGAGTAAATCATGGGCGCACTGGTGTCGAAGTAGTGGTGCACCAGGAAGAAGACACTGCTGGCGAGGCGTCGCGTCGGGTTTGCCAAACTCGGGAACACGTCGTAGAGGAAGGCACACGTCGGTGTTGCCAACACCGGGCATGCGTAAACAGACGAAGACGAAGTTGACGAAGTGCCACACCAGGCTTGCCATGCCCGGCACGTTGTGAATGAAGGCACGCACCGGTGTTGCCAGCACCGGGTATGCGTAGACGAGGGACCTGCACGAGCTGGACGCCATATCGAGGAGTCAGAAGGGCCAGCAGAGAAGGAGACTCGACGACGGTTGTGGGGTCAATCGGCATGAGGCCGATGTCACAAACAGTGGTTGGAGTAGACGAAGTTGTTGGGGAAGATGACGACAACACTGGCGATGGGCTGGTGCTGGACAAAGACGAAGGGGGTGATCGGGCGGCGGCGGCGGCCTGGCGGCGACGATGCCTAGATTAGGAGCGTGCGGTGCTCGAAGTAGGCGAGGAACCCAACAATGTGAAGAAGACCAGCGCGGATGATGGCGTTCTCGCGCCGAGGGAGACGGCGCGGAGCATACCACGGGAAATCGACGCGCGAGGACGGCGGAGTGGACTGCGGGCTGCTGCACTACGGCCCGAAAGGGCGACACGACGACAGCGGGCCGGTCGGGGCAACGGCGGGAATACCTCGGGGCGGCGGCGGTGACCGCGGGCCACAGAGCTACGACTCGAAAGGGGCGACGCAGCGGCAGCGCGAGGGTCGGTGCAGCCACATAGGCGACCTAGAATGAACGTCCTCGAGGCGGTGGTAGACCGCGGGCTGCGGCACTACGGCCCAAAGAGGCAATGCAGCGGCAACTCGCGGGTCGATGTAGCTGCGGGGTGAACCACGGGGCGTCGGCTCTATGGCCCAATGGGGTGATGCAGCGGCAGCCTGATGCTCGATCAGTTGAGGGGCGCGTTGTAGTCGGGACAATGTTCACGGGACCTGCGGAGGCGCATGCAACCGATGAGCCCGATCGGTCGCACGGCGCGGGCGGGGCGGATTGCGGCACAGGCACATGATCAACCCAAACGCGCGCGAGGTCATGGACGTCGCTCGGTGGAGGCGGGGTGGTGACAGAGTCCGAGCGGAAGCCGGCGGCGACGGCCAACGTGCGACGACGTGCAGACGTGCACGTCAGCGCCGGCGCCCGAGCGGCGAACGCAACGCCATGTGGAGGTGGCCGTACATATGCGGCGGAGGCCGGATGGTGATGTAGGGGTCCCGGTCGGAGCAGGGCGGCGACGGTCAGCGCAGGGCAACGGACGGGCCGACGAACGGACGTCGGCTGGTCGTGACGGGCCGCCTCGGCGCGCGTGGCCGCCGGGTCGGACGAGAGGCCGGCCGGTCGCGCCGATGTCGGAGTAGAGTCGCGTGTGGGCTGATGGCGGCGACGAACAACGCAAACCGATTTATATCGGAAAACCAAAAAATAAACGCCGATCAAAGCGATCGATAAGAGAGAAATACCCGAAGCAAGGGCTCAGAAAAAGACTCTCTAGGGCAGCCGATGAACACGACCGACGGACGGACCCTAGGTACGAGCGACGTGGCCTCCGGTGGCGGTCATGTCGGCCGACCGCCCTGAAGGCGACGCGTAGGGCGGAAGCGGTGGGCGGCTAAAATTTGAATCGGTTGACCTGATACCATGTTACAAGGGATAAAGAGGAATTAACGGAATCAATTTTTTTATTGTTTGAGCCTCATAGGCAAACATATAGGAATACATGTTCAACCTGGAGTCCAAAATAAACAATAATAATTTTTAGTCTATCTTAAGCTTCCTAATTTACCACGATACTCAACATTTTTTGCAATAACCTCGAAATTTCCTTTTGTGTCAACCTCATGAAGCATAGTCAAAAAGCTTTAGTCAAAAAGCTTGCCACACATTTGACTACCTTTTACTAACCCAATGATTATTATTTGCTTGACACTGTTTTCATGGCACTACAAAATAGAAAAATACATTGCTTTACGAAGCAAATTAAGTATCCGGCATCGGCCGCAACGATGAGTTCTACAGTAGCTACCTTGAAGTATGTATGTGTCCTTCACCCCTCCAGATGTCTCTTGGTTTCAGGGTTGGGTTCATGGTTGGGGTTGTGATCATGAGGAGCATGTGCGTTGTGCTGCTTCTACCGAGCTCGATTTTGGAGGATTCTGTAGGAAATCAGTAACTTTAGCAATGTGATCCATGTAGACTGCGATCGTTGTAAGATCTGTGATCCGGTCAGTGTGCTTCTTGTTTAAATTTTTGGTTGTGATTATAAATATGAGTTGGAATAATAAGGGGAGGGCAATGCTAATGTTGGAATTGAGTTGTTGTGAAAGAGGATCGTTGTTAATTTTTAAGTACTCCCTCTGTAAAGTAATATAAAAGCGTTTAGATTATTATTTTAGTATTGTAAAAGCTCTTATATTAGTTTACGGAGAGAGTAATAATCAAGGCCTACATTGGTATTCACATTTTGATTATTTGTTCTTGTTGATAATATGTGGTCTTGCTAGAGGTGTAAAGTTGCTCGCGATATTAAATTGATAGTCCCCTGAACACTGTGCATGCCCTAGATGTGTCAGCCCTACGTTCTGCGCGAGACATATCACATCACCTCGTCGTGAGGTAGCACGAGAAATGTCCCCCGATGTACCAAAAATGCTTTCGCCCTGTTTTATATATAAATCAACGATCATCCACAACCCGGTACAAACGCACGTCATCATAATACACGCACACACTCAAAGCAGGATACATAGGCGTTGAGCGCAGCAACACTATCCCTAGCTGTTGGGAACTATTCGATATGATCCGCCCAGGAGGGGCCGGGTTACCCCAATGGCGGCTCATGGGCCAAGCCCAGGAGCATGTTGAAGATGGCGGTTCAGGAAGATAGGCATTTAAAGGGCCCAAAACCCAGAGGGTCTTAAGGCCCGTAAGTGTAAACCGCCATGTATATTCGACTTGTACTGTAAGACATGTAAAGATAAGTCACTGGGCCGGACACGTTTGTATGAGCCGGCCGAGACTCTGTAAGCCGCAGGGCGTCAACCCGTGTATATAAGGGGACGACCCGACAGCGGCTTAGGGCAAGAAACAACAGATCGAAAGCCAGGCTAGCGTATTCGCTCCCTAGCAATCGAAATCCTAGCAATACCACCTCAAACTGGATTGGGCTTTTACCTTCACCGCAAGCGGCCGAACCAGTATAAACTCCCCGTGTCTTTTGTCTCGTTTTAACCCCTTTAAGCTAACCATGTCGCAATGGCTCCACAACGAAGTCCTTCTCTTAGGACATCTGCCGTGACAACTCCACGACAGTTGGCGCCCACCGTGGGGCCTGCGCATGGTGGTTTCGAGTTCTTGAAGGGCAGCTTCGAAGGGATCAAGGGATACGATGTGGGCCGGATGACCAAGAGTCATCGCGGCAAGCTCTACATCGACGATGCAGGCTGGGGCCCCGAGGCCGGCTCAATTGAGTACGGGTACCGGTACCCTTCGGTGGAATCCGCGTCTTCATCGGCCAGATCGACAAACCAGGCCCTGAGCCAGACATCGGCACCGACATCATCGAGACGGCTCAGCATGCGCGACCTGCTCGGGTTCAGCCCGCCGTGAGGCGTGCCTTTGTTGGATATATCCATGGGGCTGAAGGCTCTGGATCTTACGGTGAGACGACCGTCTACTCTGATGGTGAATCGTCCACCGGCGAGACTGACTCAATGTATCAGCTACAGAACGGACGGCTTAGGGGCTGGTCCGATGGTAACAGTATTCCGGACCCCCGTGAGCCGCCGAACAGGGTGGCGATCTTCATGACTGGCACCCAGCCGGCTCTCGGCTCGACAACCGCCACGGCTATGACTTTCGGCGCAACGGCGATAATGGCAGCAGGCGTGGGCGGACCAGCACGTCCGGTCACTCAAGTTTTAACAGATCTATTGGAGGCTCTGGCGACTCTGATGGGAACAGAAGTAACCCCGGACAACAAGGAACATCACAAAGTGGACGTGGCTAAACTGTGTGATGAGATAGCACAAGCAAAGGAAGAGCTGGCGGCGGAGAACGCTAGGATGACTGCAGAACGGGCTGTTTTGGACGCTCAAGCTCAGCGGATTCAAGCGGATTCGTACAGGCTCATGGTGGATCAGAACGCTACCAATGAAGTCTTGCGGAGAAAGCACCAGAGTCGTCTGCCTTTTATTTATGAGCCTAGGAATCTCTTCAACACAACTGGAGCAGGGACTAGTAACCCACCGGGGATAAACCGGATGGCTGAAGCGCCAGGGGGTGGAGCACCGGTTCAGCCATGCGTGACAGGTTCTCTACATGCGAATCACGCCCACCTCATCACCCGGTGATGCCGGCGGGTCATTATTCCAACCCTCTGGATAATATGATTGCTCCAGCTACGCGATTGGCGGCTCTACCAGTCGAGGGTGAGACTCCAGTAGCAGATGAAACCCGGAGGGCTAGTGAACTTCTTCAGACAGCGCTGGTGCAACAGCAGGCTTATTCTTATAGTCGTGACCGGATTCATTCGACCCCTCGTCCAAGCGTCAGCTACAGCAGGCACATTGACTCGCCAGCAGTTTTGAGCACGGAGCGGCACCGTAACCAACCTTGTGGGCATGACCCGGCGCACAATGGTGCCAATGCACAAGATTTGGTGGATCAGGGCAGAACACACCGGGAGGCCGAGCTGGCGGCTCAGGCGGCGGGTCATCAGCAGGCGTCGTTTTACCCAACAACTTCAGTGGAGACAGGTGTGGCTTCTAGAACTTGGGGTGTGCCATGTTTAACGGCGGCCTTGCGGAACGAGCGTTTGCCCAAGGACTTCAAAGGCCCTCGTAAGGTGCCTAACTACACAGCAAATCAGCGCCCTGAAGCTTGGGTGGAAAGTTATGAGATGGCTATGGAGATGCTTGATGTTAGTGAGGCTGCATATGCTAAGTATTTCACCATGATGCTGGAAGGGACAGCTCGTAATTGGCTGAAAGGGCTACCTGCCAACTCTATTAGTTCATGGGTAGAGCTGAAGGCCAAGTTCATCCGACATTTCAAGGATACATGCAAGCAGCAGATGTCAATTGTGGACTTATCTTCTTGTGTTCAAGCCGAGGGTGAATCGATGACCAGCTGGCTGTGTCGGGTCTCGACCATTATACATTCTTCAGATAAGATCAACGCGGGCTCAACAGTTTTAATGTTGGAGAAGAATTGTCGTTTCCTTCCACTCAAGCAGAAGCTAGGGCGGCTTACACGCCATTGCGATGATATGGGGGAGCTCATGGCAGCTCTTGTCAAATATGCCGACTCTGATAGTACCAAGGACCCCGACTCCGAGTCTGAAAGATCGGGAAAGCGAAAGAAGAGTAGTGATACAAGGGGATAGCAGTTTAACCCAGCCAATCAGGATGGTGGCAATAAGCGCAAAGCTGATGATTTTGTAGCTAACATCGCTGCGCGGAATTTTAACCAGCATCGCAAGGGGAGGCCGGCTCAAAGATATAACCTTGATGAAATCATGAATCAGCCGTGTCCGAAGCATGGAACCGAAGGAAGACCATCTACCCATATGTGGAAGGATTGCAGCATTATGAGACATTTTAGAGAGTCTATCCAGCACAACCATGGTCTGAACGGCGGTTCAGGGTCCGACTCTCATGGTCCGGGTCACGGAGGCGGCGGTTCAAGTTCCGGGTTTCAAGGCCAAGGCAATCAAGGTGGTAACAATCAGCGGAACAATCAAGGGAATCAACAGCAGCAGTCTGGTTATCAGACAAACCCGAAGCAATTGAGCAGTGGGCAGTACCACGTTTTTACCACAAGTTTATGCAAGCGGGATCAAAAGCTTCATAAAACGGTTGTGAATGCCGTTGAACCGGCTGTTCCGCGTTACTTGCGATGGTCTGAGCAGCCCATTGTGTGGAGTCGTGAGGATCACCCGCCTCGGGTTGATAATCCGGGTTAGTTGACTTTGGTGGTGGCGCCTCAGGTTGGAGGATATAAGTTCACTAAAGTGCTCATGGATGGGGGCAGCGGCATCAATATCCTTTACTATGATACTTTCCGTCGCATGGGATTAACTAACAAAAAATCTTAAAACGTCCAATACTGTTTTCCATGGAGTGGTGCCTGGTAAGTCGGCATACCCGGTGGGCAAAATTGATTTGAGGGCAACCTTTGGAGATGAGGACGATGCTAGAACAGAAACTCTGACGTTTGAAGTTGTTAAGATCCACAGCCCGTATCATGTTGTGTTTGAACGGTCGGCTTGTGCTAAATTCATGGTGAGGCCATGTTATGTTTATCTATAGCTTAAGATGCCAGGTCACAAGGGCACTATAACGGTGCACAGGAGCCACAAGGTAGCCTTGGAGTGTGAGGAAGGCGATGCTGCTTACGCGGAGTCTGTTTGTGCCATAGAGGAGCTGAAGTTTTACAAGGATAACGTTGACCCGGCGGATATGGCATCTTTGAAGAAGCCAACCACAGAGCATGACCCTTTGTTAAAGTTTAAATCGGCGAATGACACCAAGCTAGTTGATTTTTTTCCTGGCGACTCATCTAAGCAGTTCAGCATCAGTGCTAATCTGGATCCGAAACAGGAAAGCGCACTCTTCGAGTTCATCCGTGAGAACCGGGACATCTTTGCATGGAAGCCTCCAGACATGTCGGGTGTACCGAGGGAACTCGCTGAGCACACTCTTAATATTGATCCGAAGTTTAATCCGGTCAGACAATTCCTTCGTCGTGTTAACGAGGAGAGGCGGAAGGCCATTGGTGAAGAAGTGGCCCGGCTCTTGGCGGCCGGGTTTATTGTTGAAATTTTTCATCCTGAGTGGTTGGCTAACCCAGTATTGGTGCTTAAGAAGAACGGCACTTGGCGAATGTGTGTGGACTACACGGACTTAAACAAGGCTTGTCCGGCTAACCCCTTTGCTCTCCCTCGTATTGATCAAATTATTGATGCTACGGGGGTTGTGAGCGTTTGAGTTTTTTGGATGCTTATTCTGGTTATCATCATATCAATATGGCAGTTAAGGACTAGGAAAAGATAGCTTTCATTACTCCGTTTGGAGCGTTATGCTATGTGTCTATGCCTTTCGGGCTCAAGAGTGCCCAGGTGACTTACCAGCGGTGTGTGCAGAATTGCCTTCATGGTCAGTTCGGGCATAATGTTCATGCTTACGTAGATGACATTGTGGTGAAGTCTAGGAAGAAGGAAACCTTGATCGACGATTTTAAGGAGACGTTTGACAACCTCCGGGTTTATAAGATGATGCTTAACCCGGCCAAGTGCGTCTTCGGTGTGCCAGCAGGCAAGCTTTTGGGTTTTTTGGTTTCAGAACGAGGCATCGAGGCTAACCCAGAGAAAATCAAGGCTATTACTTCCCTTTCTAGGCCAAAGCGTGTTAATGACGTACATCGTTTGGCAGGTCGGATAGCGGCTTTGAGCCGGTTCATAAGCCGCCTAGGAGAAAAGGTCATCCCTCTGTATCAGATGATGAAAAAGATGGATGATTTTGTCTGGAGTGATGCTGCTGATGAGGCATTTGAGGCACTTAAGAAGCAATTGGTTGAGCCGCCGGTTCTTGCCGCTCCCATTGACAAGGAGCATTTGTTGTTATATGTGGCTGCCAATAGCCAGGCTATCAGTGTGGCCAGGCAAGAACTATCCGGTTCAACGGTCGGTTTATTACATCAGTGAGGTACTCATTGAGTCCAAGCAGAGGTATCCGCATTGGCAGAAGCTGGTGTATGGGGTCTTCATGGCAAGCCGAAAGCTCAAGCAATATTTTTTGGGTCATCCCATTACTGTGGTGAGTTCTGTTCCCTTGGGGGATATCATCCAAAATAGAGAAGCCACAGGTCGGGTAGCCAAGTGGGCCATTGAGCTTGGACCCCATGCTTTAAAGTATGTGCTTCGTATGGCCATCAAGTCTCAAGCACTCGTGGACTTTATCAATGACTGGACAGAGTTGCAGGCGCCTGAGAAAAAGTCGGATAACACATATTAGACTATTCACTTTGATGGATCCAGGCAGTTGGAAGGCTCGGGGGTTGGAGTTGTCTTGACTTCCCCACGAGGTGATAAATTTTCTTATGTTCTCCGGTTAATGTTCCCTTGTACTAATAATGCAGCTGAGTATGAGGCCTTGCTCCACGGTCTTCGGATGGCTAAGGAGATGAACTTAAGCCGGGTAAGATGCTTCGGTGACTCAGATCTGGTAGCCTAGCAGGTTTCTGGCACTTGGGATTCCAAGGATCCCCTCATGGTGGCTTATCATCGAGAGGTTGATGCTAATGTGGGGCACTTCAAGGGTTACCAAGTCGAGCACATTGATCGAAAGAAGAATGAGGCGGTCGATGCCTTAAGATAGTTAGGGTCTCAGCGTAAGGCGGTGCCACCCAACACGTTCTTGGATGTTCTGCTTAACCCGTCTGTCAAGTTACCTATAGAGGAGGATCTTGTTGTTCCTGACCCGGAGGCACAATTGGTGGCGGCTCTTCATGTCATTCCTGACTGGACGGTTCCGTATTTGGCTTACATGACCCATGGCGAGTTACCTGAGGATGAGATCTTAGCCAGACAGACTACCCGGCGGTCTAAGTCGATGACGATTGTCAATGGGGAATTGCACCATCACTGTGTCACAGGGGCATTTCAACATTGCATCTCTCCTGAAGAAGGCTATGAGATCCTGCGAGAGATCCATGAAGGAGATTGTGGTCATCATGCCGGCTCTAAGTCTCTCATGGCCAAGGCTTTTCATCATGGATTCTATTGCTTGACGGCTCATGCTGATGCTGAGGATTTGGTCAGCAGATGTGACAGTTGTCAGAAGTTTTCACGAGGAGCTCATGTTCCGGCTCAAGAGTTGAGGATGATTCCAATTACTTGGTCGTTTGCGACCTAAGGGCTTGATATGGTCGGGCCTTTCAATAGGTCCAAGGATAAGAAAACCCACCTCTTGGTAGCAGTTGATAAGTTTACCAAGTGGGTTGAAGCAGAGCCGGTTAGCAAGTGCGATGCAGCAACGACGGTTCAATTGATCAAGAAGGTGATCTTCCGTTTTGGCTTTCCCCGCAACATCATAACAGATAACGACACTAATTTATCCAAGGGTGCTATGAGAGAATTTTGTCAGCGAGAGCATATTCGAATTGATGTTTCCTCTGTGGCTCACCCACAGTCTAATGGTCAAGCGGAACGAGCTAATCAAGAGATTTTGAGATGCATCAAGCCCCGGCTTACGGTTCCTTTAAAGAGAACGCCGGGTTGTTGGGTGGAGAAGTTACCTTCAGTGTTATGGAGTATCAATACAACCCCCAACAGATCTACGGGTTACACACCTTTCTTCGTGGTCTATGGAGCAGAGGCGGTTCTTCCTAGTGACATCCGTCATGATTCTCCCCGTGTGGCGGCTTATGTTGAAGCTGATAATGAAAGGGCACGTCAGGATGCAATGGACATGTTGGATGAAGAGCGTGATCTCGCGGCGGCTCGTTCAGCGATTTATCAACAAGATCTACGGCGATATCATAGCCGCCAGGTCAAAACCATAACCTTTCAAGAAGGCGACTTGGTACTCCGGCTCATCCAGGATCAAACTGATATGCATAAACTATCACCACCTTGGGAAGGACCTTTTGTCGTCAGCAAGAATCTGCATAAAGGGTCATACTATCTTATCGACGTTCGAGAGCACAAGGACTCACGCACATCAGAGGAGGAGACCTGTCGGCCATGGAATATTGCTCATCTTCGGCCCTACTATACTTGAGCCACCGGCTCTCATGATGTACATAGTTTGATGATGTATATATTAGCAAGAATATAATAAAGCCGGCATCCCTGATAATTCGGGGCCTCTGTCGTTTCACTTCATCGAAGCTGAGTCTTTATCATCGTATTACATGTTTATTTAAGAGGCTTGACGGCCAAATTGCAGGGACTAAAGAGAGTTGGATGCATAGCACAGCTCAAACGTA
The DNA here is from genome assembly GCA_902687465.1 of Secale cereale. Lineage (NCBI taxonomy): Eukaryota > Viridiplantae > Streptophyta > Magnoliopsida > Poales > Poaceae > Secale > Secale cereale. Next base: position 796,648,527 of record LR738710.1, on the reverse strand, counting down.
GGTCCCCGATGAGCACAATTCGTAAGTATGTCACTTGAGGGCTTCCTGTTCAAACATAGGCGTATTCAACCAAAGAGAACATAGCGTTACTACCCTTTTGACCAGGTTATCTTGTTTAAACATAGGCGTATTCGACCAAAGAGGACATAACATGTGGGTCATCCTACCTGTATACCAGCTGCTTCAACTCCATCAGGTCATCCTGATTGACCCGCCGAACTCTTAGCAATCAATCTTTTACGATGTATCCGACCAAAGATCCTGATCTTGCTAAGGTTAAAACGCCGGTTTGTCATGTGATAGCACGGCTTACAGATAGTCAGGATAGATCCAGGCTCACAAAGCCGCCTTCCTTGAAACTTGGATAAATCGTCCTGTGATGCATGATGCAACTCTGACCCCGCGTACTCTAGATAAGTCTATCTTTAAATAAAGACCTGAACTTGTCTAGGTTCAAATGTCGATTAGGTACTATGAGAGCCAGCTCACAGCAAGTGCGTACCTTCCAGTGGCCAACAGGCTAGTTTCATTGAAGAAGAACCTTTGGCTTGGCGGCCTGCAAAAGCCTCGGATTTTTTGATTTTCTCTTTTGGCTTTATTTTTCCTTGTTTTTTCTCTTGCAGTATGGTTTTAACAAGTCGGGCCAAGCTGCCTCTATTTATGTCTCATATTTGAAGCATCTCTCGGTATCTGCAACTCGACATAATGGCAGACTCTAAGTCGCCAGAGGATAATAATCTCATATTTGTAGTTATAGCTCTAAAGACTCTAACTGCATGGAGCTGATAAGCCGACAGTCTAAGCACGCACCACAGGTATGATTATTTATTTCACAATTGTGTCAACATTGTGATTAAACCGGCCCTGGTTATGGACTATCTGTCCCCGGTGGCATCAATTGGGTATCATGACCAGCCCGGCGGTAAACCGCCAGGGCACTTGTTATTTGCTTGTGTGCAAGATAATGATTATTTTGAACTGCTTAAGTCAACGCTATCATAATCATAAAGTGGTAGTTTTTTTCAACTGGGGGATCAACAATATTGCGCAGAAACAGAACCATGCAAGATGGCACGACAGATTAAGGTTTTACTACCCTATTACATGACTCCATGAGCCAAACAAGATCAAGCGTTTTGAAGGATCAAATATATAAACCGCCCAGCGGTTCACTCTTCACGGCCTTGCTGACTTGAAGCTTCTGGGTTAGCCTTCTCCGGTTCTTCGTCCTCCTCCATCTGAAAGTTTGGTGATGACCAATCGATGCCAGACAGAGCTTGAAATTCAGCTTCATCATCGATAAGTTTGCATGGGTCAACTTCGAGGCCTAACGTGTGATTACGGATTGGAGGGATTAAATCCATCACTTTATAAGCTAGAGTGGGCATCTTCTAGTTTTCCATGCTGTAAGTCGGCTGATATCTTGATAGATCTATTTCATTGGCAATCAGGCTGGCCAGAGGGCGTATATCTTTCACACAGGCAGCGAAGTCCTTTTGATCAAATGTCGTGCCGTCTTCTTTCAAGCATGGATAGCCGGTAGCTAAGTTAGTCGGGTCTAGCTCTGGTAACCATGCCTTGGCCCGGCTTAAATCTATCACGTCACTGGCTCTTGCAGAAGATCGCTTCATCTCGTCTATCCTAGCAGGCAACACAGAAAGTTATTTCAAGACATCTACCAAGAGAGTAGGCGTCTGGTTGGCCGGAGAAACTGTGACCAGTGCACGCGGAGCTCCAGTGTATAGTTGTTCAACAGGGGTGTAAACAGCTTTAAGCTTCGCAAGCAAATCCTGGTTAAGATTGCTGCTCCTGCGGCCCGCATAAGTCATAAATTGGTTAAGAGGCGGTTTATCCTATCAAAGGAAAGATTCACTTTTGATGATTGGCAAGGCGACTCACCAAAGATAGCCGAAACCATCTGGGATACACGGTGTTTTAAACCGGTGAGCTCAGTGGTCACCTCTTCGAGAGCTGCCTCCGCCTTTTCAGCTCATTTTGTTAAAGCGGCCTTTTCTTCAATCCAAGTAGCTTTCTCCGTCTCAAAGCTGGCCTTCAATTTTTCGGTTTCAGCCACGCTAAATTGGAATTTTGCTTCAGCTTTCTGGGTCTCAGATTCTTGAAACTTCAGTCGGATCTTTGCATCATTCAATTGTGATTGCAGTTCAGCAGTGGTATTCTTTATAAACAAAGAGTTACAAATACATTCATATCCGGGTTACAGGAATATAAGTCCCAAGCCTTTTGCAAGCAACAACACTTGGCACTTGGGGGCTAATGCCTGTCGAGACAGTCTTCATGCACCGACTCATATTAATAAAGTCCCAAGCACTTTGCAAGCAAGAGTACTTGGCACTTGGGGGCTAATGCCTGCCGAAACATTCTTCATGCATCGACTAATATTAATAAAGTCCCAAGCACTTTGCAAGCAAGAGTACTTGGCACTTGGGGGCTAATGCATATCGCTTGCATCTTCTTATTCATTTATGATAACCCGGTGGTACTGTAAACAGTCACCGCCAGTTTATGGAGGCTATACAGGCAAGCTCTATATATGCACAATGGTGAATGGGACCGACTCATTCATACTGATTAAGCCGGCCCTTGGGGGCTATTGGTGCAATTTTCATCAAAATCAGGTTTCCTATAATGGTGAAAGCCGGCTCTAGAAGGATTCTATTAAAGATGCTCAAGTTTATTCTAAGTCTACAACATATTCAATTCTATCATACCCAGTAGACTTGGGGGCTGGCAGGATATACATAACTTAGTTAAGTTCATACCTCAAATTCTTTATGCATTTGCTTCACCATGTCAACTTCAAGATCACGACTGGTGTGGACTTGATTGAGATAGCCAAAAAGTACTTCGCTGCTGCTCAGTTGCGCATAATGACTCATGTCAAACCTTACTTTCCGCTTTTCAATAACTTCTTGTTTGGCGGAGTGCTTGGCCAAGACAGTCGGATTGCCTCGTTCACTATGTTCTTCTAACGGTTTAATTGGCCTTGATGATTCAGTGTTCAAAGATGTGATATTTGTGCAGTCAGGGGAGACATCAGGAATTTTAGGAGGAGCATCATGAGCAGTTTCTTCTGGTTGCTTTTCAGCATCTGTTGCTGGGACTTGCTGCTCCGGCTCAACGACTTTAGGGTCAGCTGCCGGCTTAGTCACCTTTGCCTTCTTACTAGGTTTTGCTTGGCCACTGCATAGGTTATGACAAATCAGTACAAATTATAAAGGTATAAGGAGAAGTAGAACAAGGAGTAATTCTTGTTACCCAGGGGCAGTCTTGAAAGCTGGATCCTGGGCCTGGGAAGAGTCGCCGGAGGAAGAACGAGAAACCCCCTGGTAGTTTGAATCGGAAGAATTCAGTCGCTGGCGAATGAGACCCGCCAGCGGGTAAAAAGAGTTTAAGTGTGGAAGGACCTTGTTTTGACGTTTCCGATGGAATGGAGTATTCGGTAAGCCAGAGGATAGTTCTTCAGCTCCGGTGTTTCGAGTCTGCTGCCGGTTCTCGTGTTGTTGTTGCTTCAAAAGAAAGTGAGAATCCAAATAAGCTAAGGGGTGTGAAAATCTTACTTTCTGGGCTACTCGTCAAATTCTCTGTCTTGGCAAAGTTTCTGAGCCGGAGGAAATAGTAATTACCTCTTCTTCAACTGCCTGGCTGGCCCCCGTATCATCCTGATAACAGTCAGTGTCAATAAGATAATTGAAAAAGGAGCCAAGAGAGTCAAGGGCTACCTCTGTAATGCCCAGTATGAGATTATATCTCCCACATGTCGAGCCACGAGTTAAAGGCATAATATCATACTGGAATGATCTCAAGAATGGTATCTTTGCACAAATCATGTAAAAGAGGGATTAAATTGCAAAAGAGTAGTTGGCTTACACTCGCCACGTCACACAACGCATTACATAAACATCCTTCATCCAAATAACATCACAGTCCGACTACGGACGAAGATCCAAATTAAAGATACCATAAATATAGCCACACAAGGTCTGAATCGCCCCTAGTAGAAGCCACTACTAATCGTCGGGATAAGACACGTAGTATCGCCCACGCTCTTCATCGAACTCCCAATACAGCTCTGTCCCATCACCTGTGTAGTTCTCATCGGTACCTGCATCTGGTGGTTGTGTAGAATCTGTGAGCCACGGAGGACTCAGCAATCTCGTTCCCGGGTAGCAATACTATCAAAGCCTTAGGTGTGGAAAAGGCTTAAAAGAAGGTTGCAGCAACACTAGCACTAGCTTACGTGTTTAGTGCAAGAAGAGAAAGTGCCAACGATCGACAAAGTGATCACAAAGTGATCCTAACTAAGCATGTCATTCATCACCCAACCGTGCTCACTTCCCGAACCCCTTCGGAAAATGACTATCACGGTTACTCACGTTGGTAGTGTATTATGAACATGGTGTCAATTTGTCTACAACCGGGTATTAACAAATTCCCATCTGCCACACAACCGCGGGCATGGCTTTCGAAAGATCAAACCCTGCAGGGGTGTCCCAACTTAGCCCTTTACAAGCTCACGATCCGCGGAGTCGCAACTCCAAGATGGGAAGACCCGAGTATTCTCGGAATCCCGTGCTCAAGATATTCCGACAAAGGTAAAACTAATCCAGCAAGACCTCCCGGCGTGCCGACACCCTGATAGTAGCCGCGCGTATCTCGTCTCAGGCCACGACCGGATGGGACAACCTACAGGAAAATACCAAATACCTCGGGTTTCCCCAAGGCGGCCCTGCAGTCTGCCCGGTTGGACCAACACTCATGAGGAGCACAGGCCCGAGGGTTGTTAATTAAGTCCACGGGATAGCTAGTCCCTATGCAAATTTTAGTTATTAGGCAAATGTAAAACCAATGTTGGGCCTTGCTGGAAAAGCTTTAGCGCTAAGCGGGTTATCGAGGGGGGCCCATAAACCCCAACCTTGTTAGGGACGCATAATCAAGGAACATAACACCGGTTTAACGGTTCCTAGGGCAGCATGAGTGGAACAAAACACCAAGCAAGAGGCTTAGCCTTCCACCCATTACCAATATATAGATAATTTAGTTTAAGAGTTTATATATTTTGATAACCCAACAATAACTTCATCATGAAGCAAGATCTTCAAATCTTCTCCTGCAACTAACAATGCTATACGAGGGGCCGAGCGATGCTTACGTAGCCAAACAACGGTTTGCTAGGTTGGGTGGTAAGAGAGGTTCATGGCAACAATAGGAGGCTGACAAAAAGACATAGGCATCGAGGCAATAAGGTAAAGAGGGAGACATCTAGCATAGGCAAAGATAGTAGTGATATATGGGTAAGGTCATCTTGCCTGTTAATTCCACGGAGGGATCGTAAGACGGCACCTCGTACTCAGGCTCGGCAAGACCCTTGAACTCGTTCTCGGCTCCTGGCTCTACTCAACACAAGAACACAACACGGCACAACATCAAACACAGTGCAATGCACAAACAACATGATGCAAGTATGATGTGCGTATGCATGTGGAAGCACTTGAACCTAAGGAGAAGATGATGAAGAAAGCCTCACCTTGGAAATCCAAGCAAGCCACTGGATAGAGGGGAATATTTCGGTTGAAATCGATATAAAGATCGCCGGAAACGGACACACGGTTTGCAAATGGCAAGAAAAACAATATTCACACAAAACCGCAGTTTACAGCCACATGGCATCTTTGGAGCAAGAAATAATTATGCTGTAGCACTGAAACATGGAGACAAAGGGCATGGATGTGAACTAGACATGTTACTTAACAAGTATGAACTTAGAACACACCCAAAAACCTACTGAAACACAATTAACCAAGCATGGAAAGTTGCAATAAATTTATCTAGACTTAGTCAAAATCTGGGAAGGCAGAAACATCATCACGATGCTGCCTTCGGAGGCACAAAACAACATGCATATCAACTCCACTAAGTATATGAAGATCATGGACATGTAGTAGACATAGCATACATCAAACAACTCCATTGGAGCAACTCCATAGGAGGCATGGATCAATAACAACAAGCTTCGCCAAATTGATCATGCTGATAAAAACCTGACAGGTAAAATAGCAACTTGGGAGCAAGAAATAAATAAGCTACAGCAGGCCATATGTGTAAGTAAGGGCATGGATGGATAGAGCATAACATGGACAACAAGGAATGATCATTTGACATACTAAAACATGCATGGATTTGAGTGAGGCATCAAGAAAACATAGCATCAGGTTAAACAGATTCCAGACTTAGCAGTTTTTCACTAAGTATAAAAACAGCAACATTGGCATGGCATGTTTACAAGCTTGTTTAAGTCACCTCAAGGCATATCATGGAAAGTGGATTGCACCACAGCAAAGACCATATGATGGTGCTTGTAAAACATATTGACATGTCAAATCAGCATCTCATAACAAGTTTCAGCACTTAACAGCCACATGCACTATTGCAATAGAGATTAACATGTCAATATGACACTTAACATGAATGCTACAGTAACCATCATGTAGAGCACTTCACAATGAACATTTTGACATATCATATGCTCCATTTGGACCAACATGCACAAAGTTCTCACATCTCAAACATGGCAACATAATTACAGATAACAACAATTTTAAACATATAGCACTCTTGCAACGATGATTAGGTCATCAAGGTGAACTCAAACAAGCATGCCACAGTGCAACAAAATGAAGAGCACATCTCAACGAACATTTTGATATATTACACGCCCAAAACGGATCTACGAGCACAAAGTTATTGCGTGTCAAAGAGGACAACAAAATAACGGAAATCTAGGACTTAGTGGAAAATATACCCTCTGAAAAGTCAACCCGGGATGGAGGGATCCCGGGACGGGGAGACGCGTTTGCTTCGAGGGAATGGTGGATCTCGTCCACTCCCCGATCCAGATCGGATCCGGCCCGCCGGAGACGGGGAAGACGACGGCCGGCGGCGGCGGCTCGCCGGAGCCGGGCCGGCAGCAAGGTGGCGGTCGCCGTGGCAGCGGGAAGCGGCGATGAGAGCCGGCGGCGGTCCGGCGCGGGGCGCCGGGGCCGCGCCGGCGGGAGGCGGCGGCCGGCGATGGGAGCGAGGCGGCGGAGCAGCAGCTCGCCGGCGGCGGGCGCGCCGGCCGGCGGGTCGCGGACGGGATGAGGCGAGGAGGAGGTCCGGGCCTCGGGGGCCGGCGGCGTGCGGTGGAGGCGGGGTCGCGGTGCCACGGTGCGGCGGCTGGGTGGCTGGGCGCATCCGGGCGGACGTGTCCGGTCCGTCCGGACGTGTCCGGTGGCCGGAGGAGCTGCGGGGCGCGGGGAAAAAGGAAAAAATATATGGGAAGGACTAGGGTTTCGCCCGAAAATGGAGGGGATCGGGCCTTTTTATAGGCATAGGGAGCTAGGAGACTCCAAATGAGGAGCGGTTTTCGCCCACACGTTCGTGAGCCGACGACAGAGATGATGGGAGTGGTTGTGCTGGGTTAGTGGGCTGTTGTGGAGGGGGACTTGGTCCAAAAGGAAGAGGTGCTTTTAGCCCACTAGGTTAACCGTTGGAGTACCAAACGAACTCCAAACGCGATGAAACTTGACAGGCGGCCTACACGCACCAAAACAACAGCGCATGACAAGTCTCACCTCATTCCGGGGTTTTGGGACGACATATGCCAATGGATGTCTTATCATGCATGGGATCAAAAGAACGTCGCCGGGCTCGGGAAGCGGGATAAAGCGAAACTTAGGACGCCTACGGATCTTACCCAGGTTCGGGGCTCTTCGAGGAGATAACACCCCTAGTCCTGCTCTGCGGGGGCTCTGTGTCATGACTGATAGTACTAAGGTAGCTACAAGGTTGCTCCTTGAGCTGTGTGGTTCAAGGGAAGAAGATGAACAAGGCTAGCTCACCCCCCCTCTCTCTCTTTATCTAGGGTTTTGCCTAGCTCTCTTCCAACCAGCCAACCCCTCCTCATGGAGGACCCTGGGGGGTTTATAGAGGCCTACCCCCCAGGGGTACAATGGTAATCTCGACGGTGCGGCCCCCAGCCGTCAGTGTCTGCTGGGGCCGGCTTTACCGCCTGTCTGCTGGGGCCCGCCGCCCGCGGGCCCCTCGTGATTGTCTTTCACTATGGAGATGCCTCTGCTGACGACAGCCTTGTCGAGAAGGAAGTGGCTACAGTACCATTGCCTCCCGCCGTACGCTGCCGCCTCGCCCCGTCCTGTCATCTTGATGAGGCTCGGACTTCTAGGGTGGAGTTTGCCTTCTGCTACCAGGCGGTCGTCTCCCCTGGCCGTGTGCCAGGGGCGGCTTGTTCATGAGCTTACCCGCTGACCGATGGGGCCAGCCGCCTGCTGGCCCCGCCGTTTGCGGGTAGTGCGATCATGGCCTTCTCTAACCGATGCTTGGTCACGAGCAGCGTGGCTACAGTGATCCGCCGCTTAGGAGATATTCCCAAGGTACATGGTCACCGTAGCCACGTCCTTATAGATCTTCTAAGGACATATTCTCCTGTAGCCACGCCTCCGTGCGCAGGGGTCCCCCTGCGTGCTTCCTGGGGAAGGAGTGCGGGGTCGTCTGCTGGCTGGTGGTGTTGATGTCGCAGCCTGTTGGGTCCCTACTGCCTGCTGACAGCCGGCTCCTAGGGCAGGCTACCCTAGGAGGTGGCTCGAGGAGCAGACGGCCGCAGCGGACCAAGCGGATGTCATTTGTCTTAAAATACCAAGGGTAGGCGCCGAGGGTACCCATGGTCAATATCTCCGACAGTGGGGGCTCCTAGGTCGGAGAAGGCTCTGATACCAACTTGTAATGCCCAGTATGAGATTATACCTCCCACGTGTCAAGGCACGACTTAAAGGCATAATATCATACTGGAATGATCTCAAGAATGGTATCTTTGAACAACTCATGTAAAAGAGGGATTAAATTGCAAAAGAGTAGTTGGCTTACACTCGCCACGTCACACAATGCATTACATAAACATCCTTCATCCAAATAACATCACAGTCCGACTACGGACGAAGATCCAAATGAAAGATACCATAAATAAAGCCACACAAGGTCCGAATCGCCCCTAGTAGAAGCCACTACTGATCGTCGGGATAAGACACGTAGTATCGCCCACGCTCTTCATCGAACTCCCAATACAGCTTTGTCCCATCACCTGTGTAGTTCTCATCGGTACCTGCATCTGGTGGTTGTGTAGAATATGTGAGCCATGGAGGACTCAGCAATCCCATTCCCGGGTAGCAATACTATCAAAGCCTTAGGTGTGGAAAAGGCTTAAAAGAAGGTTGCAGCAGCACTAGCACTAGCTTACGTGTTTAGAGCGAGAAGAGAAAGTGCCAACGATCGACAAAGTGATCACGAAGTGATCCTAACTAAGCACGTCATTCATCACCCCACCGTGTTCACTTCCCGAACCCCTTCGGAAAATGACCGTCACGGTTATTCACGCTGGTAGTGTATTATGAACATGGTGTCAATTTGTCTACAACCGGATATTAACAAATTCCCATCTACCACATAACCGCTGGCACGGCTTTCGAAAGATCAAACCCTGCAGGGGTGTCCCAACTTAGCCCATCACAAGCTCACGAGTATTCTCGGAATCCGGTGCTCAACATATTCCTGCAAAGGTAAAACTAATCCAGCAAGACCTCCCGGCATGCCGACACCCTGATAGTAGCCGCGCGTATCTCGTCTCAGGCCATGAATGGATGGGACAGCCTACAGGAAAATACCAAATACCTCAGGTTTCCCCAAGGCGGCCCTGCAGTCTGCCCCGATGGGCCAACACTCATGAGGAGCACTGGCCCGGGGGTTGTTAATTAAGTCCACGGGATAGCTAGTCCCTATGAAATTTTTTAGTTATTAGGCAAATGTAAAACCAATGTTGGGCCTTGCTGGAAAAGCTTTAGCGCTAAGCGGGTTATCGAGGGGGGCCCATAAACCCCAACCGTTTTAGGGACGCATAATCAAGGAACATAACACCGGTTTAATGGTTCCTAGGGCGGCATGAGTGGAACAAAACACCAAGCAAGAGGCTTAGCCTTCCACCCATTACCAATATATAGATGATTTAGTTTAAGAGTTTATATATTGTGATAACCCAACAATAACTTCATCATGAAGCAAGATCTTCAATTCTTCTCCTGCAACTAACAATGATATAAGAGGGGCTGAGCGATGCTTACGTAGTCAAACAACGGTTTGCTAGGTTGGGTGGTTAGAGAGCTTCATGGCAACAGTAGGAGGCTGACAAACAGACATAGGCATCGAGGCAATAAGCAAAAGTGCGAGACATCTAGCATAGGCAAAGATAGTAGTGATATCTGGGTAAGGTCATCTTGCCTGTTGATTCCACGGAGGTGACTTAAGGACATCAGCCGGGGTGGCGGCCGGCGACGGGAGCGAGGCGGCGGAGCAGCAGCTCGCTGGCGGCGGGCGCGGCGGCCGGCGGATCGCAGACGGGATCGGGCGCAGAGGAGGTCCGGGCCGCGCGGGCCGCGGCGGCGCGCGGTGGAGGCGGGGTCGTGGTGCCACGTGGCGGTGGCTGGGTGGCTGGGCGCATCCAAGCGAACGCGTCCGGTCCGTCTGGACGTGTCCGGCGGCCGGAGGAGCTGCGGGGCACGGAGAAAAAGGAAAAAAATGGGAAGGACTAGGGTTTCGCCCGAAAATGGAGGGGATGGGGCCTTTTTATAGCCATAGGGAGCTAGGAGACTCCAAATGAGGAGCGGTTTTCGCCCACACGTTCGTGATCCGACGACCGAGATGATGGGAGTGGTTGTGCTGGGTTAGTGGGCTGTTGTGGATGGGGTCTTGGGCCAAAAGAAAGAGGTTCTTTTAGCCCACTAGGTTAACCGTTGGAGTACCAAACGAACTCCAAACGCGATGAAACTTGACAGGCGGCCTACACGCACCAAAACAAGAGTGCACGACAAGTCTCACCTCATTCCGGGAACGTTACACGGCCACACACGAAAGAAGGACTCAGGGATGTCACGCGCACGTGTGTGAGTGTCGGAACTCGAAACGGACAACGGGAAGAGGCGAGCGGAACCGGGTGCAAGTGACAACACGAATGCAATGCAATGCATATGATAACATGACCTGGATGAAATGCACACAGGCACGCGACAAAACGAAGAAACCCAAAATGAAAGAAGAGCCTAGAATGGAATTGATGAAGTCAAAGTTTATACATATTGCCATAAATGGAAGGTACCGCATATGGAGTGTTACAACCTCCGACTCAGAACTGTCGTCTAGATCAAACATATCAGAAGCACTTGGTCTCTTCTTCGTCTTCTTGGCAGTTTTTTTGGCGGCTTTCTTAGCATCCCTGGCCATTTTCGCAGCTTCATGATCATATTCTTTCTTCCAGAAATCTGATTTATCCTGTCAAAGTCGGCAAGGTTGAGTTAACAGGATATTAGAATGATAAGGCAAGGTAAAGTGAAGTCAAGACTCACATCCGATGCCAGATTAAGTTCGCAGAAAGGGTTCAGACCCACTTTGGTGTAGTCCCCAGGCCTTCATTCAGAAGGGTCTTGGTCATTTCAGTGATTGTTTCATCGGTCAAGCATAAGGGGTTGTGGCGTAATGGATCTTTTTTCGCACCAGTGTAGGTACACATTAAGCTGGATCGGCGACTCAAGGGTATGATCCTCCAAAAGACCCAGCACCGAACCAAGTCAATTCCAGTTAGCCCATTTTCCAGTAGGGCCTTGACCTTTGCAATAGTGGGAGCAAGTTTTTTACGTTCAACGGCGGTAAACTTCTCAGGAAGAGGATGCTTCGGGTCAAGACGTTGGACATGATAACCCGGAAATGGATTTTCATCATCCGAAGAGGTGTCTTTGCAGTAAAACCAGGTTTGGTTCCAATCTTTGGGGTGACTCCGTAAGCGAGCATAGGGGAAGATGGCATCTCTTCTTTGTTGAATCGAGATTGCACCAAGTTCCAAGCTAGGTCAGTTCGTGAACTCATTTTGGTGGTTTAAATAGAATATTCTCTAAAGAGCTCGATGCTGGGCTCCTCTTGAAGTTATACTTCGCAGAAGACTTGGAAATTGCAGATGTTTGACACGGAATTGGGTCCGATGTCTTGAGGATGGAGTTGAAAGAAGTGCAGAACGTCTCGGAAAAACTTAGAGTCAGGCGGTGAGAAGCTCCGGTTCATGTGATCAGTAAAACAATGAATTCATCGTCCTTTGGCTGAGGTCTTTCTTCGTGTGGATTAGGAGCGCATTAATGCATGACGGTTTTCTTTGGCAAGTACCCGATTTTGTCAAAGTCATCGATTGTATCCTCAGTGACAACAGAGGGAACCCAATTACACGAAGTGACTGTCTTCAGCGGCATTGCGAAGAGAGAAACCTAAAAGAAGGAAACATTTTGCCGGTTCAAATTGGTTCATTAAGCCGGAAATTAGGCTACAGTAAATGTTCAGAATGGCGGCTTAAATGGGGCCTAATGATATATGGATAATTATAAACCGGTGATATAAGCCGCCATGACAAGCATTGGTATTCAAGAATTGTTAAGAGCAAATTTTACTAAGTGTTGGGACAAACAGGTTTCATGGATTGGAGCTACAAGATTGGAACTGCAGCAGTTCAGAAAAATAAAATAAAACCTAAGCCTAAAATGGCGGCAGCAGAAAAGTAAGAAGGCTCCGATGAGATCCGTCGCAATGAGGATATATTCCGAGATTAAGACAAGTGCTAAAAACTGCTACCGCACAGATTTCACATATTGATATTATGATTTTGGATCTGTGACACTACAGGTAACGAAAAATATTCAAACCTAAATATCAGTGCTTGAGCAGTTCATGGATCTAGATCGGTTTTCTTGTGCAAAGAAGACGTTCCAATAGTGAAAAAGGAATGCTTTGAATACCACCGCATAGGAAGAGTATCAAGTTCAAATCAAAAATCGCAACTGCGGTGAAGGGCGAAGATGAACTCCGATGAACTCGCAGGAACCCTAATGGATCTAAGAGAAGAGGAAGGAGGAGAACTTACCTGAAATGCTGAACGGCAGCGGCGCGCGGACGAAGTCTGGTCAGATCAGGCTGATGCAGCGACCGTTGTTGAGGCAGAGGCAAAGGTCGATGGCGCTGGTGGAGCTTGAGCGCAGAGGTGTCATGAGGAAGAAGACAACAGACGAAGAGGCAAGGGGGGAAAGTGAAATGGACCCCTGACCCTATTTATAAGACGAAGGGATAAGTGACATGCGCGGGAATCGAGGAGGCCAAAAAAGGATATGTGACAGCGCAGACGCCTCGATTTTTGGAGATTCACTAAAATGTGGAGATTTGTTAAGATTTGGGCTATATGAAAATGAATGACAGGTGATGTCATGGTGGTTTACCGCAACCTCAGGGAATGATGTCGTGGCGGTTTACAATATCTGGCAAGAAGATGAAGAAGGATTTTTTCGAAGTGTTGAAGATTGACATGAACAAGTTCAAATCAACCTGGGCCTAGTGTTCGGGATATAACTATTCGATATGACCCGCCCAGGAGGGTCTGGGTTACCCCAATGGCGGCTCATGGGCCAAGCCCAGGAGCATGTTGAAGATGGCGGTTCAAGAAGATAAGAATTTAAAGGGCCCAAAATCCAGAGCGGCTTAAGGCCCGTAAGTGTAAACCACCATGTATATTCGACTTGTACTGTAAGGCATGTAAAGATAAGTCACCAGGCCGGACACGTTTGTATGACCCGGTCGGGACTCTGTAAGCTGTAGGGCGTCAAACCATGTATATAAGGGGACGACCTGGCAGCGGCTTAGGGCAAGAAACAACAGATCGAAAGCCAGGCTAGCGTATTCGCTCCCTAGCAATCGATACCCTAGCAGTATCACCTCAAACTGGATTAGGCTTTTACCTTCACCGCAAGGGGCCGAAACAGTATAAACTCCCCGTGTCTTTTGTCCCGTTTTAACCCCTCTAAGCTAACCACGTCGCAATGGCTCCACAACTAAGTCCTTCCCATAGGACATCTGCCGTGACAACTCCATGACACTAGCAGTAGAAAAGTAGTCGGGGTCCTCAAGCGTGAACACGCCACCGTGAAAGATGAAGCCGTATATGACGAATCGTTGGTTCTAAGGCGGCGCCTTTAGGAAGGTAATGACATCAAAGCGCCGCCACCGCCCGACCCAAGAATCAGAGTTTCCCCCGGAGGAACACGACAGGCAGTGAGAGTCACGACGATGCCTTTAGAAGGGAACAAGCCTCGTCGCCTCCGGTCCGTCTCTAGGTAGATCAACTTTTCACTCCGGCCAACACTCACTTCGACCGAACTCCACACCTGGCAACCGCCCACACGGTGATTGGCAGCGGGCAGCACTGAGCCATAGGATCTACCCATGAGCATCGTGGTACCGCCATCAGGGATGTCACCCCCGCATCCAAGACCTTGACACCACCTCACCCGAGACCGGCTGCTAGCCCAACCAAAAATACGAGCAGAAAGGGCTTGGCTTTCGCACCCCTGGACGCCCCCCAGCGCCAAGGCTAAATAGGCCCTGCGACTCCGTGTTCGAGATGAGCTCAATCCTGCTGTCGGGTGCGAGACAACCTCGGTCCTACTGCCGGGCGTGAGACGAGCGATCGACCACAGCTGGGGAGGTCCAACCCTTTGATGGAACCAGCGTTCGGACGACGAGGAGCGGGATCAAAGTCAAAATGGTCCGCCTACAAATGAGCAGGCGCCAGAAATCGACCTGCCGAGCTGGCGTGATGTTGACTCTGGGATTGGAAGCCTCCATTCCCAAAGGGCCAAGCCACCTCGCCGCCGCCACCCACAGTTTGAGCAGCAGTCATATCGGGCCGGTGCCCCAACCCACACCGCCCGCCAGGAAAACTGTGTCAAATCTGGCTGGGACGCTTCGTCGCCACCACCATCATGTCACCGCTGCCCCTGTCCAGTAGCAAAGGGAAGAGCACGCCCTGGACCAAGCCGCTCGCGGCCCTAGCAGCACGACGGACCGTCGATGTCAGATCCGGCCGGGTCTGGCCGTGGCCGCCCCGCGTGCCACCACCAGATGGAGAAGCATCTCCGCAGCTGCCGCACACAATTGAAGCCCCAGGGATTCGCCCCACCGCCGACCGACAGAACCGCCATCGCCCGACGCTCCCGATGTCGCGCACTAGACCATGCGGCAGCCCAGTGTCTCTACGCAGCTCACTATCCTGTCCCAGCCTAAGTCTGAGCTGAGAGGAGGGAGAGCCCCGCCGCCACCTATGTCGATCAGGCTTTGCCCGAAGGCGCCTCGCGGGGAAGGGAGGCCGGGAGGGGACGAGTGGGTAGCGGCGCCCAGGGTTGCCTCCAAGGTCGCTCGCGGGAGTGAGTCCAGGGAAGTGGGAGGCAATATGTGTTGGGAAACGTAGCATGCAATTTCAAAAAGTTCCTACGATCACGCAAGATCTATCTAGGATATGCATAGCAATGAGAGAGGGAGAGTGTGTCTACGTACCCTCGTGGACCGAAAGAGGAAGCGTTTGACAACGCGGTTGATGTAGTCGAACTTCTTCTTGTTCCGACCGATCAAGCACCGAACGTACGACACCTCCGAGTTCTGCACATGTTAAGCTTGATGACATCCTCGAACTTGTGATCCAGCAAAGTGTCGAGGAAGTAGATGAGTTCCTTCAGCACGACAGTGTGGTGATGGTGATGGTGAAGTGATCCGTGTTGGGCTTCACCTAAGAAGTATGATAATATGACTGTGGGAGTAAACGGTGGAGGGGGGCGCCGCACACGGCTAACAATGATGTTGGTGTGTCTTCTAGGCTCCCCCTCCCAACATATATATAGGTTGGAGGGGGGAGAGGTAGCCAAGGTGGCACCCAAGTAGGCTGAATCCTACTTGGGGTGCAACCACAATTCGCCTTCCTTGTTTTGGAACTAGGAGAAGGAAGAAGAGGTGGCGCCCTCCCCTTTCATTTCTCCCTTGAGGAGTGGAAGGAACGAGGGGCTAGCCTTGCTCCCTTTCCTTCCCTAGGGCCGGCCGGCCTGGTGGAGGGGCGCACCAGTCCCTATGGGCTGGTTTGTCCCTCCCTTGGCCCATTAGGCCCATATCTTTGTCGGGGGGTGCCTAGAACCCCTTCTGGTGACCTGGTATCACCCAGAACACTTCCGGTGTACAAATACCATCGTCCTATATATCAATCTTTACCTCCATTTCGAGACTCCTCGACATGTCCGTGATCTCATCTAGGACTCCGAACAACATTCAGTCACCAAATCACATAACTCATATAATAACAAATTGTCATCGAACGTTAAGCGTGCGGACCCTACAGATTCGAGAACTATGTAGACATGACCGACACACTTCTCCGGTCAAAAACCAATAGCGGAACCTGGATGCTCATATTGGTTCCTACATATTCTACGAAGATCTTTATTGGTCGAACCGTTATGACAACATACATTATTCGCTTTGTCATCGGTATGTTACCTTCCTGAGATTCGATCGTCGGTATCTTCATACCTAATTCAATCTCATTACTGGAAAGTCTCTTTACTCATTCCGTAATACATCATCCCGCAACTAACTCATTAGTTACTTTGCTTGCAAGGCTTCTTATGACGTGTATTATCGAGAGGGCCCAGAGATACCTCTCCGATACTTGGAGTGACAAATCCTAATCTCGATCTATGCCAACCCAACAAACACCTTCAAAGATACCTATAGAGCATATTTATAATCACCCAGTTACATTGTGACGTTTGATAGCACACAAGGCATTCTTCCGGTATCCGGGAGTTGCATAATCTCATAGTCGAAGGAATATGTGTTTGACATGAAGAAATCAATAGCAATAAAACTGAACAATCATTATGCTATGCTAACGGATGGGTCTTGTCCATCACATCATTCTCCTAATGATGTGATCTCGTTCATCAAATGACAACACATGTCTATGGTTAGGAAACTTAACCATCTGTGATTAACGAGCTAGTCTAGTAGAGGCTTACTAGGGACACGGTGTTTTGTCTATGTATCCACACATGTATCAAGTATTTGGTTAATACAATTCTAGCATGAATAATAAACATTTGTCATAATATAAGGAAATATAAAACAACAACTTTATTATTGCCTCTAGGGCATATTTCCTTCTGTCTCCCACTTGCACTAGAGTCAATAATCTAGTTCACATCGCCATGTTATTTAACACTGATAGTTCACATTGTCATGTGATTAACACCCATAGCTCACATCGCCATGCGATCAACACCCAAAGAGTTTACTAGAGTCAATAATCTAGTTCACATCTCCATGTGATTAACACCCAAAGAGTACTAAGGTGTGATCATGTTTTGCTTGTGAGAGAGGTTTTAGTCAGTGGGTCTACAACATTCAGATCCGTGTGTACTTTGCAAATTTCTATTTCTACAATGCTCTGCATATAGCTACTCTAGCTAATTGCTCCCACTTTCAATAGGTATCCAGATTGAGACTCAGAGTCATCTGAATCGGTGTAAAAGCTTACATCAACGTAACTCTTTGCGATGAACTATTTATCACCTCCATAACCGAGAAATATTTCCTTAGTCCTCTAAGGATAATTTTGCCCGATGTCTAGTGATCTACTCCTGGATCACTATTATACCTCATTGCCAAACTCATGGCAAGGTACACAATAGGTTTGGTATACAACAAGGCATGCCTTATAGATCTTATGGTTGAGGCATAGGGAATGACTTTCATTCTCTCTCCATTTTTCTGCCGTGGTCGGTCTTTGAGTCTTACTCAACTTCATACCTTATAACTCAGGCTAGAACTCCTTCATTGACTGATCCATTTTGACTCCTTCAAAATCTTGTCAAGGTATGTACTCATTGAAAATCTTATCAAGCGTCTTGATCTATCTCTATAGATCTTGATGCCCAATATGTAAGCAGCTTCACCGAGGTCTTTCATTGAAAAACTCTTATTCATGTATCCTTTTATGCTATCAAGAAATTCTATATCATTTCCAATCAGCAATATGTCATCCATATATAATATCAAAAAAATGCGACAGAGCTCCCACTCACTTTCTTGTAAATACAGGCTTCACTGCAAGTCTGTATAAAACTATATGCTTTGATCAACTTATCAAAGCGTATATTCCAACTCCGAGATGCTTGCACCAGTCCATAGATGGATTGCTGGAGCTTGCACACTTGGTTAGCACCTTTAGGATTGATAAAAGCTTCTAGTTGCATCATATACAATTTTTATTTAAGAAATCCATTAAGGAATCCAGTCTTGACATCCATTTGCCAGATTTCATAAAATGCGGCAATTGCTAACATGATTCAGACAGACTTATGCATCACTACGAGTGACAAAATCTCATCGTAGTCAACACCTTGAACTTATTGAAAGCCTTTCGCAACAATTCGAGCTTTGTAGACAGTGATATTACCATCAGCATCTGTCTTCCTCTTGAAGATCCATTTATGTGGTGCCCCCATGTTTGTTTTGGTAATTGATGACAATCTCTATGGACTAATGGTTGCCTTGAGTTATATTTGAAGGATTTTTCCATAGGCTTCTCTTGGAGTCCATGTGTTGGTTTCAAGGAGAGCTTGTGTCGACCAAGGTGCTATTCAAGGAATTATCTAAAGATTGGTCATGTGAGAGGTTGATCAAGACTAAGTCAAAGTGTGAATCAAGTTGATCAACACACAAAGCGTAGAAGATGTACCGAGAGGTATCAAGTGATCTCATGGTATGGTAAGCATTGTCCATTACACTTTGTGTACTAACCCATGGTCTACGTGAGAGTTCTATGTGGGGTTAGGTATGTTTCCATGGGTTTACCTCAAGCTGAAGATATCATACAAGCCATGGAGGATGACATCAAGTGGTGATCATCATCAAGTTTGCGGTGTGCAAGTTCAAGTGGATCATAACAAAGAGATCATATGCTTCAAGCTTGCCACACATTGTGGTGGAAATGGACTTGTGAAGTTGTGCCAAACAGTGGCTCACCCATAGTGGAGTATGGGGGAGCAATCTACTAGTCTTCCCCAAGCCAACACAATCAAGAAAGGTCGTCCAACTTGAGGAAGTCAAGATTGTCATCATCCATGTCAAGTGGACTATGTGCAAGGCAAAGGTTTGCCCTTTATATGTTTTCTATTTTACCGGTCTCATAGTAGTTGTGGGAGATTGGGTTATAGTATCGTTTGTTGTACTATCAAGGGGGGCTCTCGATGAGTAGCTCGATCGTATCGTTCGTAGAGAGCTCAAACCATTGCATCCTTGCATCATATTTATTGGTTCTTGTTTGGTTTTTCTCCTTGTGATATTTGGAGCTTATGGTCATCTTAATGACAAGCTCGAGTTCATCAAAAACGGAGTTCACTCATGCATCTTCTATGATGTTTTCGGTGTTGGAGGTTATGCCGGTTCTTCTCTGATGGAGGGTTCACTCCTCTATATCTTAGGCATACCTCCCCTGCCTCTTCTTACTATAACCAGTCATTGTTTTGGTGCTACTCGTCTTCATCATTCCAACAAGCTTGAGTTTCCTCAATTCGGAGCTCATTTGCAGAAGTCATGGCAGTTTTGGGCTTTCCTGTTGCTCTTGCAGTAGTACCGCTGGGCTGGAGCGACAGTACCGCTTATAGCCACAAGCAGTAGTACCTTTGTTTCACCGCGGTAGTACCGCCCATGGCTACATGCGATAGTACGGCTCCGATTCCGCACTAGTACCGCTTCGATTCGAGATTGTCGCTTCTCATGTCGGGTTGGACGGCAGTAGGAGTGGCAGTGGGAGCGGTAGTACTGCTTATAAGTGGGAGTACCACCCTACACCGCTACAAGTGCCTCTCGAGGGCCCTCTCTCTCTCTCTCTCGTTGGTGTTGTGAGCGGCCCTAACGGTAGTACCGCTGGGCCAACGGTAGTACTGCTCTCTCGAGCCGTAGTACCGCTCGCTGCGGGCTGGTTGGTGGGGATAACGGTTGGACTTTTTCCTCCTATAAAAGGGGGTCTTCTTCCCCATTTAACATTACCCTTTGAGCTCGTGTTCTACCCCCATTGTTGACCTTCTTCAAACTTGCTATCTCTCAATCCCTCCATGGATTCTTTCTAGTTTGGGGGGAGACATAGGAGATTTAGATCCACATTTCCACCAATCACATTCTCCTGTATGTGAGGGGAACCCTTTGGATCTAGATCTTGGAGTTCTTTATGTTCTCTTCTTCGTTCTTCCTCTCATTTTCCTCACTAGCATTTGTTGCTTTGGTGGGATTTGGTAGAGAAGGACTTGGGCACTCCGTGTGCCCTTGCTATTGCATTTGGTGCATCGGTTTGAGTTCTCCACGGTGATACGTGGAAGTTACAAGTCGATAAGCTTATTACTCTCGGGTGCTTGGTACCCTTGAGCTTCTTCATCTTGGGTGCCTTTGTGCCCTAGACGGTTGCTGGTATTCGGAGCTCAATCATTGTGGTGTAAAGCTACGGGCAAGCATCGGGGTATCCAATTAGGTTGTGGAGATCACCCCGAGCAATTTGACGGCTTTTGGTGACCACCCCCAAGGGTTGCCAAAGTGTACGAGTTCGTTGACCACCCCCCAAGGGTTTCCATTTGTACGGGTTCGGTGATCGCCCTCAAGGGTCCGTTAGTGGAATCACGACATCTTGCATTGTGCGAGGTGATACGTCTCCAACGTATCTATAATTTTTTATTATTCCATGCTATTATTTATGAAGTCTTGGATGTTTAATGGGCTTTATCATTAACTTTTATATCATTTTTGGGACTAACCTACTAACCCAAAGGCCCAACCCAGATTGCTGTTTTTTGCCTATTTTAGGGTTTTGCAGAAAAAGAATATCAAATGGAGTCCAAACGGAATGAAACATTCGCGAGAGATATTTTTGGAGAAAATCACGCCCAGGAAGCTTGAGAACCATGTCAGAGGATCGAGGAGCCGCCCTCGAGGGTGGGGCGTGCGCCCCCCTTCACTACACGATACAGCTAGTTTGCCGTCATGCTTTTACAGACGGCAAAGACACTATTACAGACGGCAAAGATTTTGCCGTCAACTGCTGACGGCAAAGTGTGTCGGCAAAGACTAAATCGGCAAAGAATATTTTGCCATCAGCCTTTCATCGGGCAGACGGCAAAGATTTTGCCGTCAGCCAACTGCAGTTTTGCCGTCTGCCACAAAAATAACAGACGGCAAAGAATGCGGTCTTTGCCGTCAATAAAAACATTTGATTTGCTGTCATCCGTATTAATCCACAAAAATAACAGACGGCAAAGAATGCGTCTGTTGCTTCGATGCTCACCGGAGTTGCCAACTACGGCAACGGCTGCCACTGCCGGATGAGCCCTGGCGCTCAGGGTAGAGAGGACGAGGCACAGGCACAGTGAGTGGCGGCCACGGCTGGGTCCGGTGAGGGATGGCCATGACGAGGTCCGGCAGGGGGTCGCCGTGGTGGGGTCCGGCAAGGGGTGGGGAGGCTCTAGCGCTGCAAGGTCTGGCGAAGGGCGGCCGGGCCGGATTCCGGCAAGGAGCGTATTCCGGTGAAAGGGCGGCCGGCGCGGATTCCAGGGAGAGGCAGAGGGGCAGCCGGCATGGATTCCGGCGAGGAGCGGATTCCGGCGAGGGGCGGCCGGCGCGGATTCCAGGGAGAGGCATAGGGGCGGCCAGCGCGGATTCCGTGTGTGCCTAGACTCGACCGTCAACGATTTGATCAATCAGTGGGGGCTTCTAGGTCGGAGAAGGCTCTGAATACCAACTTGTAATGCCCAGGATGGGACTATATCTCCTACGTGTCGAGGCATGACTTAGAGATATAAGCCCATGCTGGAATGATCGCAAGTTTGGTATCTTTGCACATCTCATGTAAAAAGGGGATGGAAACTGAAAAGATAGTTGGCTTACACTCGCCATGTCACACAAATTCATTACATGTTTCAAGCATCATTCAAATAAACATCACATCCCATCTAAGGGTAAAACCCAAATGTCAAGATACCAAACATTACATTAAAGCCACAGGTCTAGATCGAATCCTAGTAGAAGCTCTACTGATCAGTCGGATAGTTCACGTAGTAACGGCTACGCTCCTCGTCGTACTCCGAGTCTAGCTCAGTGCCATCACCAGTGTAACTCACCATCGTACCTGCATCTGGTGTGTTGAAGTAACTGTGAGCCACAGAGGACTCAGCAATCCCGTTCCCGGGTAACATGAATATTTAAGCCTTGGGTGTGGATCAAGGCTGAAGAAAGTATAAGAGTCTGCATCAGCAACTAGCACTAGCTTATGCAAAAGAGAGCGAGAAGAGAAGGTGCCTCGGTCGAGAGATGATCACTAAGTGATCCTAAACTAATCAAGTCAAACATAACCCCACCGTGTTCATCTCCCGAATCCCTTTCGGAAAATGACAGTCACGGTACACACGCTGGTAGTGTATTGGAACAAGGTGTCAAGTTTTCTACAACCGGATATTAACAAGCTCCCATCTGCCACATAACCGCGGGCACGGCTTTCGAAAGTTCAAACCCTGCAGGGGTGTTCCAACTTGGCCCATGACAAGCCCACGATCCGCAGAGTCGCACCTCCAAAGGTGGGAAGACCCGAGTATTCTCGGAATCCCGTGCTCAAGATACTCCGACTAAGGTAAGGCTAATCCAGCAAATCCTCCCGGCGTGCCGACCCCTGACAATAGCCGCGCGTATCTAGTCTCAGGCCACGACTAGATGAGACATCCTACAGGTGTATACCAAACCTCGAGTTTCCTCGTGGTGGCCCCGCAATCCGCTCAGTTCGGACCAACACTCATGAGGAGCACTGGCCCGGGGGTTGTTGATTAAGAACTCGGGTTTGCAAGACCCTATGCAAGTTTTATTGGTTATTAGGCGAATAGTACCAATGTTGGGACTTGCTGGAAAAGACATAGCACTTAGCGGTTTATCGAGGGGGTCCCATAACCCCAACCGTGTGAGGAACGCATAATCAAGGAACATAACACTGGTTTATACGGTTCCTAGCGGCATGAGTGGAACAAATCACCAAGCAAAAGGATTAGCCTTCCACCCATTGCCAATATATAGATGATTTCATTTAAGCATTTATATAGTGTGATATAACCCAACAAAACTTCAACTTGAAGCAAGCATCTTCAACTTCACCTGCAACTAACAATGCTATAAGAGGGGCTGAGCGAAGCCTACGTATAGACAATCAATGGTCTGCATAGGTAGGGTGGTTAGACAGGATCATGGTTACAATAGGAGGCTGACAGGAAAACATGGGCATCGAGGCAAATACTATAGAGCGATACTCTAGCAATAGGCAAAGATAGTAATGGTATCCGGGTTCAGTCATCTTGCCTGAAGAGTTGTCGATAGGATCGTAAGAGGGGTCCTCGTGCTCAACCTCGGTAGAAACCTCGTTCTCGTACTCGTACTCAGCTTCCGGCTCTACTCAACACAAACACACAAGGCACCAAATCAACAAGATGCAATGCGCACTCAAAATATGCTGGATGCATGACGGATGCACTATGGGAGCACAAGGAGCATGACAATATGCGATCAAGCGAAATGCTTCAAAACATGATAACAATAGGATATTATGAATCTACATGAAAAATCACACAAATTTCTTATAGGACTTGTTCAAATCGGAGCTACGGGCTAAAAGTTACACACAAAACAATAAACATGCGAAAGCTGAAAATTACAGCCACATAGCAACTTCGGAGCGATAGATAAATAAGCTACAGCACTCAAACATCATGGCAATGAGCATGGACATAAACTAGACATATCCTACAGCAAATAAGTCCATTGGAGCATCCCCAAAGGAGCCACGGATCAATAGCAACAAGCTATGACATACTGAACTTGACAACAAAATCCTGACAGCAGTAATTTATTGCAACTTGGGAGCAAAAGTTAAATATGCTACAGCCACTCAAATAAGCATGTGAGAGCATGAATGGATAGCCAACAATATCTACTACAAGGAATCATCAAAAGTCACCCCAAAACTATCATGGATTGGCCTAGAACAACAAGCAAACATGGCATCTGGAAATTACAGAAATTTCACTAAGTGTTAAAACAGCAGTTTCATCATGGCATCTTTGAGAGCAAGTTTAAGTCACCTCGAAGCTAAACATGGTAAGTGGTAAGCACCACAGCAAAGTACACATGATGGTGAATCCAAAACACCTAAGCATGCATCATGGGGACAATCACAATGATAGCAATGAGCTCCTCAAGTTGACATCTCATAACAAGCTTTATAACTTAACAGCCACATAGCACTTTGCAACGGAGATAAACATGGCAAGATTAATTCTATCATGCAAGCTTAAGCAATTAACATGTAGAGCATGACAAGACGAACAAGTGGACATCTCATTTGCATCATTTGGATAAACATGCAAAAAGTTATCACCTTGCAAAGATGGCATGAAAAAAACTACTAACAACAGTTTTTATCAAGATGCACTCTTGCAACAGAATTTTAAGCATCTAGATGATCTCAAACATGCATGGCACAATGGAATGAAATGTAGTACATGTCTCCACGAACAATGTGACATATCATTCACTCAAATCGGAGCTACGCACAAAAAGTTATCCCCGTTTGAAAATAGCATCAGACAGATAAAAATCTGGGGACTTAGAGGATTTGGGGGCAACCTCAAGCAGATCTGGAAAGTCAACCGGGTTCCGGAGGCGGATCGGACCGGATCCGGCCCACCTGGCGCGGATCGGGCGCGGCCCAGGAGCGGATCGGCCAACGGAGGCTGGATCGGCCGGCTCGGGCCTTGCGGCGAAGGAGGCGGCCCAGGGAGGCCTGGCGGAGGGCGGATCGCGATCCGGGGCTCCTCCCCCGACCCGATCGAGGGACGGCGGCGAGGCCCTCCTGGGCTGGCGGCGGGGTGACTGAACGGGCCGGCCCACCTGGCGCGGCCCGCTAGCAGGGGCGGTGGCGACCCGATCTGGAGCCGAACGGGGACGGCGGCTCGAAGGCAGGGGCCGGCCCACCTGGCCGGGCGCGGCCCAGCTAGAGGCTAGGGTTGCCCGCGGAGCGCTGGATCTGGATCGGAGAGTCTCTGGCTCCCCCGATCGAGGGAAGCGGCGGCGGCTACGAGCGCTAGCTCGGGCGCCGGCGGGTAGAGGCGGGAGGCGGTGGTGGCGCCTGGCCGGCGAGGTGGTGGCGCCGGCCGGCGGGTGGCGGCGGGAGCGGCGGTGAGGTGGCGCGGTGGTGAAGAAGAAGGGCGGCGGGGAAGAGCGCGGGGTCGGCGGCGGTGGAACTCCGGCGAGGGTCCGGTGAGCCCCTCCGGCGAGAGTGGGAGATGGTGGCTGGAGGAAGGGGATGAGGGCTAGGGTTTCCTATTTTTTTTGGGGCAAAAATTGAGGAAGGTGGACAAATATATAGGTACAAGGAGCTAGGGTTGTCCAAATGAGGTGTGATTTTCGGCCACGCGATCAGAATTGGATGGCCTAGATGAAGGGAGGGGTTTGGGTTGGTTTGGTGGGCTGTTGGAGGGGTGTCTTGGGCCTCAAAGTGGAGGCACTTTGAGCCCACGAGAATAACTGTTGGAGCACCAAACGAACTCCAAACGCGACGAGATTTGACAGGCAGGTTACACACACCAAAACAACAACACACGACAAGTCTCGCGCCAAACCGGTAACGTTACACGGCCAAACACTAAAGTAGGCCTCGGGGATGCCACGGACATGTGAGGGAGCTCCGGAACGCGAAACGGACAACGGGAAGGAACGCGTGGAACTGGATGCAAACACAACACAAATGCAATGCGATGCACATGACTACATGATATGAATGAATGCCACACACGCACACAACAAAACGATGAAAACCCAAAAGACAAAGAACCCGGAATGGAAGTGATGAAGCCAGAGATATTATATATTGCCCAAAAGGGAAAGTATTACATCCGGGGCATTACAAACTCTCCTCTACTACAAAAAGATCTCGTCCCGAGATCTAGGACTGGAAAAAGGAAGGGTACTCGGAACGAAGATGATCTTCTCGTTCCCACGTAGCTTCTCGGTCGGTATGGTGTGACCACTTGACTTTCAAGAATTTGATGGACTTGTTGCGGGTCTTGCGCTCGGTTTCTTCGAGAATAGCAACTGGGTGCTCTCGGTAAGACAAGTCTTGTTGAAGATCAATCTCTTCAAATGGAATCATGCGTTTAGGAGTCTTGCAGCACTTGCGGAGTTGAGACACATGAAACACATCATGAACATTGGCGAAGTTGGAAGGGAGCTCAAGTTGATAGGCTAGATCGCCTCTTATGCCAAGGATCTCGAAAGGCCCGACGTACTGTAATGCCCAGGATGGGACTATATCTCCTACGTGTCGAGGCACGACTTAGAGACATAACCCCATGCTGGAATGATCGCAAGTTTGGTATCTTTGCACAACTCATGTAAAAGATGGGGATGGAAAACATAAAATAGTTGGCTTACACTCGCCACGTCACACAAATACAATACATGTCCAAATCATCGTTCAATAAAACATCACAGCCCTTCTAAGGGTAAAATCCAAATGAAAAGATACCAAACATAATTTAAATCCACAGGTCGGATCGAATCCTAGTAGAAGTCACCACTACTGATCATCAGGGTAACGAACATAGTAACGACTACGCTCCTCGTCGTACTCCCAGTCTAGCTCGGTGCCATCACCTGGATAGCTCACCATCGGACCTGCATCTGGTGTGGTGAAGTAACTGTGAGCCACAGAGGACTCAGCAATCCCGTTCCCGGGTAACAAGACTATTTAAGCCTTGGGTGAGGATAAGGCTGAAGAAAAGTATAAGTGTCTGCAGCAGCAACTAGCACTAGCTTACGTGAAAGAGTGCGAGAAGAGAAGTGCCTGGGGCGAGAGGTGATCACGAAGTGATCCTAGCTAAAACACGTCAAACATAACCCCACCGTGTTCATCTCCCGAACCCCTCTCGGAAAATGACAGTCACGGTACACACGCTGGTATTGTATTAGAACAAGGTGTCAAGTTATCTACAACCGGATATTAACAAGCTCCCATCTGCCACATAACCGCGGGAACGGCTTTCGAAAGTTCATAACCCCGCAGGGGTGTTCCAACTTGGCCCATGACAAGCCCACGATCCGCGGAGTCGCAACTCCAAAGGTGGGAAGACCCGAGTATTCTCGGAATCCCGTGCTCAAGATACTCCGACTAAGGTAAGGCTAATCCAGCAAATCCTCCTGGCGTGCCGACACCCTGATAGTAGCCGCGCGTATCTCGTCTCAGGCCACGACCGGATGGGTGAAGCTACGGGTTTTTACCAAACCTTGAGTTCCCTCATGGTGGCCCCGCAGGCTCCCTGTTTCGGACCAACACTTATGTGGAGCACTGGCCCGGGGTTGTTGATTAAGAAAGAGGGTTAATTACTCCCTATGCAAGTTTATTTAGTTGTTAGGAAAATAGTACCAATGTTGGGACTTGCTGGAAAAGACTTAGCACTTAGCGGTTTATCGAGGGGGGGGCGATAAACCCCAACCGTGTGAGGAACGCATAATCAAGGAACATAACACCTGTTTATACGGTTCCTAGCGGCATGAGTGGAACAAATCACCAAGCAAAAGGCTTAGCCTTCCACCCTTGCCAATATATAGATGATTTCATTTTTAGCATTTATATAGTGTGATATAACCCAACAAAACTTCAACATGAAGCAAGCATCTAGGATCTTCACCTGCAACTAGCAATGCTATAAGAGGGGCTGACCGAAGCGTACTTAGCCATTCAACGGTTTGCATAGCTAGGGTGGTTAAACATGGTCATGGTTACAAGTAGGAGGCGGACAGGAAAGACATGGGCATCGAGGCAAAACTATAGAGCGATACTCTAGCAATAGGCAAAGATAGTAATGTTATCGAGGTTCGGTCATCTTGCCTGAAGAGTTGTCGTTCGGATCGTAAGAGGGGACCTCGTGCTCAACCTCGGTAGTAACCTCGTGCTCGTACTCGTACTCGGTCTCAGCTTCCGGCTCTAATCAACACAACCACACAAGGCACGAATCAACAAGATGCAATGCGCACACCAAAATGATGGATGCATGCTTGATGCACTATGAGAGCACACGGAGCACGGAAAATAAGCATTCAAGCAAAAGCTTCAAAACATGATAACAATAGGATATTATGAATCTACACGGAAAATCAATCAAGTTTCATATAATACTCGCTGCAATCGGAGCTACGGGCTAAAAGTTACACACAAAACAATAAACATGCGAAAGCTGAAAATTACAGCAACATAGGAACTTCGGAGCACTAGATAAATAAGCTACAGCACTCAAACATCATGGCAAAGAGCATGAACATAAACTAGACATATCCTACAGCAAATAAGTCCAAAGGTGCACCCCCAAAGGAGCCACGGATCAATAGCAACAAGCTTGGACATATTGAACTTCACAACAAAATCCTGACAGCAGTAATTTATTGAAACTTCGGAGCAAAAGTTAAATATGTTACAGCCACTAAAATAAGCATGTGAGAGCATTAATGGAAATCCAACAATATGTACAGCAAGGAACCATCAAGAGTCACTCCAAAACTATCATGGATTGTCCTAGAACAGCAAGCAAACATGGCATCTGAGAATTACAGATTCCAGACTTAGTGAAATTTCACTAAGTGTTAAAACAACAGTTTCATCATGGCATCTTTGAGAGCAAGTTTAAGTCACCTCGAAACTAAACATGGCAAGTGGTAAGCACCACATCAAAGTACACATGATGGTGATTCCGAAACATACAAGCATGCATCATGGAGACAACAATAGCAATGAGCTCAACAAGATGGCATCTCATAACAAGTTAAACAACTAAACAGCCCCATAGCACTTTGCAACGAAGATAAACATGGCAAGATTAAATCTATCATGCAACCTAACACAAACAACATGTAGAGCATGGCAAGACGAACACGTGGACATGTCATTTGCATCAATCGGATAAACGAGCTAAAAGATATCACTATGCAAAGATGGCATAAAAACATCACTAACAGCAGTTTATATAGGATGCACTCTTGCAACAGAAAAATAAGCATCTAGATGATCTCAAACATGCATGGCATAATGGAATGAAACGTAGTGCTAGTCACCACGAACGTCTGGACATGTCATTTGCACAAAACGGAGCACCACACAAAAAGTTATCATCATTGCAAGATAGCATCAGCACACAAAACAACAGGGACTTAGGGATTTTGAAAACAACCTCAGATCTGGAATCACGGGCTGGAGAAGTGGATCGGGCCCCGGCGGAGGAGAAGGCGGCCCGATCTGGAGCGGCTGAGGCGGCGCTGCGGTGGGCCGCGGCGAACGAAGCCCACCCGGCTGGATCGGCGCGCGGCCCGGCGGATCGGACGCGGCCTGCGAAGGGGAGCGGCCCACGCGGGTCGGCGGCTTGGGAGGAACCGGCCTCGTGGCCTGGGGCGGCGCGGGAGCCTGGCGGGGCTGCGGCCTGGAGGAGGACGGGCCGTGCCGGCGGGGTGGCCGCGGCCCAGCTGAGGCCTGCTGGCGCTTGGAGGATCGGATCGGCTGGCGGACGAGCGGGCCGAACGGGGCGGCTAGGCCCTAGGGTTCCGACGCGAATCCTGGGCCATATCGGGCGCTGGGCCTCGCGCTTGCTGCGGGAGCCGATCCGATCGGCTGGATCGGCGGCGTTGACCCGAGCGGATCTAGCGAGGGGCTCGGGCGCTCGTCCCGAGCGGCACGGCGATGGAGATCCTGGCGGCGCCCGGCTGGAGGGAGAGGCGGGACCGGCGCGGGGCGGCTGGCCGGCGTGGAGGCGGCGGTGAGGTGGCGCGAGAGGAGGCCGGCGGTGAGGTTGGTGGCCGGAGTAGCGATGAGGTGGTGGAGAGGCGTATTCCGGCGAGATTCCGGCGAAATTCCGGCGAACTCTCCGGCGAGGTGGCGGTGGCTGGAGGAAGAAGAAGATGGGGGCTAGGGTTTCCTTGATTTGGGGCAAAAATTGGGGGAGGTTGGACAAATATATAGGCACAAGGAGCTAGGGTTGTCCAAATGGAGTGCGGTTTTCGGCCACGCGATTAAAATTGGATGGCCTAGATGATAGGAGGGGTTTGGAGTGGTTTGGTGGGCTGTTGGAGGGGTGTCTTGGGCCTCAAAGTGGAGGCACTTTGAGCCCACGAGAATAACTGTTGGGGTAGCAAACGGACTCGAAACGCGACGAGATTTGACAGGCGGGTTACACACACCAAAACAACAACACACGACAAGTCTCGCGCCAAACCGGTAACGTTACACGGCCAAACACCAAAGTAGGCCACGGGGACGCCACGGACACGTGAGGGAGCTCCGGAACGCGAAACGGACAACAGGAAGGAACGCGTGGAACCGGATGCAACCGACAACACAAATGCAATGCGATGCACATGACTACATGCTATGAATGAATGCCACACACGCACACAACAAAACGACG
Organism: Secale cereale; assembly: GCA_902687465.1. Taxonomy (NCBI): domain Eukaryota; kingdom Viridiplantae; phylum Streptophyta; class Magnoliopsida; order Poales; family Poaceae; genus Secale; species Secale cereale. The sequence goes on along the minus strand of LR738710.1, from coordinate 796,618,030 downwards.
AAAACCCGAAAGACAAAGAACCCGGAATGGAATAGATGAAGCCGGAGATATATTATATGCCCAAAAGGGAAAGTATTACATCTGGGGCATTACACGTATCTAGGAGCAAGCTTTCTTTGATACCGAATCTTTGTGTGCCTTTCATCGGAGAAACACGGAGATAGACATGATCACCAATGTTGAAGGCCAAATCACGATGCTTGCCGTCATAGTAGCTCTTTTGACGCGACTGAGCGGCCTTGAGATTCTCACGTATGACTTTGCACATTTCTTCGGCTTCTGAGATCAAGTCATTGCCAAGAAGTTGACGTTCGCCTGTCTCGGACCAGTTGAGAGCGGTACGGCACTTTTTGCCATAGAGGATTTCAAACGGAGCTTTGCCTGCACTTGCTTGAAAGCTGTTGTTGTAAGAGAACTCGGCAAATGGAAGGCAATCTTCCCATTTCATGCGAAAAGATATGACACATGCTCTGAGCATGTCTTCTAGAATCTGATTCACTCTCTCGACTTGACCACTAGTCTGAGGGTGAAATGCAGTGCTGAACCTGATCTTAGTGCCCATGGCGGACTGAAAGGAGTCCCAGAACTTTGAAGTGAACAAACTTCCACGGTCTGAGGAGATAACTTGAGGGATGCCATGTAAGGACACAATTCTGAAAGTATACAACTCTGCAAGTTGAGCTGCATTGATTGATTCCTTGACTGGAAGGAAGTGAGCGACTTTGGTAAGCTTGTCAATCACCACAAAGATAGAATCATTCCCTCTCTTGGACTTAGGAAAGCCAGTGACGAAATCCATTTCAATGTGGTCGAATTTCCACTCGGGAATGGGAAGAGGTTGGAGAAGACCGGCTGGACGTTGATGCTCTGCCTTCACTCTTCTGCAGACATCACATTCATTGACGAATTGGGTAATCTCCCTTTTCATGCGTGTCCACCAGTAAGATTTCTTGAGGTCTTGGTACATCTTGGAACTGCCAGGATGAATGGAAAGGAGGGAATCATGTGCTTCTTCCATTATGAGCTTCCTGAGATCACCTTTTGGAACCACGAGTCTGTCCTCGAAGAACAAGGTATCTCTCTCATCAACACGATAGCACTTGTATTTAGGAGTACCCTTTGCAATACCATGTTTCACCTTCTGCACCATAGCATCAATGAGTTGGGCCTCACGGACCTGATCTTCCAAGGTAGGAGCAACTTGAAGATTTGCAAGAAAACCTTGCGGAACAACTTGGAGGTTGAGTTTCCTGAAAGTTTCACAAAGCTCAGGCTGGAACGGCTTGATAAGAAGGTTGTTGCAATATGCCTTTCTGCTCAAAGCATCTGCAATCACATTCACCTTGCCAGGTGTGTATTCGATGCTGGGATCATACTCTTGGATCATTTCAACCCAACGAGTCTGACGGAGGTTCAGATTCGGCTGTGTGAAGATGTACTTCAAGCTCTTGCAATCGGTGAAGATGTCGACTTTTCTGCCCAACAATAGATATCTCCACGTAATCAAAGCATGTACCACAGCTGCTAGTTCAAGATCATGTGTGGGGTAATTCTTCTCACATGGCTTCAGCTGACGAGAAGTGTATGCCACAATTCTCTTGTCCTGCATAAGCACACCACCAAGACCTTGAAGAGAAGCATCACAGAATACTTCGTAGGGCTTGGACTCATCTGGAGGAGTTAACTGGAGCATAGACGAGCTTTTCTTTGAGAGTTTTGAATGCCACTTCACAATCTGGAGACCAGTAGTACTTGACATTCTTCTGGAGCAAGTTGGAAAGAGGCTTGGCAATCTTGGAGAAGTTCTCAACGAACCTTCTGCAATAGTTGGCAAGACCAAGAAAACTTCGGAGTTGCTTGACGTTCTGAGGAGCTTCCCAGTTGACAATTGCTTCAACTTTCTCGGGGTTTACCGCAATACCGTCAGCGGAGATGATATGGCCCAAATACAAGACCTTATCGAGCCAAAATTCGCACTTGGAGAACTTGGCATAGAACTTATGTTCATGGAGTCTGTCAAGAACGAGACGGAGGTGCTTTTCGTGATTTTTTTCATTCTTGGAAAATACCAAAATGTCATCCAGATACACAAGCACAAACTCGCCGGTGTAGGGGTTGAAAATGTAGTGCATCATTCTCGAGAAGGTAGGTGGAGCATTAGCGAGACCAAAGGACATGACTGTATACTCATATGAGCCATAGCTCGTTCTGAAGGCAGTCTTGTGGATATCTTCCTCGCGAATGCGAATTTGGTGATAGCCCATTCGGAGATCGAGCTTAGAGAACACTTTAGCTCCTTTGAGCTGCTCGAACAGTTCGTTGATGTTGGGGAGGGATACTTGTTATTTATCGTCTTCTTGTTCAATGGCCGATAATCGACGCAGAGGAGCTCCGTGCCATCCTTCTTCTTGACGAATAAGACACCACAGCCCCAAGGAGACGTACTAGGCCTGATCAGACCGAAACGTCCTTGTTCATCAAGCTGCTTCTTCAATTCCTTCAATTCACCAGGAGAGAGCTTGTACGGACGCCGGCATGCTGGCTCAGTGTCACACCCCAAAAATATTTATTTGGAGTTTTGAAAACTTTTTTTTTTTAAATTTTAGCTAAGATTTAAATTTTCTTGGAGGGTTCTGTTTGAAGGGTGGACTCATTTGATTTAATTATTTTGGAGGTTTTCAAAACTATTTCTTTCTAAAGAATCTTTGGTTTTTGGTTATTTATTTTCAAAGGCAAAAGTCTTTTCCACCTCTTCTGGCACCATAAACCTTTCCAAATATTTTTTCTGCCACTCCAAGATTTACCTCTCAAGTCATGCACACCTTCTATGATATTATTCAACTCCTTCCCACTTCACAAAAATATTCTTTCTATATATTTTAAATTCCAAAGTTGGAATTTGAAATAATCATAGTTTCTTGACATTACAAAGGAACTATATTTTCTATGACCCTCTTGCCACCACCAAAATTATCCCTGCAAATACATGGCACCCTTAACCCATTTCTTCAAAAACATTTGGTCCCACAGTTCAAAAATTTCAAATCATATTCAATTCAAATTTGGTCCAGAAATCATTTTTCTGCTCCAAACCATTTCTAAACTCCACCAAAAATCTTGGCCTTCTGGCAAACTCATTTTTGAGCAACCACACACCACCACAGCAAGCCCCATGATCAACCAAGATGATTAACACCCCAAAGCATTTCATCAAACAGTTGGCATGCACACTGTGCATAACTGAATGAAATTCAGTTAACTGAATTTCTTCAGCCGACAGGGGCCGGCGATGCCGTGCACACCTCATCTTCCCCTTCCGCACGGCGACGACGCCCGCCTTCATTGCCGACCGCTCCCCTGGCCCATCGCCCAGCCTCTCCACTCCGGTGAGCTGGCAGCTGGCCGGTGCAACCACCCCGAGCTCGTCCACGGCGGGGCCGAGCGGAACACCTCGGCCATCGGCCGCCATTCACTGCCCCGCAACGCCCCTACCTACCTCCCCGCCCACGCGTCACTCTCCTTCGCTCCTCCGCACAACGGACACACCGACCACGCCGCCCGGGACCCGTATGGCAGTCGCCGGAGCCGGCCACGCCGCCGCACCCGTGCGGACAGCACATCACGGACGTGGCAAGCGAGCACGAGCCCGTCCAAGCGGAGGCTTCGGGCGAACTCCACCGGCCTCGTTAATGCTCCGTCGCCCCAGACCACCGGCCAAAACCAACCCCGGCGACCAAATTTACTCCGGCGAACTCCGCCCGCTTCGGCCATCCTCGACTCGCCTATAAAAGG